>CM029396.1:10000000-10600000 GCA_017139565.1 Luffa aegyptiaca
ATACATTTGTTAACCACTTGGTGGACAGTGTTTTCCGTCCAACTTTATAATCACATACACCTAAAAATAATTGATTTAGACTAATGCTCTTTTAACTAAGGCGCTTTGTTTAGCTCTGGATCTGAGGAAGGAAGGATTTCGAGCTGTATCATTGATTATATTTGATTTTTTTTTTCAATTAAATGGAGTTAGAATATCAGCAGCGAGTTTCATTTTCCCTAAAAGTTTCATTTTCCCTAAAGATGCTTATGTGCTTCATGATCTTTTCCGTTCAGATCCAAATTCTGTTCTAGCATTCACTCTGAATTATGGTATCATTAATTGAGGTGACTGGTTTCTGATAAATTGCATATGTAATATTTTTGGGAACAGCAAGAGCAACGGGTAGGTTTTACGGAAATTGGAAGTTTTTCTTCCATGCCTATTGAGTGTGCTCAATCGGGTTCATACAGGATGTCTTCAAGCAGATGATTCGAAATGGAAAAGACTCAGAGAGTATATTCTTGGACTTGATCCCCGCGTGATCTTTGGGATTGGGAATATATTGAACTTGCCCCTGTAATTTTTGGGAGAGTTAGGCTAATCAATATCTATCCCACATCACCCCAATATCAGAGTTGTAGGTCCCATGTTCAAGTCCCACTCTATACACCATAAAAGGAATTCTCTTGATTGAGGAGAATGACGTGAGGCATGAGGTATCTCTTTATCATGGAGGTAGGCTTGTTGATTTTTCCCCTCCCTCACGCACAATCTACATTCGCCAAATTGAATTCATAAGAAGACGCCTTTGAAGAGATGAGTTCAAATAGAGTAGACTTGAGAATGCGTTCCCAAGCTTAATCTTGGACGGTGTACATATAAATGAAGAAACAATTAAGTTTGACCTTTTCCTCTCAGCTACAACTTCCAGGAGAGTTAGTTTATGACATCTATCCTCCATCAAATTTCTTGATTTAGTCTCTATGCTGGAGCACAAATCTTATCTTATGGAAAATGTGTGATTTGAATTCTTGATTGTAACCGAAGAGTTGGCAGTTGGCCCTTAGAAGCGAGAAAAAGTGAAGTTTGTGTTGGTAGTAGGGTTTGTATGCATACATATACATACACTGTATTCTTTAACAGCTGCCAAGTTGTTGCACCAATTTTTGTCTTAGCGAATACTTTTCTTCTGGCCATAATCTTCTTTCAGGGACACGTAAATCTATGCATTCTAATACGAAAATCCTAGTGAAGTAGAATTAGAAATCTTTTTGGTATGTGAACCCCTAATTCTTCCACACTGAAACCTCCAAATTGATTCAATTTCAGACCTAAGATTTAGATTCGAAACATGGATTGCCTTGAGATCAATCTCTTGAGATAACAAGTTCCTTAGTCATGAATTGCAAAAGAGAAGCTTATGGATATATATTTAAAAGAAAAAGTTCGAAGGCTAAAATTCAATTCATGATAATCTAATTTGTCCAAAACAACTTGATGATAAGGCTATAAATAGCCTCCCAACTAAACCCTAAATGCCACACTATCAGCTATAGCAAAAGACTATGACTAAGATACCCCACCCTTATTTAATATGTTTTAGAAAGGATAAAGTTGGAAAACAATAAAATTTCATCAAAATTATTTATGTGAATAATAATTTGAATTCCTCGGTAGTTCATTTCACATTCTTTTCTATTTTCTTCCTTTTCTTTCTCTATTTTCAACAGCTTTTCTTTGCATTTTATTTGGTGCTTGCTTAATTATCCGTGTTAGCATTAAACCCTTGGGTTATGTTCTACGTGTGATTGAATAGTCTGCAGACTACATAATATTTTCACTGTACGAACATTTGTTCGGAGAATGCAACTTGCGTTGGTTAAACTGGGGCTTTGCAGTTTCAAGCAGAGGACATATCTTCGCTATGACTGGTGAGCCATTCTCTTCCTACAAATGGTATCCGTGGAGCCGCAGTTAGAAGTTGAAGTTTGTAAGATGAATGAGCTCATTCATGCTGCTATGAGTTAATCCAACAGGTAAAAACAGGCTTCATCAATTGTAGTTCATCATTAAGTAGAGCTTGAGGAGTTCTAATTGTGTTTGTGCAGTCATGATATTAAGAAAAAGGATTAGATGGAATGGAAGAGAGTGACGTGGTTAGAGGATCCATGCGAAAAGAAAGTGGTGCTTCACATCAAGTTATGTATGTTAATCACTTTCTAACGCTTCGATTAGATTAAAGTTTTGAGTAAGATAGCTTTTTCGCCTGAGAGTGTGTATCTTTGATCATTCTCAAAGATCAGAGGAAAAGTGTGATGATTATCACTATCAGAGCGACACCAAAGTGTAATTTGATGGCCTAAGGTGTGGTGTCTTTAACATTGGTGATTGGTCGTCATATCTTTAGTAGTTGACATATTGGGATATGACATATTAAGTTAGTGTAGAGTGCAACGATATGCCACTAAATATATCTTTCCTTACATTGTGACGTGCTAGGCAAGCACATATCCAACAAGCATATCTTTTTAGCATCAGTCATATGCATGAATAAGTTAACCAAATGTAATGGTTTATTGATGGATAGTTGATCGATGTTTAATATGAACATACCAAGCTTTAGTGCCTTATGTTGACCCGAGGTTAAGAAATCCATAGCCCAAGGTTTGTATATGTTTGGAGTAAGATAGCTTTTTCGCCCCGAGAGTGTGTGTATCTTTGAGTGGTGTTTGGGCAATCAGGCTCTCCTTGCTCTAGTGCTTGGCTTAAATAGTTGCTTGGTCTCACCTGGGTGGGCTATCGGGAACTTAGTCAAGTTTATAGTACACTCCGTCCTAATGATAGTACTTAGATGGTGGCCTATTTAAAAAGCGTTCTCTTTGTTGAAAGTCAATTGAAGTGATTAGAAAAGGCGTCTAGTTGAACCGTGCTTAGCCGGCAGCATATAGTTTGATGGTATCTACGTAGATTATTTATTATTTTAAAGTTTTCACCCATCACATTTTTTTGGGGCCTTTCCGTCGTTTTCCGTCGTGCTTAGCCGGCAGCAATATTTAGTCTCTATTGAATTGCTTGCTGCTTTCAACATGCTTGTTATTGCCCTTTTGTGTCAGCTTTCGGTAGTGGGATTTCAATTCTCTTTTGGAATTTGGAGTTTTAACGACTCGCCATTTTTAAAACTTTTATATGCAATATTTAATTGTAGTTCGTAGCTGCTGTCGTGGTGATTAAGACAGAGTGAGCTGATTGGCATTATTGTAGTTTTCCTGTTGGCCATTTCTTCGGTCCAGCACTTTGTGGGTCACCACGTGGCAAATATTTTTCATTTTTCACTTTTACGTAGTCTTGAAAACTTTTATGTTACTTCTCATTATGCCATTCATAAAGTTATATTGCTTTGAAATTGTTGTTTAGAATTTTGTTCAAATGATTTGTAAACTTTGATGAGTAATTATTTCAAATGGCAGAATAATTTTATTTATTCTTTAAGAAAAGTCATTTGTGACTCTGTGAGAATATAATTTAAGAAAAAAGAAAAAAAAAACTTTAAAATAGTGATCGAAACATATTTTCTTTTAGTATTTATTCAATTTTGTTAAAAGTAAATTCTTTGTGACATATTGGAAGCTGTTTGAGAATTGAGAGTAAGTTTGTAGTAAATAATTTTTTGTTTCTATTTTAGAACTGTATTTTTTTAAGAATAACTTTTAGATTATTTATAAAATTTAAATTATCGTATAATTAAAATTGTTATTTTCAAATTCATGTATCTAAAATAAACAGCATTTTTTTTTTCAATTGTCCATCTAAAAAATAAATTAGTAGTGAGAAAATAATTAGTGAGTATGTTTTTATTGATTTTTAAAGGAAAAAAAAGTTTCATGCCATTTCCGAACAACTTTTATATTTATTTATTTATTATTATTATTATTATTATTATTATTATTATTATTATTATTATTTGTGAAAATTAACAACTCTTCTTTTTAGAGACTAGACCATTGTGCAACACAGGGAATATACGGTTCAGTAGACTCTACTTTAGCAGAGTTCCTACCTTTCTAGCAATGGAAAAAGCAAGCTACTTGTTTATCCAAAGGGGATAAGGAATCGAGGATACATTATTTTATAATAATTGAAATAATTTTAATACAATTTTTTTTAGAATATCACATCACAAATTTATGATCTCTTACCAACCAGTCATGTTCATGTTGACAATTTTAAGACAATTAGTAGTAAAGGTTTGGTTAAATTACAAATTTAGTTTCTAAATGTTCATGTTTGTGTTCAATAGGTCCATAAACTTTTAAAAATATATAATAAGTTTTTAAACTGTCAATTTTGTGTTTAATAGGTTATTGACATTCAAAATTTTATAAAATTAGTGAACCTATTAGACATCAACTTGAATTTTGCGTCTAATGAGTCTTTAAATTTTCAATTTTGTGTCTAATTCGTTTGTAAATTCAAAAGAATGTCAAATAGGTTAAGGATCTATCAAACACAAGATTGAGAGTTTAAAGGTTTATTAGATACTTTTTAAAGTTTAAAAACCTATTAGACATAAAAATTGAAAAAGTTTGGAGACTATTAGAAATTTTTTTAAGTTAAGAGATTTATTAACATAAACATAAAAGTTGAGAAACTATAGTTGTAATTTAACCCGAAGATTTTGTGAGTTGTGGTCTTCTTCTTATACTATCTACTTTTAAATATATTGAGAAATATTTATCTCTAGGCGACTTGAAATTTTGTATAAAAAGTATTAATAATTAGAAAACACTCTTTAATTTTTTTTGAAAATAAATACTCTTTAATTCTTTCTTATAATTAGGGCGGAGTCATTAATTTTCAAGGGGTAAAAGTTTATTTATTTATTATTTATTTATTTTTTTTTTGTCTGGTGGGGGAAAGAATTAGAGGAAAATTTATAAATTTGTAAGTAGTGCGTGTGTATATATTAGGGTCGCGTTTGGATTACATTTTAATTTAAATGTTTTTCAAGAATACATTTTTAAAAAACATTTTGTATAAAAATTGTTTAGAATTTAATCACTCATATGTTTGGTTGCATTTCCTCACAAATGTTTTTACACACAAGTCATTTTTTATTTAAGAAGACTTTTTTAAAAAGTTGGTTTCAAGTGTTTCTCCCAAAATGGTTTATTTATCAATCTCATTTTCCAATAAGTCATTTTTAGTAGTTGTCAAACACTAGAATTTTTTCAAAATGATTTATTTTTAAAATTAAACACTTGAAAAGTTAAACCAAACACACCCTTAATTTGCAGCAAAATAAGGAGTGGGGTAATTGCTACGCTTTTCCATTTTGGCTTTGTTGTTACCTTTTGTATTATCATGCTATAAGAGCTGTCAACATCTATATCATTTTCTAGTAACGACCGGTTGTCTACGCACTCCTTCACCCTCTATTGCAGCAGAATCATCTCCATCTCGACGCTTGAATGGTTTTCTCTAACCTTTCTGCAAAGGAAAAGATGTCAAATAATGTTTTATATCTTAAATTATATTTTTCAAGTTAGTTATGCTTTATGTCTAGCCTTTTCATTTAGAACAATACTTGGCTGTATATCGGTAGGAATCTCCATATATATCCTATTAAAATGTTGACAACCAAGAAAGAGAAATGTAAAAAATGAAAAACTCTTTTTTATCTCTCTTAGTTGTCAAAATTTTAATGTTTGTATGTAGTATGAGTCCTTTCCTTTCATTTTTTTTTTTTTTTTGAGTACATCAACATTTGGGGGTGGGGGGATTCGAACCTCTAACTTCATGGTCGAGGATACATGCCAATTACCGCTAAGCTAGGCTCGCTTTGGCGTCCTTTCTTTTCATTTATTAGGAAGATAAACTCAATTGAATGTTTGCTTTTAAACTTTAGGTATTTGAAGATTAACCCACCATGGGCAATTTACTGGTGGCAATATTAGTTGGATATTTGATATTTTTCCTATGTACATAAATTTTTAATGGAACAATTACGGGACAGGCTCAACTACAAGGATTTGATCTATCTTCTTTTTAACTTCATAGCCTTGTTTTTTACTCAATTTTACGTCATAGCTTGATAGGATAGGTTTTATAATGACTTTGAACACTTTCTTTCTTTATTTTAAAGAAAAATTTACAGTAGAAAACAAATCCGACGGCCTTGATTTCTTTAATCATTAATTCACATCTTCTTTCTCTGACTGCGTAAAGGAAAAAAGAAAGGTTGGAAGGCATGGGAGCCAAACAGATCTTATCTTCCACGAAGCCGAAATGACAGATGTCCGCTGAGGGAAGCACAGGTTGATGAATGGGTAAGCATATAATAATCAAAAGGTTGTCAGAGACAGCGGAGAGCAACTTGACGGGTAGCTTTGGCCTGAAAGCAACAGCAAAATAAATTTTTATTGTTTTAAATTATCATATATTATTTCAAATTGACAGAGACAGACAACCTTCTCAGCCCTGCTTGTTGGGTTCTTCACAGGATTCCTTTGGAGCACGTGGAATTTACTCTTTTTTTTTTTTTTTAATTTTTTTACTTTTTTACTTTTTCTTATTATTGGAATAGTTAAACCCAAGTTACAAGTAGCCATCGAGCTTTTTGCTTTTGTGGGTCTAGTGATTTTTTTAAACAATCTTGAGAGTGGTACCTCAAAATTGATCTCCTCATAATGGTGCAAGTGGCTGTCGTTTTAGCATGCCAACGCAAGTAAACAAACCTCAAATTCGATCCTCAACCTTATCAAATTTGAAAGAATATTAATTTGCTCATCAGCGTCTGTGTCAGACTTCCAGTTGAAAATTTTGTTTAATTTCAAAAGCTCACTTCTTTTTGTAATTGTTTCTTGTTATCTCGAGTTAAAGCCCTGTGGAGAAGAAGCTTTAGCCAATGGATTTGACTGTTAAAAGTAAGGCATTTGTAGGTTTTGCTCTCTGTTTATAGCGGATAAAGTGGACTGCAGCGATAGAAAAGCAGAAAACAGTTCAACTATTGGAGGAAAAAGCTGGGTGAGGAGAGAGAAAGACTTGTAGAGAAAGAGAGAGAGAGAGAGAGAGATTGGGTTCATGGGTTAGTTGGTCCTGCACTCCTCTGGATCCACTCTTCAAGGAGCGACCCACTTTTATGAGTAAAATACTCGTAAATAAGCAATAGAATCGATCAAACCCCCCTTGAAATCAAATCAATCTGAGAATTTGATCTTCAAGCAGTAAAAGAGTTCGTGTCTTCGATTTCTGGTTCAGCGGGCTCAAATTTTTCTTCTAGTTTCTTTGGGAAAACCAGATTCTGATTGTTGCTGAGAGGCCCCGATGGGCTTTGTGAATTTGGGAATCAATCTTCTGAAGCGGTAGCCCCCTTTTTTTTAATACTCTCTTTTGCGTTGCGGGACATTTGACCCTCTGTGGAATGGATCTGAGCCTCATGAAGGGATCGATGCCGACGCCGACTTCAATTTTTGCTAGAAAAGCCACTGAAATGGTTTCTGATCAGTTTCCGGCGGGTCTTCGTGTCCTGGTTGTGGACGATGATCCTACCTGTCTCAGGATCTTGGAAAAGATGCTTCAGAATTGCTGCTATGCCGGTTTGTTCAATTCCAACTTCTTTTTTCTTCTCTCTTTCTTGGGTTCTCTACTCTTTGTTTTTTCCTTTCCATTTTTGGGGTTCAGATTACATGTTTTCTGTTTTGTGATTGTTATAATTCACACAGTACAATTTCATAGATCGTTTCTTTTAGGAAGTTTTAAGTTTAGGGTTGCTTCTGACCTCCAATCTCTGCTCTTTTTAGGAATAGAAACATGTTGATTTATCAGGGTTCCCTCCCGTTTTTCTATTTGATCCAGAACAGAGATTTACATTAAATTCTCCTATTTATCTTGCGTACTTCTGAAGTTATCATCTCAGTACTCATTTGTAGATTTAGGACCCTCCTGTGGTCGGGTTGTATTCTAATTCTAATTCTAATTACAATTCTCTGATTATACGACAAATCATCGGTAGTTAATCTGCTCTTTTCGGGGTTTAATTACAGTGACGAAATGTAATCGGGCAGAGATTGCATTGTCCATGCTTCGTGAGAACAAAAACGGGTTCGATATTGTCTTAAGTGACGTGCATATGCCTGACATGGATGGTTTCAAACTTCTAGAGCAAGTTGGGCTGGAGATGGATTTGCCTGTCATCAGTGAGTAATATGGCTTAGATGCTTTTACTGGATCTTTGAATGCTAACTTAAATAATTATATGGTTTATATAATTTTGCAGACTAATATTGGAGACATGTGATTGTACAGTGATGTCAGCAGATGATGGGAAGAATGTTGTGATGAAGGGAGTGATTCATGGTGCTTGCGATTACTTGATCAAGCCTGTTCGAATAGAAGCACTCAGGAACATATGGCAACATGTAGTTCGGAAGAGAAAGACTGAATGGAAGGATTTAGAGCAATCCGGAAGCGTGGATGATGGAGATCGAGAGCAAAATCCATCTGAAGGTGCAAATTATTCATCTTCGGCATATGAAGGAAGTTGGAACAGCTCGAAGAGGAGGAGGGATGCAGAAGAAGAGCCTGAGGAGAGGGACGATACATCGACTTTAAAGAAGCCCAGGGTGGTATGGTCCGTTGAGCTCCATCAACAGTTTGTCGCTGCAGTTAATCAGCTAGGCATCGACAGTATGTTTTCTCTCCTATCCCTTCCAATTCTTTATGCCTAGCTCAAACATATGTCTGTATATTTATTAGATAACAACACAACCGTGAACTGCACATTAGAACAGACAAATGAACTTATCGAGGTTTTGACTTTGGAACATAAGCTGGTCTGTAAAACTTTCAAGTTCACTTAAGGCTGTTTTGGTTTTAATGCTTGACCTTGTAAATCCCATGATCACTTTTCACCTCAGTGAATTGGAAACCCAACGCATGACTGCCACATCTCTTCATGATGTCCTATCTGTTCTCTGCCATTTACCCCAACTTTTAGAAGGATCTATGTCATTCATTGCTTCTGTGTTCTTTTTTTCTTAAGAATTCCTCTTTGCTTCATCTCATCCTCAAGTCAGTCTTTTAACATTTTTTGTTTTAATCTTACTTTCTGGATGTTTATGAGTTTGATCGGTCAGTAATCATTCAAGGATATGTTCATCAGATATCCAAGTGCATACTGTTCTTGTTGTTTACATTTTCAATCGTCTTTTGAATATACAGAGGCTGTTCCTAAAAAGATATTGGAGTTGATGAATGTTCCTGGGCTTACTAGGGAAAATGTTGCCAGTCACCTTCAGGTATATAAGTTTTGAAGGCTCTTGGTGTGTTTTCTTTCTTCTTGATGGTTAGGATAGGCATCTTAATTGTTTTATTTGATGGTTATGCAGAAATATCGCTTGTATCTTAGAAGGCTTAGTGGAGTATCATCGTCACACTCACACCAATGTAATTTGAACAACTCTTTTATCAACCCCCAAGACCCACCTTTTGGGTCAATGTCAATGGCCTCATTCAATGGGATTGATCTTCAGACGCTTTCGGTCACCGGTCAACTCTCGCCTCAAAGTCTCGCTGCACTCCAAGCAACAGGACTTCGTAGGCCGACAGCAAAATCTAGCATATCCATGGCTCTTGTCGATCAGAACAACATATTCAGCTTTGAAAATCCAAAATTGAGGTTTGTTGAGGACCAAACACAACACCTAAATAACAGTAAACCAGTAAACTTGTTTCATGGAATTCCAACAAAAATGGAGCCAAAGCAGCTTGCCAATGTGCACCCTTCTGTACAGACTCAGGGGAACGTAAACATGCAACTCAATATCAAGAGCGAACATGGTGGTACTCAACTAATGCATTTGTCTCAACAGCACACTGGAGGACAGACTATAAATAACTCTCCTGCTGGCCACTTACCCAGAATTCCATCGACAATAAGGAAGCCGATCATATCAGGTAGCATTACGAGGGGAAATGGTGCTGCTGATAATAGCCAAGGACCCGGATACAACCTAATTTCGCCAGCATCGTCGATGGTGAACTTTCCAATGAACCAAACCACTGAATTGTCAAACAATTTTTCTCTTCAGAGTGATTCGATGGTATCTACCCTGACTTGTAAAGGGGTGTTTCAAGAAGAGATTAGCTCAGATCTAAAAGGGTCGGGCGGACTAATGTCGAGTTATGATGTTTATAATGACTTGCATCTGCAGAAACCCCATGACTGGGATTCTCAGAATGTAAGCAGCCTGGCCTTCGGTACTTCTCACCATGGGAACTTCATACAGGATAGCTTTGATATCTCATCCTCAACTTTACTTCATCATGGTTTTCCTTCAAGCCAAACAAATGGACAAAATCAAAATTCATCCGTCGTTGGAAAGACTATCTTTTCCTTTTCAGATGGAATTCAACCCGAGAATGCACAAAGTAACGGCCAAAACTCGCTTCTCAATCCCGTGGAGGTCAAACCTCAGAGAACCCCAGATGCAAGCTATCAAACTGACCTCTTATCCGAGAACTTTGGCCAGGATGAACTTCTTAGTGTCTTCCTCAAACAACAAGTTAGTTTTCCTTTTTTCCTTGATATAAATGTTTGTTTGATTAGTCCCACCTCCTTCTATCAGCAATGTCCAATGTTATAAAAATAGAAATTCTTACCATATATCATTGTTAACTCTAGCTATGTTTTCTGTTCCCCAGCAACAAGGAGGAGACAACGGATCAAGGTACCAAACGGAGAATATTTGTGTTTAGAAAATTTCTTGCTTTAGCTCCCCATTTGGTTGCAGCTCCAAATACACTCCGTTGTTGTAACTCTAAAGATCAAAGTCTTCCCATATTAGATGACAGAGGTAGTTCATTCTTGTCAACAAGTCCATTGTGAATAGCATGCTAGCTAGTTTAAACTTGGAAATGTCAAATTTCCGTGCAAATTTGAAGTTTGCAAGAACTGAAGCAATCTTCCTCAGAATGCTCACACAAAAGATGCAAATCTTCTTCCAACTTTGGTTGGAAAGTCAACGTTCAAAGCCGAAGCAATTTATTTTAGGACGTGTGTGAAACTGTTTGTTTGTAATGGGCACATCGCTCGATTGTCGATGCAAGGCTCGGCTCCATTGCATCTGGAACCACATGGGAGATTTCTCATCTCTCTAATTACACCCTTTAAGAATGATTTTATTTAAACCCCCATGAAAAATCATCTTCAATGTAAATATTCCTCTTGTTTGATTGAGACAAATGTGTGCATAATCTTTTTAAGTTTGTTTTCTTGTTCTTGGCAGCTTCTCTTAGATTCTCATCTTACTTCTAACTTTTCCCACAATGTATGATGAATTATTTTGACTCCTGTCCATATTGTTCCCTACAACGTGTGTGATTTGATGGGAAGGATCAAGGTGGTTTGACATATGATAAGAAATCCAGGACTCAATATCATTATATTCTCATCTAATCTTTTATTTTTATTTTTATTTTATTTGAGTTCAACAACATTTATGTGGGGGAGATTCAAGACCTCTTGGTCGAGACTCTAGAGTAGATGCTAACTACAATTGAGCTATTCTCACCTTGACTCTTATCTAATCTTTTTGCTCCCTCTCTGGTTTAGTACTCAGAAATTTTCTTCTTTTTTTTTTCCTTTGTTATGAGAACTTCATTAAATTGCACAGAATTCTCTAGTCAGTGTATATAAGAATATTCAATTACGAGAATCAGTCTCAATGAAGAAGCTTTCAAGGGTGAAGCAAAGAAAGTCGTTCCTTTCAAGGGCGAAGCAAAGAAAGATGTTACTCTCTCGGTTCTGTCTTAGATTAGGAGAATTATATATGGTTAATATTTTGAACAATTGCATGGATGACCCATTTTGAGAGGTCAAAATGAAAAATGTTCTACCTTTTCAGAATAAGAATATATGTTTTTTTTGCTTACGTCATCATCCTAACAAAATTATCATTTTACTCTCTATATGAAAACGTGTATTTAAGACATTTAAGAGCAAGAGGTTGAAGCGAGAAAGAGATTGGAGAAGGAGCAAGAGATTGGAGAGAGAAATTAGAGAGAAAAAGATTGGAGAGAAATTGGAGAGCCAGAGGGAGAATGGAGAGACAACAAGAGATTGGAGAGAGAGTGAGAGATTGGAGATAGCGAGAGAGAGCGAGATTAGAGTAAATGGTAATTTTACTAGATGTTGACGTAAGCAAAATGACATATATCCTTGTTTTGAAGAGGTGAGACATTTATCATTTCTGTCTATTTTAGAGAGTCATCCATACAAAAATCCCTAATAGAGAATTATAATGAAAAATTATGCCCCTCCATATAAGGAATTGTTGGGTTATTTTTCCACTTTTGTGGAGAAAACCCATTAGGCCCATTAGGGCCAAGTTTCTTTTAATTTATTTTTTAGAAATTACGGAGGATGGACTTTTTTAACCCATTAATTTCAAATATGTTTAAATTTTTTAAAATTATCAATGGTAAGATTTCATGCATTAAATAGATTTTTATTCTTCCCCAAATGTTCTTATTTAATTATGATATTCTAATAATTATTGATTTTTTTGTAATTCAACCTCTGATCTCATGGTTGAGGGTACATACCAATTACCGTTGTGCTAAGCTCGCTTTGGCAGTCGGATTTCAATTTTGGTAAGTCTTAAATTATTAATTTTTTTTATAAGAAACATGCCCTTTTTGTTTCAATTTTTTATTTGTTTCATTTTAATTGTTTTTGTATTTTGTATATGTTGAGTTCCATTTCGTAGTTTGTAATCCATCTTTTCTCTATGTATGTTGTTATTTCTTGTTCTATGGGTTCATATCAGAATGAAAAAAATGAAAAATGCGCGGTTTGAGGAAAAAAATTCAAATCAATCCGTCAATTTTTTTTCTCTTTTTTTTTTTAATTACACATATCATCCTGTAGGGGCAAATGCATAAATGAGCTTCCTTTCCTATTTTCATATCTGGCTGTGGGCTGACAAGAATGTAAATTTTGAAAAAGAATGGACATATTTGAAATAAATGGCTACTTTTGACCCATTTATGTAGTTACCCATTTATTTGTTTGTAGTGGTTGGATGTACAACGTGCGAGAGAGTGACGGAAGGGAGAGAAACATAAAGAAAAAGAAAAAAGAAATGCACTGTGTATAGTGTAGTATTTCAACCTTTTGGAGGTCAATCTGTGGTCCGATTGAGCTGAAATTTTGACAGTGTGTTCCTGACACAAGGGTCTTCAATTTGAACGGTGGAGATTTTTTTTGGAGGAGCCTATAGTCACATTGCAGTGGATGGTTGAGATCTACTTGGTGAGATCTTTTTTATTTGTTCTCTTGGAATATTGTCATTTGTTGTCAAGATTATTATCTTGGGATATCTACTATTGTATGTGTCTAGTTGTGACTAGGAAGAACTCATTGTTGAAGGGATTGAATCCCACAGTGATTGTGATGGTGTGCAATTCAATTCATTTTCTAAGAAACTATTACATTGTGTTTGCAGAGAAAACTACATAAACATTTTCTATAATTTAACTACATTAAGCATGCTTCTACAGGGGATTTAGTGTACTTATGTGTTGTAGACCAAGTTATAGCATGAACTTCTCCCTCGATCAAATGATTCACGAACAACCAACAATTAGGAACCAAAATCACAAGAGACCACCACCAGTGAGCCTTTGTTATTCTATGAGATCTTGAATTACAAGGATGTAAATTTCATAGAAGAATGATTCTTAGGCTAAAGTGAGCATAGCTCAACGGTAATTGACATATACCCTCGACCACCCGGTCAAAGGTTCGAATCTCCCCACCTTCGGATGTTGTTGAACTAAAAAAAAACAGAAGAATGGTTCTAAGAAATTGAAAGAGATTGAGAGAATATTTGATTTTAAATAATGGAATTGGCCGTTGTTGGGAGTTTAAATTTAATTTAAAATAAAATATAATAAATTAATTAAATCATTTAAATCATATTTAAATGAATATCTCTCATATAACCTATAGTATTAATTAAATTAACCAATTAATTAATGACTAAATTAAATATCTCATATTTAATTTTAAGTTACATTTGAACCATATTCAAATGTATATTTCTCTCCCAACCTATAGTTTTAATATGAATTTAATTCACATTAAATTTAACCTATAGTTTTAATATGAATCCAATTCACATTAAATTAATATTTGAACTCCTTCAAATATTTACTTCTCTCATAAATTAATTCTGAATCATATCCAAAATTAATTTTATATTATAAAGTTTAATTCAAAATTAACTTTATATTATAATGTATCAACATACATTATATTAATTGTATCACATACAACTAACCGAAATTCCCTTAATGAATTTGAACAATTCAAATTCTATTTAAGATTAAATAACCTCAATACCCTTTACGAGCTAGCAAGGGGACCTAATGAGCCTACAGATGAGAAGCTTCAATGATAAGAGGTTAATTGATTAAACTCATTAACCAAATTACCCAACATTCGTTAATTGTGGGTCACTCCACTAAAGACCCACAAGTGCACTATTCTCACTGTATGTCGCAACGTCATCGCGACGCGGAGCGGCCGACGTCCTTCCCTAAGGGTCTCTTTCTAGGTTTAAGGTTTGGAGTCGCCACCAATCATCTTGGGGTGTGATTAGTCACCCATTTTAAAGAAAAACTGGTATTTGAAAACCAAAAATTAGGCTCGGAAGTCGATTGAGTGTAGGAAAGGTGTTAGCACCCCTACAACACCCGTTTAAAAAACGGTTACCACATTTTATTTTAAAATTACCCTTTTATCTTATCATAAAATGGTCCTTATTATTTTGAAGAAAGAAAAATAAAATAACAAATGTCCCACTTGATCTTACCTTAGATTTAACCGATAAAGTAAGGGTTTGATGTAGTGACTGGGGTTATACCCAATAATTAATTGTCATGTTGGAATTTTCTTTTAATTAAAGAAAATTTGTTACCTCAAGAATTTGAGAAGTTATCTCAACTCCATCATAGGTTTTACATGATATTATTTGTCTCATGTCTATTATTTCACATTTTAGGAATAAAATGTGAATTGATAATTATGAGTGGTATGACACCATTCAACAAAAAGAAATATTTTTTTATTTTCCAAATTAAAAAACTAATTAGAAATTTCAAAGCTAAAAAAAAAATTAAAATAAAGAATTTGAAATCAATTGAAAGAAAGTTAAATCATTTAGAAATTCGAACTAAAACCAAATTGAAATTCAATTAGAAATCTCAGTTTAAAAATCATTTTGAAATTGTTTTGAGAAATCAAATTTAAAGTCAAATTGAAGTTGATTTCAAAAATTATAAATTAAGACCAAATTCAAGTTGATTGCTAAAATATTTAGGCTAATTTCCAGGCAGGGTGTTCCCTCTTGGTCAGCTTAAATACCCGTTCTTAGACAAAATTAGCCTAAAGTTTCCATAATCAACTTAAAAAAACTTTTCTTGAAATCCAATTTGAAACTTCAAATTAAATCTCATTTGAGATTCATTTAAACAGTTCAAATTTAAATACCAAATTAAAATTCACTTTGAAATTCATTTGGGTATTTCAAATTTAAATCGTTTGAAGAAAAATTGAAATTCAAATATTAACCAAATTAAGATTGACTTCAAAATTTTCAATCAAAACCTATTTTGAAATTTATTTAAGAAACCAAATTTATATCCAACTGAAATCAATTTTGAAAATCTAAATTAAAATCAAATTGAAATTCATTGGTGAATATCAGAATTACAAATTGAACCAATTTGAGATTTTATTCAAATTAAAATCAATCAAAGAAAAATTAAAATTCTATTTGAAAATTTCAAACCAAAACTAAATTGAAATTGAGTTAATTTAAAACCAAGAATGAAATTGAATTGAAATCCAAATTAAACCAAATTGACTTTGATTTTTTAAAATCCTAAAAGAAATTAAATTGGAAATCCAAATTTAGAATCAAAATGGGATTGAAATCAAAGCTTCAAATAAAAATTAAATTGAAACTGAATTGAGATCTCTAATGTGAATTAAAGACATTGATTTTGAAATTCCAATTAGAATGTATTGAATTTTATTGAAAAATTCCAAATTAAAACCAATTTAAGGTTGAAATTAGAAATTCTAAATTAAAACCAAACTGAAATTGATTTGAAGATTTCAATGTAAAATTCAATTTGAAATGAAATTTATTCGAGAAATGACACAGTAAAGGTAATTTGAAATTGATTTAAGAAATCAAATTTAAAATCAAATTGAAAATGAATCAATTTAGAAAATGAATTGAATTGGAAATCCCAATTAAACCAAATTCAAATTAATTACTAAAATTGCAAATTAAACCAAATTGAAATCAAATCAATTTAAAACCAAAATGAAATTGAATTAGAAATCCAAATTAAACCAAATTAACATTAATTTTTTTAAAATTTTAAAATGAAATTGAATTGGAAATCCAAATTGAGAATCAAAACAGAATTGAAACCAAAACTTTAAATTAAAATTAAATTAGAATTAAATTGAGATCTCCAAATTAAAGTCAATTAAAACCAATTTGAAATTCAAATTAGAAATTTTAAATTAAAACCAGGTTGAAATTGATTTAAGAAAATCTAAATGAAAGCTAATTTGAAATTAATTTGAATTTTAGCTTAAAATCAAAGAGAAAGAAAAAAAAAACATTAAACAAATAAAGAATTTGAAATAAGCTTTTAAGCAAATAAAAGAGGAATGATATGAAGAAAAGAAAAGAAAGAAAGAAATAAATAAATAAATAAAAGAGTGGGACCCACCAACTTTACCTTCATCTCCGTCTCCTTCCTCATTTTCTTTCTCTCGTCTTTTTCCTTTCACTTTCTTTCCTCTCATTCTTTTCCTTTCTCTCCCAAATCTCACCTTAGAACTCGCCAGAATCAATATGGGAATCAATATGGGTCTTTGAACCGGAGCGCGTTACGGCGGAACTATGCAGGTTGAGGTAGCAACGGCGACGTTCGTTGGCTGGAGGTCGCCAGAGTCGTGGTGATTCAAGAAAAATCAAATCGAGTTCTTATGGATCTCTCTAAAACTCTCTCTCTTTTTTTGTGTTTTTTCTCACTCATTTTCCTCCACCCTGTTCTTGTCTATACTCTCCTCCATAGGAGAGCTTGGAGAAATGGTTGAGGGAAAAAGGGAGAATGGGTTGAGAAAGAGGGGGAGAGAGTGGGAAGTTGGGAGAAGGAGGGGGAGAGGGAGAAGGAGAAGGAAGTGGAAGTGGAAGACCAAAGAAAAAAAAATTATAAATAAAATAAAATAACAAAAAATAAAGAAATAAATTAAATAAAAACAAAAAAAAAATAAAATGAAAATGAAAAAAAAAAAAACAATGAAAACAAAAAAAAAAAAAAAAAAAAAAAAACAAATTGCCCACCAAATATTGGAAAAATTCAAACATTAACAGTAAGTCAATTCTTCATGAGTGTTCATCCTAGGTTACCTATGTGTCCTTAAGTACCAGTGCTCCTACAGAAGTTCCTCTCGGACCAATGAGAAAGTCAGACCTTTTGTTCAAGTCCTGGAGACACCACTTAAGGGAACACTCATATAACGGCCCCGACATTCCTCTGCGACCTGGCCACGCCACCATACTTGTCTGATACTACTTCTAAGATTGAAGACTGTCCCCACAAACCAACACGGGGTCCTTTTAGCATGCTTTGTCCTCACTCACATGCTTCCTAGGAAAATTCCTAGGAGGTCACCCAACATAGAACTTCTCCAAGCTAAGCACGCTTAACTTCAAAGTTCTTATGATTGAGCCACCGAAAAGGAAGGTGTACCTTGTTGGTATAGGTAGTATCTATCAATTCTTTTAAGCTTTTCTTGAACATACTTTCATGTCCTCAGGATCCCTCTCATTCGGATGTAGCCTCGGTTCATTCATGTACCCCTCCTAACTCGGGTGTTACACTCATTGCATAGAATACCCTCACTTGCATGTCCACTACATGAACACTTTGAATCAATGCGTTTGTATCAAATACCAAGCGGGTCGTATCCATAGTGTCACTAGGATAAGGTACTCAGTCTTGTCACTACTACAAAAATGACTTTTAATGACGAGCATTGCCCGTCATTAAATGACGGGCACCGTCCGTCATCTATACGAGTGACATCGTAGCCTTTAATGACGGGCGCTTTTTAAGCTCGCCCGACATTAAAGGCTACAATGACAGACGCTTTTAATGACGGTCAATGCGTGGCAATAAAAGTCTGTCAGTCATCAAATGTCCGTCATTGAAAGGGTATTTTATGACTAAATGTCTGTCATTAAAGGTGTCCATCATTAAATGTTCGTCATTAAAAGTCCGTCATTAAATGTCTGTCATTAAATGTGTCTGTCATTGAATGTGCGTCATTAAATGTGCCAATTTGTATAGAAATCAAATATTTGCCAAATTTTATTCCAATAAGCCAATGAACTAAATTTGTTCATATAATTATTATTCATACAAGTTTGATATAAAAATAAAATTACAAACATGTGCCAACCAGAGCTTAGCTCAACTGGCATAAAGTTGTACTAATAACCACAAGATCTGTGGTTCGAATCTCCCTCCCCACATGTTGTCAAAAAAAAAAAAAAAACAGCTTCAATTAATATCAGCTAGGCAACTTGGAAAGAAATTAAAAGCCCAGAAGAAGATGGGGAAACAATGGGAGAATGATAATAAAGAGAGAACCCAAAAAAATCCTCAATGTGGAGCCATCAGTCAACAAGAAATAATAGTCAGTAATTTGATATATAAATTTGATCATTTTTTATATAACCAATAGGCATAGAAAGCACAATGAGGATGCACTGGAGACGAGTATAAAAAAATGTCAGCAGATGATGTGGTTTACAAATACATCTTTTCTTCAATTCTAAAATCAAAAGCAACCGCTTGACTTCAGCCTTTGTTCCAAACAGCAACCAATTCAATTTTCTTGCCCTACTCTCAATTTTGATTTTTCGACTAATGGTTGATTTCAAGAACTAATTTGCTAGCAGAGTGATTCCATCCAAGCACTCATAACAATAATGCTTCAATTAAACATAAAAAGATACTTTCATAAACCTATGTTAGTCAACGGAAAACAATTTGAGTTTTGACACTTCTAAGAAATGCAGATGTCGGAAGGCCTCAAATTAGAATGGTTGAATAAGGACAAAACAGAGCAGTAAAATTACTTAAATTAGTTTAAGTTAGCCTTTGCCCCATCATAGTCTTTGAAGAAACGCACCTTTAAGTCTCTGTGAAAAACACTTCCACTGTGACAAAAATCCTCTCTCTTAAAAGATGAAATCCTCTCAAAGAGATGTTGTTAATGTTAGGCAAATTATTTTCCAATCATTCATTTGAAACTTCATTTCCTTTCTACTGATGATTGCAATTTTTGTTTGTCACTCAAGTTTCTTAATACCTCAATTCACTTAAACAAAAGCAAAACCACCTATTTTCTGTCAATATTTCCAAAACTATTACTTTTTAAAATAACTTTCTAAAACCAAATTTGAGTGAGAGATGCCCTTAACTCTGTCTTCTAAGAATTGTAATATGCAATCAACACCTAGAAGTAGCAAATAAAGAAGCCAATCTATACATATGAAAGGACAATGAGATATGAACAATAATAAGAATAACAACCCAAGTGCATATGCTATATCAAATAAAGAACTGTAGTCACAAAATCATACATTCTATGCTCTATAAGTTGAGATTTTAAGGAAAAAAAATGTTCTGTTCTTCATGATTTACCAGGTTCATCTTCATCCTCAACTTCCCAACTCAGATCCTCCTCTTCCTCTGCCAAACTCAGTCGCTTCTGCAAACCAATTCTTTGTATACTACTAGAGGTATATTCCCTTTGCCCTCATCACAACTCCATAGGAGTAATCAACATGCATCTTCAAATAATTATATGTCATGGAAGTGAAGAAAGGAAAGGAAGAAGCTTTGTTTAAGCAAAAATGACTGAATATACCTCAAAAACATTTGCAAAAAACTTCGAAGTAACAAATATCACTGACAATCTATAGTTTAACAACATAACGTTCATGGTTAGATCTTCATTGCTTACACAAAATTTCAAGTGAGACATACCAATAACCAAAAGATGGAAGTATTCACCTTACTAAAAACCCAAGATGGCAGAAAACCTTCAGCTAGCACCCAAGTTACAAGCTCTTGAACATCCTGTAGAAAAACATTCACTAAATCATAGTTTTAGCTACTGAAATTGTTGAACCAACCAACTATCAATATAGTCTGATGGCTAAGATGACAATAATTCTAAACAACAACCAGAGAGAGTTAAGTTAGTAGTTCATCCATATTCCTAGAGAAAGCCAAAAATATTTTAAAATTTAGCACCTATGAACGTATCTGGATATTACATGATAGGTTAGAGTAGAGAAAATGGAAATTACAGATCAATCACTTTTACAAAAAAAAATTCAAAAATAGGGAGAAAAAAAGGGGAATCGGAGACTTCGTAGTGAGTAATCCACAGGTCAACCCCTAAAGTCTTCCGGTACTGATCGAACAGCTCTTTCGTCCTAATGAAACACATATCAATTCAAATAAAAAAATTAGGGTTTGAGAGACCGAAGAAGTGAAGAGACCGTTGCGACCTTTGGAGTAGGTGACCTGCTTGTTGGTAGGATTTTCGATTCGCTTGATCTGGATCTTCCCTCACGCCATGGATTGGTTTTTGTTTTTGGATCGAGTTTTGGGTTTTTTCGAGGATTGTTGATTTTTAATTTGTGTGTTTGTTGAAGGGAGAACAGAGAGGAAGAAAAAAGGAAATGAATTGGGCATTGTGGGAAATGGAAAATATGAAGCTAATTTGGTGAAAGGCATGGCAGGTTTTGCTACAATAAACCATAGCATAATAGCATTTCAGTAGGTGGACACGAGAGAGAAGAGATTAGAAGGAATATAGACGACGGCGTAGAGCGAAGAGAAAGGATTAGGGTTTGTAGGAGAAGCAGAGTAGGGAGAGAGAATGAGCAGGGAAGAGAGAAAAATCGAGAAACACAGGATCGGGGAGAGAGAGCGCTAAAAATAAGGAAGAAGCGTGAATGCACCTTTTAATGACTAGCAATGCCCGACATCAAAGGGTGCTTATGATGTCGGACGCCCATTTCAAACTTTTTCCACCCACTCCAGTGCGTTTTTTCTTGTTCGTCATCGTTTCTCCAAGCATTTTTTTTAGTCCGTCATCAAAAGCTCAATTTGTAGTAGTGTATTCATATACTATAGACCCTTTAGGTTGTTACTTGAACATTGATCTCTTGTATGTCCCCACTAAAGGGATCGAATTCGAGTGGAAGCGATGTTAATCATAAGTAATTCGATTTGGTTTTCCAAGAAACCAGAACACTGTGCAAAGAATAAAATTACAGAAGATATTTCTACTGTAATTCTACATTAAACATGTTTTTATCTACTGTATAAGGATTACGAAACTTACTTTCGTTAACAACTTAGATATACAACAAAACGAAGTTCTCGGTCTCAAAATCACAATCTCTCTGCAACTTAACAGGGACAAAAAACAGGACACTACCACCAATGTTACCTCCCTATTTTCTGGGTGTAAAAGGTTGGTTTGTGGGAACCTTCTCTTCTTGAAATTTGGGAAAAAATTCACAGAGAATATGTGTGAATTTCTTGAGAGATTGAGAGAGATTTTTGCCTTGAGAGAGACCTCTGTGTAAAATTGTCCAGGAACAAAAACCAACATACCGTGTTAGTTTTGTCAGAGAGATGGAGAGAGTTACATCTATGACTCCCTCACACGATACCACATAAGGAGTGATGAATATTAATTAAAATTAATTCAAAACTAATATTAATTAATAATAATAATTAAATTAAAACATTTTAAATTTAATTTATAAATTAAATAAATCATATTTATTTAATCTTATAATTAATTCCATAAAATCATATTCTATGGATCATCTCTCTTATAATATAAGACATTAATTTAATTAATTTAACTAATTTGATTAAATCATATTTAATTAAATTAACTTACTAATTTATTAATTAATTCTCCAATTAACTAATCTATTAATTAAATTGTTGGGTTTTATGCCCTAAAACTCGTGGATAGTAAATGAAACATTTGACTGAACATTAATAAAATGATATTTGATGTATTGTTCATTTATTTTGTTAGTATTGTGTATATCTTGCCTAAATAACCCTAATCCAATAAACTAAACATCCTAGGCTGTTAGTATGAGACTTGAATTGTATGTGGGGACATATGGGGATCACTGTTCAAGTTACAGTCTAAAGGGTCTATAGTATAGGGATAAGGTTGGGTACCTTATCCTGGTGACACTATGGGTACGACTCGCTTTGTATTTTGATACAAACGCAATGATACAACGCGTTCATGTAGGGGACATGCGAGTGGGGGTATCCTATGCAATGAGTTTGCATCAGACCGGACTGCGAAATAGTTAACCACTAGCTGTAACACCGTTGACTAGTTAGGTTTCTATTTCACTATGATGACCTAGGCAACTCAGTCTCAATCCTGAGTGGATTATGGACTCCTGTTCACGAGGGATTGTCCTTTGATTTGTATGGGTGAGAGTGATATGCCCGCCAACTCAATAAGCCTACCATTTTGGGGACAAGACCGAGTGGGGAGCTGGGAACATAATCACACAAGAAGGAATTGACTCCTTCTCAACTTTAGGGGAAATAGATGTGTGTTCCCTTAAGTGGTGTCTCCGGGTCTTGAACAAACGGCCCTGCCCTCTCTATGGCACGAGAGAGACTTTTGTTTGCTGGTTGGACCTCAAACAGGTTGTTCATTAGAGGAGCACTGGGGACTTAAGGATGTAGAAGTAACCTAGGGGTAAAACGATAATTTGACCTAGCTGGGGTTACGAACACACGTGAAGGACTGACTTGCTGTTATTGGTCAATATCCGTGGACACAGAAATATATCTGCAGTGAGAAGAGTGCAGCTGTGGTTCTATAGTGGAGTGAACCATAGTTAACGAATATTGATTAACTTGGTTAATGAATTTAACCAATTAATCTCATATCGTTGGAACTTCTGATCTGTAGGTCCATTAGGTCCCACCAATAGCTCATAAAGGGTGATGAGGTAAATTCACTAAGGAAAATAATATAATGTATGAGATACATTATAATATAAAGTTTATATTTATATTAAACTTTATAATATAAATTTATTTTGAATAATTGATTCAAAATTAATTTAAGGAAGAATTGTATATTCGAAGGAGTTCGAATATTAAAATTTAAAATATGAATTGGATTCATATTAAAACTATAGGTTAAAATTAATGCGTATTGGATGCACATTAATACTATAGGTTATATGAGAGAAATATAATTGAATATGTGATATTCAATTTTATGATCAATTAATTTTTGTATTAATTAATTATATGTTTTAATTTAGTTTAATTAAATTTGATTTAATTAAATGACATTACAACTATAGGGTAAATAAGGGAGGTTCATTAACTAATTGAATATGATTTAAATTAGTTAATATTAATTTAATTAATTTTTTTAATTAAATTAAAATTGATTTTTATTTTTTAAAATTAAAAATCAGATAACTGATTTTGATCAGTTATTTGATCGTGGGCTACGGTTCACGATTATCTCTCTCTTTTCCCTATCGATTAGGGAAGGGCCAGTCGAAACGCTCTCACTCTCTCTCACACGCTTTCTCACACTCTCTGGTTACTGTGATTTTGCTCTCCAGAAGAAAATAATTCTCCTTTTCCCTTCAAAGAAAAAGTTCCCACAAACTACCTTATTCACATACCCTCTGAGGATACCGGCTGAATTCTGATGGTGTGTTCGTGGTGTTCTTCAACACTTTTTCCCAGCAAAAGGGCTTGCTGAAATTTGGGAGAAAGTACCCTAAGAAGTTGGTGAATTGTTCGAGACTTCAACGACAGTAAGTTCTTTCTCATTCTAATTGAGTTCTAAATTAAAATCTTAATTAGATTTAGGTTTTAATTCTCAAATTATCATGTTTTACAGCTTTTTAATATGAATTTAGTTGTTGTGAATTTGTCGTCGTACCGGTATTCTAATAAATAATTTTATTGGGTTTGGTTCTCTGACTGTCTTCCACTACGAGGGGGCTTTAATCCCTACATAAATATCATGTATTTAATTAACTTTGCATCTCTCATATAATTTATAGTTTTAATGTGCATCTAATGCGCATTAAATTTAATCTATAGTTTTAATATGAATCCAATTCATATTAAATTAATATTTGAACTCCTTCAAATATTCAATTCTCTCCTAAATTAATTTTGAATCAAATCCAAAATTAAATTTATATTATAAAGTTTAATTAAAATATAAACTTTATATTATAATGTATCACCCTACATTATATTAATTCCTTTAGTGAATTTGAACATTTCAAATTCCGTCCAAGACTAAATTACCTCAATACCCTTACGAGCTAGGAAGGGAACTTAATGGACCTACAGATAAGAAGCTCCAACGATACAAGATTAATTGTCTAAACTCATTAACCATATTAATCAACATTCGTTAACTATGTATTCACTTCACTAAAGACCCACAGTTGCACTCTTCTTACTATAGAATTTTTCTGTGTCCACGAATATAGATCAATAACAACAAGCCAGTCCTTCACGAGTGTTCGTAACACCAGCTAGGTCAAATTACTGTTTTACCACTGGGTTATCTCTGTGTCATTAAGTACCAATGCTCCTCTAATGAACAACATGTTTAAGGTCCAACCTTTAAACAGAAGTCCTTCTCGGGCCAATGAGATGGTAGGACCCTTTGTTCAAGTCCCGGAGACACCACTTAAGGGAATACTCATCTACTTACCCTAAAACCAGGAAGGAGTGAATTTCATCTTGTGATGTTATGTTCCCAGCTCCCCACTCGGTCTTGTCTCCAAAATGGTAAGCTTATTAAGTCGGCGATCTAGCCACTCTCACCCATACAAATCAAAGGACAATCCCTAGTGGACATGAGTCTATAACACACTCAGGATTGAGACTAAGTTGCCTAAGGTCATCCTATTGAAATTAAAGCCTAATTAGTCAACGAAGTTACATCTAATAGTTACTATTTTGTGGTCCAGTCTTATGCAAACTCATTGCATAGGATACCCCCACTCGCATGTCACCTACACGAACACGTTGGATCACTGCGTTTGTATCAAAATACAAAGTGGACCGTATCCATAGTGTCATCAGGATAAGGTACCCAGCCTCATCCCTATACTATAGAACCTTTAGGCTGTTTCTTGAACATTGATATCTGTTTGCCCCTACATACAGTTCAAGCTACATAATACAACCTAAGATGTTAGTTTATTGGATTTAGGGTTATTTAATACAAATCTAATACAACACATTTAATAGCACTTTATCGAATAACCTCAATAACATTTTATTGATAATAATCAAAATGTTTACATTTACTATCTACGAGTTTTAGGGCATAAAATTCGACACCCACATACTGTTCAAGCTACATAAAACAACCCTAGATGCTAGTTTATTGGATTTAAGGTTAATTAACAACAAATTTAATAACACTTTATTGAATAACTTCAATAACACTTTATTGATAAATTAATATGTTTACATTTACTATCTACGAGTTTTAGAGCATAAAACCCAACAATTGTAACCCATTATTGATTATAGTGGAGATTTTTTACTCCTCGCCTTGGGGAGGTTTTTCCACGTTAAAATTGTTGGTGTCTTATGATTGTGCATGATTATTATTTTTTTTCTACTCGACTAATTTCCTATTAGGTTCACACAAGAGGGGATAATTGAACTTTAGGATATTGTGTTTATCCCAAAAAAGTGGTATCGGAAAGAGGTTGTTATTAGTTAAGTGCCTTGTGTTGAACATGGAAACTAGTACAAGATAAGATGGTTACTCTAAATGGCTCAAATTATCAAGTTTGGAAAAGGAAGATGATCGATATTTTATATGTGAAGGATTTGTATATATATATATATATATATATATATATATATATATATATATATATATATATATATATTTCACTTGAGAAGCCTAAAGATATAACTAATTTAGAACAAGAAATATGTCATGAAAAAATGTGTAGTATTATTGGACTTTGTGTAGAAGAAAATATTCTAAATCATATTGGTGAAGAAAATCATGCACGAATACTGTGGAACAAACTTGAGTCTTTATATGCCTAGAAAATTGGTAATAGTAAATTGTTTTTTTTATCAAGCAAATGATGACTTTGAAGTATCAAGACGAAACATCTAAGTTTAGATCACTTGAATTATTTCAAGGTATCATTAATCAGTTAGCTAGAATGAATATAAGTTTGATGAAGAGATACATGGATAGTGACTTCTTGATTTATTGTCAGACTCGTGGGAGACATTTAGAATTTCCTTATCCAACTCAACCCCAAATGGAGTTTTGAGTATGGACTTAGTAAAAAGTAGTGTCTTGAATGAAGAGATAAGAAGAAAATCATTGGGCTCTTCTTCACAATTAGAGGTTCTTGTTACTGAAAGAAGGGGAAGAGTAAGGAGCAAAAGTTCGAAGGATAGAGATAGAAGCAAAAGCAAAAGTGGTTGGTTTGCAAATATTAAGTGTTTTCACTGTGGTGTGAAATGGCATATAAAGAAGTATTATAGAAAATAAAAATGGGAAAAAGTACAGAAAAGAAGAATGATGATGATAATGATGCAGATAAAGTTGCTACGACCACTGAAGAGTCTCTTATTTTATTCAACAGTGATGTTATTAATCTTACTACACAACATAGCAGTTGGGTGATTAACAGTGGCACCTCAATTCATGTTACATTTAGGAGAGATTTCTTTGCATTCTACACAACTGGTGACTTTGGCAGTGTTAGGATGGGTAATGATGGATCGATAAAAGCAATTGGCATGGGAGATGTGCACCTGGAGACCAAGAATGGTTTCATGCTGATTTTGAAGAATGTGAAACACATCCCTGATATTCGCATGAGTTTAATCTCCACGGGTAAGCTTGATGATGAAGGTTTTTGCAGTACCTTCTATGCATGGAAAAAATAATGAAATTACTATCTTCTCTAACCCCCTACTGTAACTTGACCCTACATCTCTGGCCACCATGAAGATCACCACTATCAGCCAACTTTGGAATCACTCCACCCAATCCTTCTCCATAGATAGAAATACCTTCAACATAGCCTTCAATGAGCATTTTCATGGAAGTAGAGCCAAGATCACTAAACACAGCAGACATTCTTCACACTCATTATTCCTTTCATGGAAATCCCTCAATTGGCTTGCCTCATCTTTCAACACCCTTGTTCAGTCACCACGTGTAGGATTCGAATTCCCTAATTCTGTTAGCGGAAGCGAATTGAGACCAATTTGTAGTTAATTTTGTTTCTACCAAAATACCAATACATTGACAAAGATTCAGAAAACTATTCTAAATCTATTTATTAAGGCTAAGCATATAACATTAGATCTAATCTAAAGGGGAGAAGCATACATACCGTCGTTGTCATCTCTAAAATATCAAGAACGTCTTTCTTGATTTCATAGGGACCAAGCGCCAACAATTGGGACACCACCACTATGGCTACACCGATATGACTTCTAGAGGCATGAGACTGCTGGGAGTCTAAGGAGCCTTTAGGGGAATTCTCTAAGAGCAGGAGAATGAATGAGATGCATTTCACCCCACCCCAAGGGTCCTATTTATAGGTAAAGGTCATGAATACGAGCTAATCAAATCTATTATCTTATTCATATCTAATTTTAATAAATAAATAATTAATTCCATAATTAATTAATTACCCAATTAAATATCATATATTTATTTTAGGGATTTTATTAAATTATTTATTTCATTAATATGAATCCAATTCATATTAATTATTTGAACTCTTTCAAATATTTTCTCTAAAAAATTTAATTTTAAAATTAATTCAAAATTATATTATAAAGTTTCATAAACTTTATATTATAATGTATCAACATACATTATATGATTCCCCTAATTAAATTGAACACTTTCAATTTACAATTATTACTTAATTGCCTCAAGTCTATTTACGAGCTACCAGTGGGACTTAATGGACTTGCAGATCAGAAACTCCAACGATATGAGATTAATTGACTAAACTCATTAACCAATTAATCAATTTTTGTTAACTGTGGGTTCACTCCACTAAAGACTCACAGTTGCAGTCTTCTCACTGCAGACATAATTCTATGTCCACGGATATAGACCAATAACAACAAGTTAGTCCTTCACGAGTGTTCGTAACTCCAGCTGGGTAAAATTACCATTTTACCCATGAGTTACCTCTATCTCCTTAAGTACTAGTGCTCCTCTAATGAACAACATGTTTGTGGTCCAATCACCAAACAGAAACCTCTCTCAGGCCAGTGAGAGGGTAGAACCCTTTGTTCAAGACCCGGAGACACCACTTAAGGGAAAGACTCATCTACTTTCTCAAAGTCGGGAAGGAGTGAATGCCATCTTGTGTGATTATGTTCCCAGCTCCTCACTCGATCTTGTCCCCAAAATGATAGGCTTATTGAGTTAGCGTTTTGGCCACTCTCACCCATACAAATCAAAGGACAATCCCTCGTGAACAGGAGTCCATAATCCATTCAGGATTTAGACTAAGTTGCTTAGGTCATCCTAGTGAAATAGAAATCTAACTAGTTAACGGTGTTACAACTGGCGGTTATTATTTTGCGGTCCGGTCTTATGCAAACTCGTTGCATAGGATACCCCCACTCGCATGTCCCCTACATGAACGCGAAATAGTAATTTAGTATTAATTTACCAAACAACATGCTCACTTTGGTCATTATAGTCAAATCACATTAATTTAGTATTAATTTACCAAACACCATAATATGCTTTTTTAGGTTTAAAATTAAAATTTACCAAACACTATTTTTACTTCATGTTACAGTTGATTTTTCTAAAAGCACGGTTGCAAGCAATTATTTTAAAAGCACAGCAATCCCAAACGAAGCCTTAGACTAGGAATTTGTTTCCCATGAACCATATTGTTGCGATCATTCCAGATAGCCCAAGCTCCTACACAAATCCAATCTAAAACATTTCCTTGATTTGTCTCAATTAATTCCAAAAATCAGACCTGGATCGATAATGATTATATTCCTCAATCTTTACCTGATCATGTAAATGTCTCCACAATAGTTTAGCTCTTGAACATCGAAACAGAGCGTGGTCAATCGTTTCTGGATATTTTTTGCAAATTGGACATCTATCCCCTATGTCCACATGACGGCTAAGTAGATTTACTTGAGTTGGGATACAATTATGAAATGCCCGCCAAATGAAATGTTTGACATTAGACGAGACTTTCAGTGACCACAGAGTCTTCCACCACTTATGTAATTGGCTCTGGTCAGACGATGATGCCTCATTTTTCCACAACGTGCATAATACTTTGTATCCACTCTTTACCGAATACCTACCGTATTTATCAAAATGCCAAATCCATTCATCTAGAGCCATTGGACTAATTGGAATATTAACAATGATTTATTATTATTATTATTATTATTAATTTTTATAATAGAAACACATAATGATTTTATTATTTTTTATTATTTTTTAAATACGGTATAAAATGAACTTGTACAAACATAAAACTCATCAAATACGTGTACCAAAACTATGGTTCTTTTGGGAACATTTTCAAATTAAATATAATATTTATGACAAGTAAAATTTTATATTTTATAACAGAGATGTTATATAATTTTATTATTTTCTTATTTTTATGCGTGTTTTTCACATGTGACCGAATTTTAAAAAAATATATAGAGTTACTTTCTTTTTAAATATATGAATTTGTAAATTATCATGTCATGTGCAAAGTCAAGTCATTAGATTTCGGAATAATTTTATCAACTTTTCAACTTATATTAGATAATGAGTCAAAATATCTTCAATATATTCACAGGAATATGCAATTTTTCCTTATTGCCACAAAAAAAAAAAAAAAAAATCATAGAACTAAATATATATTATTGTTAAACAATAATAACAACAATCATAATTATTTTACCTGAAAAATATTATCATTTTTAATTTTTGTCTCTTGTTTGTATTATCAAAATTTAATATACCCCACATAATTCACATAAGAAAAATAATATATCTTAAATTATATAATAATAATTAAATAAGAGTTCCAACTTACATTATAACTCTTTTCAAAAAAAAAAAAAAAAAACTTACATTATAACTATTTATTGAAAATCAAAATTTAAACTACAAATATGGATATATTTTTTTTTTTTTTTTTTTGAGAAAACTACAAATATGGATATTAAACGACTGTAAATATTCGAAAAAATGCCAGGGCAGAAATAGAGAAAGAATAATCATTTGAGGACTAAAATGGCAGTTTAAAAAAAATCAGAGTTATTAATATTAAAAATATATATTTTTTAAACCATCGATCTATATAAGTTTGTGTAAATTCGATCTATATAAATTTGTGTAAATTCTGAACCATTCCATAGCGCCTGTACTTGGAAAACAAACCAAGGTTCGGTTCTAGGATTTTCAATTATTGTCGTTGCTAGGGTTTTTCTCTGTTCCGGCGATCCCGATCATTTTTGAAATTTCTTTCAGTGAATTGCCATTTCTGTCAGGGTTTTTGAATCGAGCCACCGAAACAAGCAGAAGTTAATCGACCAAGAAGCCATGTCGTTGAGGCCGACTGCAAGAACCGAGGTTCGACGGAACCGTTATAAGGTCTCTGTCGATGCCGAAGAGGGCCGACGCCGGCGAGAAGATAACATGGTGGAGATCAGGAAGAGCAAACGTGAAGAGAGCCTTCTGAAGAAGCGTAGGGAGGGCCTTCAAGCGCAGCAGTTTCCTTCTGCCGTCCACACTTCCACTGTCGAGAAGAAGGTATTGTCGCATTCGATTGTTTCAATTTCGATATCTCTTTCCTTCTGTCTTTTCTTTTGTTGCAAATGATCTCGGATCTATGTGTTATTAGGGAAGTTTTGGCATCTGATCTTTCGAATCTTGCGAACGTTCTGTAATGGGTTATTCGATGTGGATGTTGGGGGTTTTACGATTTAGGGTTTATTTGAGGGGTTTTGGTCTATGGTTGTGATTATGAAGAGATTGAGTTTGACTCTGATTGCAGTTAGAGAGCCTTCCGTCTATGGTTGCGGGGGTCTGGTCTGATAATAGTAGTTTGCAGCTGGAGGCAACAACTCAGTTTCGGAAATTACTTTCGATTGGTACTTTTGTGTGCTTTACATTGTGTAATCTGTTTGTTTTCTTGTTTGTCTTCTTTTTCTGTGAGAGTTTTAACTCGTTTTGATTACTGTATTGGCGATTGCAGAACGAAGCCCTCCCATTGAGGAAGTGATTCAGTCTGGAGTTGTTCCGCGTTTTGTAGAATTTCTTGTGAGGGAGGATTTCCCTCAACTTCAGGTTTTAGTTCACATTCTTGCTAACTGTGTTATTGGTTTGAATTTATATTAGTTGTTCTTATTGTAATGACTTTGATGTATGTGTTACTTGAAGTTTGAAGCTGCTTGGGCTCTCACAAACATAGCTTCTGGAACCTCGGAACACACAAAGGTGGTTATTGATCATGGTGCAGTACCCATTTTTGTCAAGTTGCTCGCTTCTCCTAGTGATGATGTCCGAGAGCAGGTATATCTTAGAATTCAGTCAAACTGGTTGTTCTTTTCAATGACATGTGCTGTATTTGGATGAGATATGACACTTGAATGACACGGTTTCTGAATTTGTAGGCTGTGTGGGCCTTGGGCAATGTTGCTGGAGATTCACCTACATGTCGTGATCTTGTCCTCCGCCATGGAGCTTTGATTCCACTTCTTTCGCAGTTGAATGAGCATGCTAAGCTTTCTATGTTGAGAAATGCAACTTGGACACTTTCAAATTTCTGCAGAGGCAAGCCACAACCCCCATTTGATCAGGTTACTTTTTGTAATTATGGTTAAATTTGAGATTTAGAAAATTTCCCTATTCTTCCCGGCTTATGTATAACCTTTAAATTTTTCTTGGATAGGTAAAACCGGCCCTTCCTGCTCTTGAGCGCCTAGTTCACTCAAATGACGAAGAAGTTCTTACAGATGCCTGCTGGGCACTCTCTTATCTATCTGATGGCACTAACGATAAAATCCAAGCTGTGATTGAGGCAGGGGTGTGCGGAAGACTTGTACAGCTCCTATTGTAAGCATCTATCTCGCACATATGAGTTTATCTGTCTGATAATACTCCCTTTTCATTTTTCTTATTTTTGAAATATGTATGTTACTTCAGACATCCTTCACCATCAGTCCTCATTCCTGCTCTTCGCACAGTTGGGAATATTGTGACCGGAGATGACATTCAGACTCAGGTATGAATGAAGATTTCTATACCCATTTATTGCGAATTTTAAGTAATTTTCATTTATATTAGATACACGATCTGGTTAATTTCAAGAGTGCTGTAAATCTAGATTAGGTCTATAGTATAGTGGGTACATTTTTTTATATCTCATACTAAGTTTGAGTTTTCTGATCCTTATATGCAATAAAGACAAGACAGCAAAAAGAGAACTATAATTATGTCTGGATAACTGGAGTTTGGATAGTGATCATGGCCTTGTTTAATGTTTATTTATTTGTATATGATTTCATCCTTTGCTTATTGTTTCTCTTATCAGTGTATAATTAATGATGGTGCGCTTCCATGCCTTCTGAGCTTATTGACTCACAATCATAAAAAGAGTATCAAGAAAGAAGCTTGCTGGACGATATCTAACATTACTGCTGGAAACAAGGAACAAATCCAGGTAGAAGAGGATTCTATATTTGGCAACATCAACAATGCTAGTTAAACTTAGGATTTGTGTATTGGCATAGGTTACAGTTTCCAACAGCAATTATTTTAACTCAAGTCTCTGCCCCTTGCTTACTGATTACTCTGGTAGACTTAAGATTAAACCTAAGTTCTGTGTCCTTCATAATGTAGGCTGTCATTGATGCTGGGTTAATACCTCCACTGGTCAATTTGCTTCAAAATGCTGAGTTTGATATAAAGAAAGAGGCTGCATGGGCAATTTCAAATGCAACATCTGGTGGTGCTCATGATCAAATTAAGTAAGTCAGTGTTAGAAGGTTTATCTTTATTCCTAACCTTGGAGTCTTCTTCTTTGATTGACCATACCTTCCTTTCTATATAGGTACCTTGTCAATGAAGGGTGCATCAAACCATTGTGTGATCTTCTTGTATGCCCAGATCCAAGGATTGTTACAGTTTGTTTAGAGGGGTTAGAGAACATTTTGAAGGTTGGAGAAGCCGAAAAGAATTTGGGTACCAGTGGAGAAGTTAATCTATATGCACAGATGATTGATGATGCTGAAGGATTAGAAAAGATCGAAAATCTCCAGAGCCACGACAACCATGAGATCTATGAGAAGGCTGTCAAAATACTCGAGACATATTGGTTGGAGGAAGAGGACGAGGCATTGGCTGCAACTGATGGTGGGGCTCAGCCTGGTTTCCGCTTTGGTGGAAACGAACTTCCAGTTCCTTCTGGTGGATTCAACTTTAGTTGAAGGCTTGAAGGATACGGTATGTTTCCCATCATCTTTACTTCACTCGCATCAATTTCTGAAAGTCAAATTGATAAGCTGTATGTGTTCATGTCATGACTTCATTTTGACCCAAACTTTCTACAGGGCTTTTGGTCATGAAGGGAAATTAGTACACATGTGTTGGCTCTCAAGCTTATATGTCGGGGTCGATTGGAGTCGATTTTGGTCCAATCTGGGCATCTTAATATCGAGTTTTTAGTCTGGTCTGGTCTCGTCCAGTTTACATTGTGTTCAAGGAGATGCTTGAAGAGGTGGGGTTCCGTTCAACGACGATAGTCGAAACAATCAACAGGGAAAAGGTAGGTTGTTTTGGCAAGATGACGTTGTAGCATCAGTGTTCACAAAATATCTGCATTTGTACCATGTAATAATAATGATGCCCAAGTGGGCATTATGGTTGCATCATAAGCATTTGATTTGTACTTAGTTGGGATGGGTCTGGTAGCAGGGTGTTTTTTTTTTTCTTTCTCCTCATTTTGGCATCAAGTCTGTTATAATTTTTTTTTTTTTTACCATATTAGGTCATTCGTCATTGTTGTTTTACTGGCAATTGCTTCGGAGTTGGGATTTGTTTTTGACTTATCGAGTGAATATAGTATTTTTATTATAAACTTATTTTGTTATCGCAAGGAAAGAAATTAGTGAATTTTATATTTGTATCTGATGCACGTGATTTCATGCGAGTATCTAGCTGGTTCGAGTATTCTGTTAGTAATTTTGAAAGTTGGTTCTGATTTCCTTTGAGGATTTTCCTCGTCTTAGGTAGTCTTTAAGGGCCCGTTTGGTTTAAGGTTTTATAGATGCCTGGGAATACATGATGCCTGGGAATACTATGCTTGGGAATAAGATTGCTGGGAATCAAAGATAACTGTGTTTGGTTGTGCATGAGAATGTCATCAGGATTTTATGAGAACAAATTATGTCTGTATTTATTTTTTAGAATTAATCAGGTAAACTTTATGTAATTTTAATAAATTAATCAATAAAATAATCAAAATTAATTCAAACTATTAATAAAAATTAATGAAATAATAATCATGAAATGATTTTAATGGGATAAACTATGTTAATTTAACAAACTAAAATTATTTAATTAATTTTTTAATAAATATCTTTAACTACAATAATTTAATATATTGTATCCATAAAAAGTAATTAGATAAATATTTAATAATAATATGATTATTTATTTATTATAAGGAAATTTAAAAAAGTAATTAATTGATTATAAATAATCGATAAGTAATTAATTATAATTATTGAAAAATGAATTTTTATACTAAATTCATTTAAATGATTTTAACTCAATAATTAAATATATTTTCGATAATATTGACTAATTAATTATAATTTTAGTAAATATGTAATTACATCCCTTTAATAAACTTAGACTAAGTATTTGTTTAAAAAAAATGAAATTCTTGACAAATTATTATTTAATCTAATTAAATAATTTATTATATTATTTTTAATTTAGTATCCATTAGTTAATTAATTAACTATATTCAAAATAAAATTGCATAAAAAAATAAAAAAGAAGAGATGGGAAAAGAGAAAACTCATGCTTTTGCAAGGGCATAGAAAACCCTTGCTTATGGGCATAAATGATGCCTGGGAATGCGTTATTTCCTGGGCCCACCACAGAAATCTTGAAACAAACAAGAGTATTAGAAACTCTTGCCCATTCCGATCTCCAAAAACCTTGTACCAAACGGACCCTAAGAGGATTTTGTGGTGGGGGCTTGTTTCTATACTTTACAGGTTATATTAGTCTGTATTTTTTGTCTATTGTTTATTTTATTATATTTATGAAAATGTAGAGCATGTGACCTATTTCTTCATGTTTCTTTTATTTCAACTTTTAATATAGTTTCGGAGGCATCTCTGGAGATTCTCTATCGGGTGCTTATTTTCACTCGACTAACAATTTACTTTTTAACTGCAAAAGATTTAATTATGTCAATTGTCCACTGAGAATCTACTGTTTTAAATAGAAACCTAGTTTTTAATTAAATGAATCAACGTGATCAGAATTAATTGATAAATAGGGTTGATTAGTGAAAAGAGTTTTAAGATTTTTATTTTTATTTTGGGAAAAATACACTTTTGGTCCCTGAGGTTTGGTTTAGGTTTCGTTTTGGTCCCTGAGGTTTGGTTTAGGTTTCGTTTTGGTCCATGAGTTTTCAAACTCAACATTTTAGTTCCAGAGGTTTGCATTTAGTAGCATTTTGGTCTCTCCATCTATTTTTTCGTTAGAATTTAACAGATTGCTGAATTAATTTAAAAAAATAATACTAAATTAATTAAAAAATATATATATTTTTGTTAAAAAATTATTATTTTTTTATTTTTTTAAATAAAATAATACTAAATTAATTAAAAAATATATATTTTTTTAATTATTATTTCATTTCTCCTCCACTTCTCCTTCTTCTTCCTCACCCTTCTTCTTTAACTCCAGTCGCCGCTGTCACCATTGCCGGCTGCTGCCGCCGCCGTCGGAGCTGAAGGTTTTTTTTTTTTTTTTTTTTTTTTTTTTTTTTTTTTCCTTGTTTTCATTTTTTTTTCTCCACATTTCAGATTTCTCTCTCAGCCACCCCTTTTCTTCTTCGTTTTTTCTTCCCAATTACCCCCATGTCCGTTTCGTCGAGTCGTCACCGTCGCCGCCTACCTCCTTGCACCATCTTCGTCCGTTCCATCCTCGCGCCATTGCCTCCTTGCACCATCTTCGTCTCTTTCTCTCAGAATCGAAGTGGAACCCTTCTATTCGGTCAGATCTGGAATGAAATCCAGATCTGGAACTTTCCAGATCTGAAACAAAGAGGTAGCAGCGTTTCGTTTTAGTTCCAGATCTGGGAGAGAAAAATGGAGGTGCGGAACGAAGAGGCAGCTGCGGGAAAGAGGTGGACTTCATTCGCAAAAGCTCCATTTCGATTTCGTTCCAAATCTCCTGTTCGATTCCGAGAGAAAGATGTGCGGAACGAAGCGGCGACGACTAGACGAAATGGCCGACGAAGGGTCTGCGAGGACTTCGAGATCGACGAGGCTCATGGACATTTTTTTTCGAGGAAGTTCGAGGCTGACTTCATTCGTGAAAGCTCCATTAACGGAGGAAGTTCGAGGAAGTGAGATGAGAGAGTGAAGTGAGATGAGAGAAAGAGGAGAGAGAAAAGGAAGAGAAAAAAAAGAGAAGAAACAAATTTTTTTTGTTGCCGACGATAGTCGGCGGTCGTCGGCGACCGAGAGCTACCAACGGCAGTTTTGGTGGTGGTGTTGGAAGAAGAGGGTGAGGAAGAAGGAGGAGGAGAAAAGAAATAATAATAAAAAATATATTTTTTAATTAATTTAGTATTACTTTATTTAAAAAAATAAAAATAATAATTTTTTAATAAAAATAATTGTTGTCACGTCAGCAATTTGTTAAATTTTAACGGAAAAATGGATGGAGGGACCAAAATGCTACTAAATGCAAACCTCAGGAACTAAAATGTTGAGTTTGAAAACTCAGGGACCAAAACGAAACCAAAATCAAACCTCAGGGACCAAAAGTGTATTTTTCCCTTTTATTTTTTTATTTTAATATAATTCTCCAACTGCCCCTGGTGTCTTCTGTTCAGTCACTTTCACTCTCAAATATAATGGTCTGTGGACTCTAGGCCTATGTTATAGGAGCCTAATATAGCCCAAATGAGGTGCTGAGTTAACGGTTTTACAGAAATGGGCCCACGCGATTCTAACTGAGGCCCATAGCCTACTTTTGGCCCACTTTTCACTGGGTTGTTACTGGGCTGTTGGCCCTTTTTCAACACTGTGGGCCTATAGAATCCCAGGTGCGAATGTTTCCTGTTCATATCCTACTCCTAGATCATTTAAACTTTTGGGTATCTACAAGAATGGGTTGAAATCGGCCTATATATTTCACTTTTGTCAAAAAAACCTTGAAAATTTCATTTCAGTCCAGCCCGTTTTAATTAACTGTAGCCCATTTACCATTTTGATCCTTTGATATTAAAAATAAAAAATAAAAAAAAAAGAAAGAAAGAAATTACAGAAAAGGAAAAAACCTTTAGATTATATAAATTATTCTTCCTAAATGTTTCCCAAAAATGAGAGAATTTCTATGCTCAGACATGGAAAGTATTCCCCTAAATAAATTTTATATTTTATTATTCATAATTTCCTTTTTCGTGCTTAATTTCAAATTTCATTATTTTGAGATTTCAACCAAAATTTGGTGTTTTTTAAGATTTCAAATCTTTTTTTTTTTTTCAATTTTTTGAGATTTCAAATCGAGAATCCCGCTACCCAAGATGAATTTTTTTTTATTTAATTATAGATATTCTTTTAAATATCTATCTCAATTCATTCCTTTTATGTAACAAATATATATAATTATTTTCAAATTTATTCCCACATCCAGTTTGGAATTCTTAAATTCATTTTCAGTTTTTTGTTGCCTGCTTCTCGATTTGGTTGATTCAAAAATCCATATCGGGTATTTAAAAATTCATACCCGGTATTTAGAAATCCATATCGAGTATTTAACAAGGAATCGTAGAAGATGCAAAAAAACCCAGATCTATATGCAAATATATATATATATATATTGCAAATTTCAAAATCCATACGAGTATTTAAAAATTAAGTATTTAGAAATCCATACCAGTTATTTAACAAGGAATTGTAGAATGTGTAAAAAAACTCAGATCTATACGCAAAAAAAAATATTGCAAATTTCAAAATTCATACCGGGTATTTAACAAGGAATCGTATAATATGTAAAAAAAATCCAGATTTATACGACAAAAAAACCCCAGATCTATACGCAAAAAAAAAAAATTATTGCAAATTTCAAAATCCATACCGGGTATTTAAAAATTCATACCCGATATTTAAAAATTATACAGAGACGGGTAATCGGTAAAGTTATCAACGCGAGTCGCCAATGCATCATCTAAAGGAGCAAAGACGGTCATTATGGACTGACCATTACTAAACCCTAAAATCTGAGATTCAAGAAATAGCGCCATTGAAGAATATCCATTAGACCTCAGTGTTTCTATCGCTTCACCGAATGAATTCTTTTCCCTTAATGGACCACATCGAAATCCCACACTCGGACTTTGAGTAACCGACGAAACTTGAAATTTCAGGTAAAAAAACTTCTCAATCCCAAAAATAGCAGCGTTTTCGGAAGGAAGAAGACGGTAGCAGTGAAGCGTGTTTGTGATGGACGATTGTGGACGAAAATCATGAAATCCCCTAATTTATGAATTATAAAATGATTCATAAATCGTGACTGAAGGCCAAATCCCCTAATTTATGAATTATAAAATGGAAACATTATATGGGATAATACTTACCATGACTGAAGGCCAAATCCCCTAATTTTTTGGTAAAGATTCGGCGGCAAGATATACTTGAAGGGAAGGAGTTAATAACAAAAATAATATATTTAATAATTTATATAATCTAATATATTATTAAATTAAAATTCGGTCAATCATTAAAAAGGGCATTTTGGTAACAAATTTATCCCAATTAATGTGTAAAAACCTACCAATGATAGTTTTGATAATTAAGGACATTTGTGAAATTTGATGATCAATTTGACCCATCCGCTATAATTTATGTAAACTTTTTCTTCTTTTTTTTTTTTTTGAGCACATACTACATTTAACTTGAAAAATACAGTTGACATTTACTTACCTTTTTTTCATAAAAATCATGACCCTTTTACGATTCAACCCTCATATCCACTACTAACTATTTAAAAAAAATAATAATAATAAAATAAAACCAAAAAAGGAAACACAAACCTTTTCCTTCAAATTTCAATTTTCATATCGTGGGTGAGAGAGAGTGAACGGAAAAGGAAAGAGATTTTTTAATTACTTCCCAATTTTGAAAGATCCCTAAAATCACTCCCAATTTTTCAAAAAAAATCCCTAAAACCACTCACTATTTTTCCAATTCACACACGGTTTCTTCTTCCCTTCATTCTTCCCTCATGATCTTTCTCCCTTATGGTCTCTCGACCTCTCTTTCCCTTTTCATCTCCGATCATTTTCTTGCCGCCGACGACCAACCACCACCGGAAGCGCCGCCGCCGTCCAACCATCGCCATTGCAAACTCGAATAAGCAGCACCCATGCATCAATGGATACAACCAACCCAGTTATTGCCCTCAAATTGCCGCTGTTTTATCGTGGGTATCGTTGAATTTCATCACCGCCGTGGTATAGTTATATACAACCTTTTTTTTTTCCAATATCTATATTTCTCCTAAATGCATTGGTATATTTAATATACATACATACATGTATATATATAATATATATTGACAAATAACTAAATATACAAGTTTATATTTAATACTATAGTAATGAGACAAGAAAAAAAAACTCGGTATACGTGGCTACAATAATGAGTAAAAAAAGGAAAACTTATGTACATAGTATATATAAGCTGGTATATATGAATATAAATGTTTTTCTGTAAAGTGCAAAAATCTAAAAAAAAAGTACGTAGACTATGAGACATATATACTAAACTATTATATATTGAATATTAACCAGAATATATAATAATCAATGCAATATACTCAAGAGGCGCTGCCGCAAACGCCGACACATAGATTATAAACGGTATATTACTGGGAATATACATATATATATAATAACCGAAATAGTTATGTCAGTAAAATGAATATTAATCGAAATATATACACATTTTTTAGATATTCCAGAGAACATGTTATATATATTGCTGTCGGAAAAAAAAAAAACGAAAAGAAAAAAATCGATTAGCTTTTGTTCGGTTGATGAAGAAAATATAAAATTGCTGCCACGAAGAAAAAAACGTGAAGGAATAAATCGATAAAGAAGGGAAAAAAAAAAAGAGAGAAAAAAATGGATCAACCGAAAATTAAAGAAAAAAAAAAGAGAGAAAAAAATGGATCAACCGAAAATTACCAAACAAAAGAACGAAAAATGGATGAAATAAAAGGAAATTACATTGGAATCATTATGGCAAGAAATCAAATCTCAAGAATCATATTTTCAAAATATTAAGGATTTAGTTAAGATAATATCTTATAAAATCTTATAAAATATGACAAGAAGGGTAAAATGGTAAGAAAAAATTGCTGGAAATCTAATCTTGGAAATCTACAAAACTATGGACATTTATGAAAATATGTATATAAAACAGCCTATCTACCAAAATTTCTCTACCTTTAACCAATATCGTTTTTAAACATGATATTGACCACCTCAATTTACCGACATATCAATATAAAAAATTTAAGTTGAAATTGCTACAAGATCCAAAAGGCTATGATAACAACTCAACATTTCAATATGGCAACATGAGCATAGCTATTATCAAAAAAAAAAAAAAAAGTATAGCTCAACTGGAAGAACTAATGATTAAGAGGTCTATGATTCGAATCTCTCCCTCCACATATTGTCAAAAAAAAAAAAAAAAAAAAACTCTTGAAACTATCATTCCATTAGTTATTGAATTAAAAAAAGAAGAGAGAGAGAGATTGTCAAAAAAAAAAAAAAAAGGATGGGGGAGAGAAAAATATGATAAGCGTTTGATTATTTGTCTTTTTTCTTTTCTTTTCTTTTAAGCGTTTGATTTTTTTTTTTTTTGAAAAATTTAAGCGTTTGAAATTGAATTATAGGGCGTTTTAGGTTTTAATATGTAATGAAATTTTGGGAGGGATTCTTTTTGGAGCATTATTTTGGCGGGTAGGCTGAAAGTTGAGTGGGGGCATTTTCGTCATTCGAAAATATCGATGGCTAGGGTTTCTTTATCCGGTTGTATATTAAGTCGGTTTTTTCTAACCTAAAGCGGCTGCTAAACCGTGAGCTTCTGTCGGTTCGATTCTTCTTCTTCATCATCATCATCATCTTCTTCTTCTTTCTCTCTTTCTTCGTGCCACTGATCGCTCTTACTCTCTTCTCTCTCTCTCTCTCTCTCTCTCTCTGCATATCGGTTTCATCTTTCTCCTCTTCCAAATTTCCATAATCTCCTCTTTCACTGTTCTAGTAGTTCCTCTTCATCGCATTTTCTCTTCCACTATTGATTCTCGAGTGCCTTTGTTCCTCTGATCTTCTCTTCAACCTTCCTTCATTTCGTTCGAATTCGAGTTTCAGTGGTGCATTTCTCCCTTCTTCTCTTCGGTTTTATGACTTCAATTCGTCTCTACCTCTTTCGATCGCCATTTTCCACTTTCCGTTTCGAGTTTCGGTGCTTATTTTCTCCCTTCGTCTCAGATCTCTCAGATTTCTGCTGAAAAATGATGGATCCGATTGAGGATGTGAGTGATCGCGATTCGCGAGCCTTTTCTTGAGTTGATCTTACTACTGATTTTGAAATTTAAGAGTTCTTATTCGATTGTACTGTGCTCAAATGTAGGGATCGGAGTTCAAGGACGCCGGAAAGTCGTCGTCGCCGGCGGAAAGTGAGCAGAATAAAAAGACCTGCGCCGATTGCGGCACGACGAAGACTCCTCTCTGGCGCGGAGGTCCGGCAGGCCCTAAGGTGATTTTTCATCTCCATCTCTCAACTCGATCGAATGTTCTGTTTTGTTCTCCATTTCTGTTGCTCGATTATAACGATCATAGCATTTTTTCCCCCTCAGTCTCTTTGCAATGCGTGTGGAATCAGAAGCAGGAAAAAGAGAAGATCACTTCTAGGGTTAAACAGAGGCGGCGAAGTGGAGAGAAAAAACAAGGGAAGTAGTAACAGAAGCAGCAATGGCAGTGCAAAAATGGGAGAAAATAGCTTGAAATGGAGATTAATGGCGTTTGGTAGAGAAGAGTTGATGCAAAGGAAACAGTTAGGAGAGGAAGAACAAGCTGCTGTTTTACTAATGGCTCTTTCTTATGGATCCGTATATGCTTGAAATGCTAAAACATTGAATTAGGTTTTTTTGAGCTTTGATTTCTAGAGCCCCTAACCTTTAACTGTAATGTAGCATTTGCTTCTTCAATGGATTGATTCTCTTTTGTTCTGTAATTTTTGGGGATTCATTTTGTTTTTGGTGGGAAAGAGAAGAAGAATCAATTTGTTTTTTTGGAAATGTAGAGATTGGAACAAGTGTTGTTGTTGTTGTTGTTTTTTTTTTTTTTTTTTTTTTTTTTTTTTTTTTTTTTGTTTTGGTATTAATTTTTTTCAGCTACTAATGGAAATTGGTGTTTATTTGTTACTGTTGACCAACAGTTCAAATTCTGAAAACTGGTCAAATTGTGAGAACATTAGTAATTGAGGACATTCCCTTGTGTCTGAAGACTCTGAATTTGGGTTTGATTATTATTTTTTTTTTCCTAAAGGGAATGTTCCTTATTTCATTATTGACCTACAAATTATTCAAAATTTGATTCCAATGATTCAATTTTCACTCTATTGTCTGTAAATTCTTAGTGTTGTTTGAGGAGGGAAAATTTGAAACATGGGTGAGATGTTCTTTTGATGGAACTGGTTTAAAGCATCTTTTTTGGAACTATTTCATATATAATTTGTCTTTTAGGAAATAATGATAATGATTTATCTAATATCAAATTTTATAATATAATGTAATCTAAATGTAGGGTTATTTTGAAACCCATCATTTCTTCAATGATCCTTTTGAAGTAACTTTTGAACACTTCAAAAAGGCCCTTTACAGCTTTTTCTTTTAAATATTATTTTTAAGTTTAAATTCCTTTTTCATCTCTTAACTAAACTGTCAAGAGGTTTAATTTATAAAAGGACCATTTGGTCCTTGTCATATTATTTTTCTATCTAGCATTCACTTGTCAAATATATATATATATATATATATATATATATATATATATATCTTTAATCTATATGATTGGAAATCATGCTCATGTTAATATAACATATTAATTCAAACCAACTTGAAGTATCATTATTAATGTGTTGCAAAATGAAGGTAACGATCAAAATAATTATTTTTGTTAAAATTCAAAGGTTAAAATAGACATTCTAAAAATTCAGGATTAAATCAAAACCAACTTAAAACTTCAAGGATTAAAATTAAAATAGACATTTTTAAGGTTTAGAAACTAAAATAGAACAAACTTGAAACTGAAAAAAATCAAACCTATTTTTTTTATAAGTTTAACATAGTAGAGTAGGAGATTATCTTCAATCTCAGAGAAGATCGTGAATAGTTTTGAAGTTAGGTTCGAATTTACAAGCTCTTTAAAGTTGATATCACATATTCATATCAACAATTGTTTTATCTAATGTGTTGTTTTTTTTCCTCTTGTTGAGTTTAACCACATTTGGAAGATCAATATTGATGCCACCTAATGCGAGAATCTCCACAAAAACGGAGTTGGTTGGGTCATCCGTGATTCTTCAAAGTCTCTAATCAGGGTGGGCTGCAAACAATACTACAGGAAATGAGCGATCAAAATGCTCGAGGCGAAGGCGATTATGGATGGCCTGGAAGCGATCTCAAAGGAAACCTCAAATGGGGATGACGAGACGACAGTTCTGTACCTGGTTGTTGAAGTTGACTCTACTAAGGTTGTGGATGTGCTTAATGGATCATCGGAAGACCTATCAAAAATGGCAATGATCGTTAAGGTAATTGAGGAGCTGAGTAGCGGGAAGAATCTCCTCTTCTCCAAATGCTCGAGAATGTGCAACTCCATGACTCACAATTTAGCTAGGGTTGACCTCAAGTTTGGCGATTTTGTTTCTTTTTTTGGGCGTACCAAGAGGGATGCGTGGGTTTTAGGGATGAAAGGATCCTTGTTTGGCTAACAGCAGCTATTGTTGAGAACAATGGTGTTGGTTAGTTTTCTTTTTTAATGAATTCCTTTTTTTAAAAAAAACACAAGGTTTAGCCACTTTTCTTTTAAACAAGTTTAACCACATTTGGAAGTGAGAGATTCAAATATGTAATCTTTTAATCGAGAGTATATATTTTAATCAATTGAAACATGCTCAAATTTGTTTATCGATCATGTTATCCTTTACTAATCTTTAAACGCATAGATAAATACTCTAATCTTTTTTTCTCGTACATCGAAGGATGAAAAATCAAGTACGAAATCATCCGTCACATTGTTCCAACTCAAATGGTGGAAAATAAGTTTGAAATAATTTACGAAGGCGAGAAGAGAGAGACAATATGATTAAGCATCATATTCATATCATAATAAAAAGGGAGACAGTAAAAAGGAAGAGTTGTCGTTTTACCCAAAAGGCTATGAAGATAAATGGCTTTCATTTATTGTTCCGTTGGTTTGGTACGCTCCTTGCTTTGTGTCCACATTTTTTCGGGTAGCTGCCCTAAACCCTAACAGCTGCCCTCTGCCATCTCCACCAAACTTTCCTCTTTCTTTTCAATTCCATTCTCCTTTTCTTGATCTTCTTTTATTTCATTCAATTTCAAAAGTCAAAATCTCATATTTGAATCATGCAGATCACATTGCTTTGAATTAATTAATTGCTTATTCTTACCGTCATCTACTAGGGGTAAAATTAAAATTTACCCCTTTGACTAAAATTGATTAATTGGTAGTTTGTCAACTCTCCTTAATTTCATCACCATCATCGTTAATTGGTTGCTAATCTATCTCTAATCAGTATTATTATATATTGTTAAAATGCAAGTTTAGTCCCTAAACTTCTAGAATTGTATTAATTTGGTCCTTGAACTTTAAAAATGTCTAACTTTCAGTTTTTTGTCTAATCAGTCCCTGACATATTCAGAATTTTTAAAAATTAATCAATCTATTAGATATAAAATTGAATTTCATGCCTATTGGATCATAAACTTTTAATTTTGTATCTAGTAAGCTTGTGAATTTTAAAAAATGTTGAATAAATCAAACACTCATTAGACACAAAATTGAAACTTAAACAACCTCTTGGACACAAAAGTGAAAGTTTAAGAATATACTAGATACTTTTTAAAGTACAAAGACCTATTGGATACAATATTGAAAGTTCGAGGACCTATTTGACATGTTTTAAAGTAGGGACCAAATCAATACTGCACTAAAAGTTCAAAGACTAAACTTGTAATTGAACCTACTGTGTACTAAAAGTTAGTTTTTGATATCATTTGATTGATCAATCATTAGGAATCGATTGCTAGCTTTACAATAATTATTAAGAACTATTGACATTTTCAAGATTTACAATGCATCAAACTTTAATGTTGTAGGCGTAATTGTAAGTATAACATTTTAAAATAAGTTATTATTATTATTATTATTATTATTATTATTATGATTTTACAACATATGGAGTGGGAAATTCTAATCATAGACCTCTTGGTCATTAGTACAAACTTAATGTCAGTTGAACTATGCACATATTAATTGATTATATCGATAATACTAATAAGTTGGTTAGATCTCCACTTCTTGTAGTAATCAATCATAAATTAGTTGATATTATATTATTATGAATCACAACTTAATCTAGATGTTGATTATCTATATTCACACTATTATTGGGGTGTACGTTTTTTTTTTTTTTTTTTTTTTTTTTTTTTTTTTTTTTTTTTTTGGGTTAAATTATAAGTTTAGTTTGTGGAGTTTCAAGTCTATGTCTCTATTTGGTCCCTGAATTTTAAAAAAGGGTCTAATAGGTATCTTAACCTTAAAAATGTCTAATAATTCATTAAAATTTCAATTTTGTATTTAATAAGTTCCTAAATTTTCAATTTTGTGTCTAATAGGTTGTTGACCTATATGACATTTTTTAAAATTCATGGACTTACTAGACGCAAAATTAAAATTTTAGAGCTTCATTAGACACAAATTTCAATTTTATACTCACATATTAATTAATTTTTAAAAGTTTTGAATATGTCAAGATCTATTGTACACAAAAGTTTAGAAACTTAATAGATATTTTTAAAGTTTAGGGACCTATTAGATATAAAGTTGAAGTTCAAAGACTTATATTAGAACCTTGAGAGTAAATATAAACCTTGCTTGACATACAGAGTGAGGCTCAATAAATAGCCAAAGGATAAGCGGGTACAACAATAAAAATAACAAAGAAATAACTAATTAACCATGTATCTTAACTAATTGACCAAGTATCACCATGTATCTTTAACTAATTAACCATGTATCTTAACACTCCCCCCTCAAGATGGGCCTACTAGATTAACAACTCCCATCTTGGAAATCAAACTAGAGAACGCAGAGAAAGGAAGAGCCTTAGTAAATGCATCAGCAAGCTGTAATTCTGAACGTATTGGCAGTAGTTTGACCTCTCCTTTGATGATTCTATCCCGGACAAAATGGCAATTGAGCTCAACATGTTTTGTACGTTCGTGAAAAACCGGGTTCGATGCAATGTGAATGGCAGACTGATTGTCACAGAATATCAATGCAGGAGATGGAGAAGGTACTTGCAGTTCCTTGATCAATTGAAGGAGCCACACTAGTTCACTAGTGGTTGCAGCCAAAGCCCTATACTCGGATTCAGCAGAAGACCTTGATACTGTGTGTTGTTTCTTCGACTTCCAAGACACCAAGGAATCACCTAGAAAGATGCATAAGCCAGTGGTGGACTTTCGGGTGTCAAGGCATGAAGCCCAATCTGCATCAGTGAAAGCTTTCAACTGAAAATTTGAAGAAACTGGTAGAAAAATGCCTTGACCAGGTGAACCTTTCAAAAATCTAAGAAGATGATGAGCAGCGGATAAATGAGAAGTCCTTGGTCGAGCAACAAACTGGCTTAACTTGTGGACAGAGAACGTAATATCTGGTCTGGAAATGGTGAGATACAGCAGACGTCCTATGAGCCGCCTGTAGACAGTGGGGTCTTTTAACAAATCTCCTTGGTCCTCTTTTAGTTTAGCATTTGGATCCATGGGAAGATTACATGGTTTAGATGCTAGGAAACCAGTATCTTCTAGCAATTGTAGAGTATAATTGCGTTGAGATAAGTGGATCCCTTTGGAAGATCTTGCCAGTTCAAGACCGAGAAAGTATCGAAGAGGCCCAAGGTCTTTAAGCTTAAAAGCTTCATTCAAATGTTTCTTCAATTCACCAATGAGTATGTCCGAAGGACCAGTTATTATTATGTCGTCCACGTAGACAAAGAGTGCGATAAAAGGGGCTCCAGATCCTCTAGTGAAAAGTGAATAGTCACTTTTGGATTGACGAAAGCCAAGTGTCAAGAGAGCGGCTGTGAACTTGTCAAATCATTGGTGAGACGCCTGTTTGAGTCCATAAATGGACTTGTGAAGCTTGCACACTAGCTTTACATTGTCAGGGCACTGGACTCCGTGTGTATCCGAGAGGAACATCCATGTATACTTCTTCATTGAGCTCTCCATGAAGGAAAGCATTATTGACATCAAGCTGGACCAATGACCATTTGAGAGAGACAACAATGGATAGGAGAATCTTCACGGTAACTAACTTGGCAACAGGGGAAAAAGTCTCTATATAATCTATCCCTTCTTGCTGAGTGTACCCTTTTGCCACCAAACGAGCTTTATAGCGCTCAATGGACCCATCGGATTTGAGTTTCACTTTGTAGATCCATTTACATCCAATGGAATGATGCCCTTTAGGAAGAGGGAGAATGGTCCATGTTCGGTTAGTTTCCATGGCTTGTAGTTCTGCACTCATTGCTTTACGCCAATGAGGGAATGGTACAGCTTGGTGATAAAAGGTTGGTTCATAATGAGTGGAAACACTAAGAACAAAATGTTTGTACTTAGGAGAGAGTTTATCATATGATAGGCAAGTATCCAAAGAATGTGGATGGGTGGTTTTGGGCATATCAGTAGACAGTAAGAGACTGCAATGATAGTCTCTGAGGTATGAGGGCATTTTTGAGTGCCGAATGGAGCGCCGAGGTTCATTTGCATTATCAACTGGCACGTTGGAATTACTGATGTCGCAACGTCATCGCGACGCGGAGCGGCCGACATCCTTTCTTGGGTTTTTAAGAAGAAAATTAGAGTCGCCACCAATCATCGAGGGTGTGATTGGTCACCTTTAAAATAAAATAAAAAAAAACCAGTCTTAGAAAACCAGAAATTAGGTTCGGAAGTCGTTTGAGTGTAGGGAAGGTATTAGCACCCTACAACACCCGTTTTAAAAAAACGATTACCACAGTATCTTAAATTGTCCAATTAAGTGAATAAAAACAGTATTTCATTTTTATTTTTCTTAAAAAAAATGGTAAATATGAAAATAAAAACCCAAAATGCAATAATGAACACAAGATGTCTCATTCGTTTTTACCTTAACTTTAGAAATAAAGTAAGGATTAAACAATATGAGTTGGATATCCAATTTAATATAAATCATGCCTCATTTCCCTTTTAATTAAAGGAAACATGGGTGTACATGATTATGCTTATTAAAAATAATTTTTTTTTAAATAAAAAGATGTAAAAGAAGAAAATTATTCAAAGAGTAAGTTCTTTTAAAAGGGAAAATGAGAATTTTCATACGCCTATACGGAAGTTGAACTCCACGAAGACACATTACTCAGTTCCCATAATCCCTTTCAAAAGAAAATCAAAACAATAACAATAATTGAAATTGACCAAGCAGAATTAAAAATTAGATTAAAGCAAATTGGAGAATGAAAGAAAAAAAAAAAAATAAATTAGAAAGTTTAAAAAATGAAGTTGGCAAAGTGCAAAAGTGAACTAAAATGAGAGAGAAATTAATAATGATAATGATAATAATATATTTAATAATAATAAAAACAAAAAAAAAAAAAAGAAATAAAAAACAAAACCCCACATTTTTTACTTTTCTCTTTCTTATTTTTTCCTTCTTTCTTACCCAATGTTTTTCTCTCTCCCCGTATACTCCTTCCTCCCCCTCTCTTTTCCTCTTTTCCTCTTCCACTTTCTTTTCTCTCTTTTTCTATCACTCTCTAAGCTAAGCTCACTTTCTAAAAAACTCTCTCAACTAGGCTTATGCTCAAATCTTCTTCTTCTCCTTTCTCCCTCAAAAGAAATTCTTCTAAAAAACTCTCTAAACTAAGCTCTTGCTCAAATGCCTAAACTCTCTCAAGCTCACTTTTTCTCTAAACTTCTTCTCTTTTTTTTTTTTTCCCTTCATCCTCCATCTCCCCCCTTTTTATACTTGAACGGTTACTAATTTGGGGGGAAGATGGATGAGAAAATGGTGGGAAAAAGAAAAAAAAAATAAAAAAATAAAAAAAATAATAGCCATGAAAAAAGCTTTAGAATAGGGAAATGGAGGTAATGGGGGAGCTTTCTAAGCCTTTTTTCATGAAAGCTTCCCCTTGAATAGGAATGGGGAAGACAAAAAAAAAAAAAAAAAAAAAAACAAATTTTTTGATAATATGTGGAGAGGGGGGTTTGAACCACAGACCTCGTGGTTGTCAATACGACTTTATGCCAGTTGAGCTATGCTCTTGTTAGCATACAAAACAAATTGACCACCAAATATTGGAAAACTTCAAACATTATTACTGAAAATCAAGCCGGACCAAATACGGTGTCTACAGTTTGCCCCCCTTTGTGTATCCTTGAAGGATTGAAAGGGTAGACAAAGGAAAGAGACTAAGTACTGGGGAGGCGAAGATTTGTTTGGTAAAAATTTGAATTTAGAAAGGAAAATGAGCTTGACTTAATCAGGTCTCAACCACAATTCAATAGTCAGGTTTGGTTTAACCGAGAGAAAAACTAAAAACGGACCTGGATTGACACAGGCTTCGACCTCGACTGAATAGTCGGGTTCGATTTAACCGAGATAAAAATTGAAAACGGACTTGGATTGACACAGGCTTCGACCTCGACTGAATAGTCGGGTTCGATTTCACCGGGAGAAAAACTGAAAATGGACCTGGATTGACACAGGCTTCGACCTTGACTAAATAGTCGGGTTCGATTTAACCGAAAGAAAAAATGAAAATGGACCTGGATTGACACAGGCTTCGACCTCGACTAAATAGTCGGGTTTCGATTTAACAGAGAGAAAAACTGAAAACGGACCTAGATTGACACAGGCTTCGACCTCGACTGAAAAGTCGGGTTCGATTTAACCGAGAGAAAAACTGAAAACGGACCTGGATTGACACAGGCTTCGACCTCGACTGAAAAGTCGGGTTTGATTTAACCAAGAGAAAAACTTAAAACGGACTTGGATTGACACAGGCTTCGACCTCGACTGAATAGTCGGGTTTGATTTAACTGAAAGAAAAACTGGAAATGGACCTGGATTGACACAGGCTTTGAGCTCGACTGAATAGTCGGTTCGATTTAACCGAAAATAAATTTTCTTTGCAATGCACGCTAAACTTGAATGCTTGAATGCATGGGATGCGGATTTAGCACTATTCGAAAACTATGATACAAATTTCTTTAAAAGATATTTGATAGCTCGGGCACCCCATTCACATCACCCTTGGTAATAGACCTTAATTGGATCATGAACTCACTAAACAACTTGCTCTTTGTTTGATGACCAAAAATGTATCCAGAATGACTTTGCTCTTGTGATAATAATGGTTTTGCCCCAGTTTGAGGAGACGAAAATAATGGTTTTGCCCCAGTTTAAGACTTTGTCATGTTGAAATGACAGTTTTGTCCTCCATGATGACATTCCATCAACCTTCATGATCACGACGCTCTTGGAAAAATATTCCATCAACCTTCTTTGGACATATGTATTTCACATCGAATCGTTTAAGTTACCACCATTGATTTGAAATATTGCGTTTATGTAACTTTTTGTTTATTCAATTGTAATGATAATAAAGGTAAACATGCCAAACATTCATAGTTGAGGAAATATTATGGAGAGTGAGGGAGAAAAATGGACAAGATATGCCATGCTTCGAGAAGGGAGCTTCGATTTATGACTAAAATTCAATAGACATATGTGTCAATGTTAAGGTTCTAGAACTTGAGACAAAAGTAACCTCTTAAACATGATATAGAAATTGAAGCGTAATTCTCCTAGACACTTGTTGAATTCCCGCAACTTTGCCGAATCCTTTGATACACAAGTAGCCTATGCGTAATATCTTCGAACCTGATCTGAATTAACTGGACTTGGCAGCTCATTACCATACATGTTAGTCAAGACTAAAGCTCCTCCAGAGAAAGCTTTCTTCACCACGAATGGTCCTTCATAGTTTGGGGTCCACTTGCCTCGGTGATCTTTTAGAAAGGGAAGAATTCGTTTTAAGACTAAATCCCCTTCTCTGAATACTCTAGGACACACTTTCTTATCATAGGCTTTCATCATTCGTCTTTGGTAAAGTTGACCTCTGCACAATGCTGTCAATCTCTTTTCTTCAACAAAGTTGAGCTGCTCATAGCGGTTTTGGACCCATTCAGCCTCTTCTAAATTAGTCTCCATGAGGACTCTTAATGATGGAATTTCCACTTCAATAGGAAGAACAACTTCCATACCATAAACTAATGAAAATGGTGTTGCCCCAGTTGAAGTGCGAACCGATGTGCGATATCCATGTAATGCAAAAGGAAGCATTTCATGCCAATCTTTATACGTCACTGTCATTTTTTGCACAATCCTTTTTATGTTTTTATTGGCAGCTTCCACTGCTCCATTCATCTTTGGGCTATACGGAGTTGAGTTGACATGCTTGATCTTGAATTGCTCACATAACTCAGTCATCAATTTATTGTTCAGATTTCGTGCATTATCAGATACTATGGTCTCAGGAAGACCATAACGACATATAATCTCCTTCTTGATGAATTTGATCACAACTCCTTTCGTCACCTCTCGATAGGACATTGCTTCTACCCATTTGGTAAAATAATCTATTGCCACCAAGATGAATCGATGTCCGTTTGAGGCTTTTGGGTCAATAGGGCTTATAACGTCCATTCCCCACATGGAAAATGGCCATGGTGTCGTTATAACGTGCAACTGAGATGCTGGAGCATGAGCTTTATCTGCGTAAATCTGACATTTGTGGCATTTTCCGCATATTTGATACAGTCAGCTTCCATGGTTAACCAGTAATAGCCAGCCCTTAATGCCTGTCTAGCCATCATGTGTCCATTTGCATGGGTGCCGCAAATTCTCTCATGAATTTCTTTCATAATCGTGTTGGCTTCATTTGTATCTACACACCTTAGAAGTACCATATCATGATTCCTTTTGTAAAGTATTTCTCCATTTAGGAAGAACTTCATTGCTAACTTTCTAAGTGTGCGCTTGTCATTTTCTGAGGCATTCAGTGGATACTCACTACATTTAATATAACGTTTGATATCATGGTACCAAGGTTTATCATCAAACTCTTCTTCTATATTCATGCAGGAGGCTGGAACATCTAACCTTCCTATCTTTATAGGTTGTACCTCATGATTGGAGTCTATGTTGAACATGACTGCAAGTGTAGCCAAGGCGTCTGCTATCTGATTACTTTCTCTTGGTAAATAGTCAAAAGTGATTTCTTCAAACTTATGAGACAAGTCTAATATAAGCTTTTTATAAGGTAGTAGCTTAGTGTCTCTTGTTTCCCATTCTCCTCTCAATTGGTGAATCACCAGCATAGAATCTCCCAGGACTCGAAGTTTCCTTATCTTCATATCCAATGCAGTTTGGATACCCATAGAGCAAGCTTCATATTCAGCCATATTATGAGTACAATCAAAACTTAGTTTGGCGGTGAGAGGGAACAACTTTCCTTCAGGCGATATTAATACAACACCTATCCCATGACCTAACTCATTGGAGGCCCCATCAAACAACATGGTCCATGTTCCCATGTCTGATATTTCTTTTTCCACCATTACAATGGAGACAAATTCATCAGGGAAATCAAATTTCATTGGTTCATAATCGTCTATAGGTTGTTTGGCCAAATGATCGGCTAGTACACTTCCTTTTATTGACTTTCGAGTAACATAGATAATATCATACTCGGATAAAAGAACCTGCCATCTAGCAATTCTACTAGACAAAGACGGCTTTTCAAAGATGTATTTGATAGGATCCATCTTTGAGATGAGCCATGTTGTGTAATACAACATATATGGTCTTAAACAGCGAGCGGCCCAAGCTACAGCACAACAAGTTCTTTCTAAAAGAGAATATCTGGTTTCGCAATCAGTAAACTTTTTGCTTAAATAATATATGGCTTGCTCTTTTCTGCCTGAACTGTCATGCTGTCCTAGTACACACCCTATTGAATTTTCCATCACTGTAAGATATAGGATAAGTGGACGATTTGGTGTTGGAGGTACAAGAACAGGAGGGTTTTGTAGGTATTGCTTGATCTTTTCAAATGCTTTTTGACAATCGTCATTCCATATGTCTGTATTGTTCTTACGAAGTAGCTTGAAGATTGGTTCACATGTTGCTATAAGATGTGATATGAATCTTGCAATATAATTCAATCTTCCCAAGAAACCTCTGACTTCTTTTTGAGTACGTGGTGGTGGCATTTCTAGAATGGCTTTGACTTTGTCTGGGTCAACTCGAATTCCCTCCTGGCTTACGACGAAACCCAACAACTTGCCAGAAGTGACCCCAAATGTGCATTTACTCGGATTCAGTTTCAACTTGAATTTTCTCAATCGCTCGAATAACTTTCAGAGAATGGTTGCATGCTCTTCCCCTGGTTTTGACTTAGCAATCATGTTATCAACATACACTTCGATCTCCTTATGCATTAGGTCATGGAAGAGAGTAACCATGGCCCGTTGGTAGGTTGCCCCAGCATTTTTCAATCCGAACGACATGACCTTATAACAAAAGGTTCCCCATAATGTGATGAATGTAGTTTTCTCTTGATCTTCAGGTGCCATTTTGATTTGATTGTAACTTGAGAATCCATCCATAAAGGAAAAAGTTGAGAATCCAGCTGTGTTATCTACCAGTACATCAATATGAGGAAGTGGGAAGTTATCCTTTGGGCTTGCTCGATTCAAATCTCTATAATCAACACACATTCGGACTTGTCCATTCTTTTTAGGTACTAGCACAATGTTAGCTACCCATTCTGGATAATTAGCACCTGTTAAGAATCCTGCATCAATCTGTTTCATGACTTCCTCTTTTATTTTGATTAGCATGTCTGGCTTCATCTTGCGAAACTTCTGTCTCACTGGCCTGCATTCAGGCTTAAGTGGCAAATGATGCACCACAATACTTGTGTCTAAACCAGGCATATCTTGATAAGACCAGGCAAAAACATCAATGTATTCATGAAGCAATGTTATTAACCCTTGACGGCTTTCAGCAGACATGTTGGTCCCGATTTTAACTTCTTCAATCTCTACTTGAGATCCCAAGTTAATCGTCTCTATCAACTCTTCATGTGGTCCCAATATCCTCTCTTCTTCTTCAATCATTCTCAACAATTCAGGAGTAAGTTCTAGATCTTCCTCATTACCACTTGTTCTCTCATCGGACTCAACATCGTATGTAGGAGAATCAAGTTCGTATTTAAGATCATTAACGCTTTCAATCCCAATTTCGCTGTTTAAGAGAGCGATGATTCAGTGTGATGAAAGAAGACAAAGGAAGGAATGAAATAAATGAAATCAATGCTAAAAGAAGTAGAGACAAGAGAGATTCATTGGATGATAGGAAAGAAAGAAAAAATATGTTTCTTCATTAACAAATGAAATATTGACATAGAACACATAAATCATCAAAACAAAGAAAAAACAAAAAGTTTAACAATTACTTTGATATCTCATTAACAAATGATGGTAGCTCCATTACAGTCCAATTATTGAGTTCAAAGTCTTCTGGGCACAGATAAACCAAGGGACCAGCTTCTTTCTTCTGTTCGATTATAGCCATGACTGCAGGGTCTTGAGAATCCGGATGAATTATTCCAGCAAAGATGAAGGTATCATGAAGATGAGGAATGATATTCATTTGATACTTTGGCTCACGGCTCTCCAATCTAGCCAGTCGTTTTTCTCTCTCCTGTCTGTGTGCTTTAATCATATCTTTTTTGCTTGGTTTATATCCCAAACCAAACCTCTTCATATTTTTCGACATATTTAGCAAATTTTCGAGGCTTTGGTTGCTTCCTGTTAAGGAGAGTTTTGAAAGTTGCAGCTCCATTTTCCCTATCTCTCCGTACAAAGTTGTGGCATTCGCAATCTCAAAAGCTTGAAATGATGACTCAAAAACCTCTTTTGCTGCTTCAATGTAGGGCATTGAGGAGGGTCTTGACACTAAGATATCCTCTTGTCCAGATATGATCACTAGTTTGCGGTTGACCACAAATTTAAGTTTTTGGTGTAATGATGATGGGACCACTCCAGCTGAGTGAATCCAGGGACGCCCTAACAAGAAGCTGTAGGCCGAATTAATGTTCATAACCTGAAAGGTTATATCGAAGGTGCATGGACCTATCTGAATGGGCACTTCTATGTCTCCAACAACTTCACTACGTGCCCCATCAAAAGCTCGTACGATCATAGTACTGGGTCTTACATGAGATATATCAACAGGCAATTTCTCCAACGTGGATTTAGGCATTATGTTCAAGGAGGAACCATTATCAACTAAAACTTTTGCCACAACAAAATTTTTGCACTTAACTGTAATGTGCAAGGCTTTAGTGTGTCCGGTGCCTTCTGGTGGTAACTCATCATCTGTGAAAGTTACTGAACTGGATGCAGTTATGTTTCCAATGATGTTATCCAAGTTGTCCACCGTAATATCCTGCGGAACATAAGTTTGATTCAATATGTCCAACAAGGTCCTACGATGCGTATCTGAAGCCAATAACAAAGCCAGTATGGAAATCTTTGCAGGGGTTCGACCTAACTGTTCAACCACTTTATAATCACTTTGCTTAACCAACTTTAAAAATTCTTGGATGTCCTCTTCAGATGCTGGCTGTTTAACATCCAGGTTCTTCACTGCAATGGGCTCTTCTGTTTTTTCCTTGATATCTTCAGTGATCTTGGCCTTTCCTTTTTCTTTACCCTTGGGTTTCAATAAGTCTTCTGGTGTATAACACTTCCCGCTTCGTGTTAGACCTCCTATCCCACTGATATTATGGATTGGAAGGGGTTCAGAACCAACAGTTACCTTGTATTCATAGTTCCAAGGTACTGCTTTTGAACTTTGATATTCAAAGGGAGTCGGAATCTGGATGGTAATCGGTCTTGGCTTGGAATTTGGGGTACTGGGCTTCTCGCGATAAGATATTGTTAACAGTTTTGGCTTGAGAGAAAACCTTGAGCATTCTTCTATAATATCAACTTCCCCATACTGAGGGAGCTGAACCATCTTTTGAGAAACTGTTAAAAAATGTGAATCTAACAACTCCTGGACCTTCAGACGAAAATGAGGACATTGGTCGATAGAATGCCCTTTTGCCCCAGTGTGATAAGAACACATCAAACTGTCATCGTATGCTCTGACACCCAAATCTAATTGGGGGCGTTCTACACCAATGTATCCATTACTGAATAATATTTCGAATAGTTCTCCCATGGGAGTCACTACGCTCTTAGCATTCTTTTTCAAATCAGTTCCACGAACCTCTATCGCATTTACTTGTGCATTCTGATGGTTTGGCAGAGGATTGTTGTTGACATCTGGACCATTTTCTTTCTTAAAGTTCAACCATCTTGCCTTGATCAATGCTTGCACCCTATGCTTGAGTGCAGTACAGTTTTCAGTGGAATGTCCAATTGCTCCTGCATGGTAGTCGCAATTGGCATTTGGGTCATACCATTTTGGGTAAGGTGGCTTTACTTGGTCCATTGGCACGGGTGCCAGCTGATTATTCTGGAAGAGTTGGGGTAGAAGTTCGGTATATGTCATTGGAATCGTATCAAAATGAGTCTGTCTACGGACGCTTTTATTGTTTTGGTGTCCTTGGACATAAGGAGTGTTCTGTTGATTCCGAGGCTGGTAGCATTGAGTAGGACGATGATTTTGGACGTAAGGGGATGAGTATTGGGCTGACGTATTATTGATATAGGGTTGAGGGTAAACATATGGAGGTGGATAGTGATATTGTGGCACTCCGGCATTAGGGTATGGTTGTCTTGAATTAAAACCAATCATCTGAACTTCCCCCTCTTTTTTCTTCGATGGAACCGCCTTTTTCGCTGTCGATGATCCAGCCGTATCAGTTATCTTTCCATGCTTAATTCCGTACTCGATTCTCTCTCCAGTTGTCATTATGTCAGAGAAATTGGTAGAGGCACTCCCAATCATCTTATCATAGAAAGGAGATTTGAGAGTATTAATAAACATGGTCGACAATGAAGGATTGGAATTCCGTAATTCAGTAAAGCGGAAGCGTGATTGGGACCGATTCGTAATTAATTTTTGTTTAATCTAAAATACCAATACATTGGCAATAAATCTAGAACTATTCTAGATTTATATTAAGGCTAAGCATACAAAAATATTAGATCTAAATCTAATTAATATAGTAACAAGTTACTTACTCTCGTTGACGACTCTGATTAACTTCATCAACTGCTTGTGAAATAATTACGAACTAGTGCGAACACCACCACTATGGCTACACCGGTATGACTCTGAGACTACAAGAAGCAGGAGACTTGTGGGAGCCTTTGGGAGAATTCTCAGAGAGTAGGAGAATGAATGGGATGCCTTTCACCCCATCCCAGGGGTCCTATTTATAGGTAAAGACCAAGACCTTTTTCCTAATAGGAAAAGAAATACCTTATCTTAATAGGAAAATGTCTCTAATTTTAATAAATAATTAATTAATTTTCCTAATTAAATATCATATATTTAATCTTAGGGATTTTATTAAAATTAAAATTAATATGAATCCAATTCATATTAAATTTATTTGAACTCTTTCAAATATTTTCTTTCCTAATAGGAAAAGGTTTCTAATTTTAATAAATAATTAATTAATTCCATAATTAATTAATTTACCCAATTAAATATCATATATTTAATCTTAGGAATTTTATTAAAATTAAAATTAATATGAATCCAATTCATATTAAATTTATTTGAACTCTTTTAAATATTTTCTCTCAAGAATTAATTTTTGAAATTAATTCAAAAATTATATTATAAAGTTTCATAAACTTTATATTATAATGCATCAATATACATTATACGATTCCCCAAATAAATTGAACACTTTCAATTTACAATTTATACTTAATTGCCTCAAATCTCTTTTACGAGCTACCAGTGGGACCTAATGGACCTACAGATCAGAAGCTCCAACGATACGAGACTAATTGGCCAAACTCATTAACCAAGTTTAGTCAACATTCGTTAACTGTGTCCACGGATATCGACCAAGCAGTAAGTCAATCCTTCACGTGTGTTCGTAACACCAGCTGGGTCAAATTACCGTTTTACCTCTGGGTTACCTCTGGTTCCTTAAGTACCACTGATTCCTCTAATGAACAAGTTGTTTAGGGTCCAACCACTAAACAGGAGTTCCTCTCAGGCCAGGAGAGGACGACGCGCTTTTGTTCAAGCCCTGGAATCAGCCCTTAAGGGAACACACATCTACTTACCCCAATAGGGGAAGGAGTGAATTCCATCTTGTACTGTTATGTTCCCAGCCCCCATTTGGTCTTGCCCCTGAAATGGTAGGATTATTGAGTCGGCGAACTGGCCACTCTCACCCATACAAATCTAAGGACAATCCCTCCTGAAAGGGGTTCATAACAGACTCAGGATTGAGATTGAGTTACCTAGGTCATCCTATTGAAATAGAAACCTAAACTAGTTAACGGTGTTACATCTAGTGGTTACTATTTCGCGGTCCGGTCTTATGGAAACTCATTGCATAGGATACCCCCACCCGCATGTCTCCTACATGGATGCTTTGGATCATTGCATCTGTATCGAATACAAGGTGGGCCGTATCACATAGTGTCACCAGGATAAGGTACCCAACCTTATCCCTATACTATAGACCTTTTAGGTTGTTACTTGGACACTGATCCCCGTATGTCCCCACATACTAGTCCATTTAAACAACCTTGGATCTTAGTTTATTGGATTTAGGGTTTATTAATGCAAACTCGATTATTCAATAACCAAATTACTGAATTACTCAAATAACACTTTATTGAGATCGATTAATTTGTTTCATTTACTATCTACGAGTTTTACGGCATAAAACCCAACAGACAGCTCCTTATCGGCTAAAGGTGGTTGCACCTGAGCAGCAGTATCCCTCCACCTTTGGGCATACTCTTTAAAGCTTTCTGTGCTCTTCTTTTCCATCCTCTGGAGGTCTAGGCGGTTAGGAGCCATATCTATGTTGTGCTTATATTGCTTTAAAAATGAATCGGCTAGATTCTTCCATGAACATATATGAGTGCTGTCTACCTGCATATACCATCGAGACGCTGGACCAGTAAGACTGTCCTGGAAGCAGTGAATTAACAGCTTGTCATTTTGGACGTATGCTGCCATCTTCCTGCAATACATGATGAGATGGTTTTTAGGACAGGATGCTCCATCATACTTTTCAAACTCGGGCACCTTGAATTTTGGAGGGAGGATTACATCTGGTACCAAGCATAGCTTGGTCGCATCTATATTTCCGAAGACGTCTGTTCCTTCTACTGCCATTAACCTTTCCTCCAAGACTTTAAGCTTTTCACTAGAAGAGACTTTCTCACCTCCCGTTAGCTCTTTTCTGATTTTAGGATCATCTAAATTGGGAACTGTAATGGTCACCTTGGGAGGTACCTCTGTAGGTAGTGAAAATCCAGGTTGATTATGTACAGGCACTTGCTAATTCTTGAAAAATGGAAATGGGTGCTGCTCTATTGGAATATTGTACAATGGACGATATTTTGGAGTAGTACCATCTGTTGATTGCCGGATTGGAGGGTCATTTATTATATTGCTGGACTGAGCAATATCAGGTATTATTTTGCCTCTTTCCAAGGCGACAAGAATGACATCCATTTTTTCTCGTAACTCCTCAATATCTTTCCTTGTTTTCTCCATCTCAGTACTTTGCTCTTCCATGATCCTTGTCCTGTATCTTGTGACGTAGGTGCGGTGGATTCGAGGTGACCGAGCTATCTTATGACTCTGTTTGTATTTTTAATGAAAAGAGATTTTAGTGTAAGAAAAGAGAAAGACAAAACGAAACATTTAAACAATTGAAGAGGAAAAATAAAAATAAAAATGGCTTTGATATTAAATTGGAAAATGATAAAACAATGTAGTAGCAAAATTTGTGCAAAATTGAATTACAAGATATTTCGACTATCTAAAAAAATGATAAACTAAAGTAAAAAGTTAATAAAATTGCCCCCAATACTCTAAACTTATACGAAGCTTTCCCAGAAACTTGAGCACATTCTTGCTATTCGGCTGTGTAGGTGCTATGACTTTAGAGAGAGTACGTGCATCTTCTGCTAGTTCATCTACCCTTCGAGTGACTCTCCTAATCTGAGTGAGCATATGTTCCGCTTTACTTCGTAGTGTCGCGTGGTTCTGTCTCACAAACCCAAAATCATCGCTCAATCTGTCATACTGCTCCTTTAGATAGGTATAGTCTTTCATTAATTTGTCAGTGGCATCCTAATACTTACCAAGGCGAACATTGAGTGACTGAACGGACTCTCTTAGACCCTTGTTGTCGTTGATGAGCTCCCCTAGTTGATCTTCTCTAATCTTGAGCGTTAATTGCAGGTCGTTAATTGTTCGACATAGCATTCCATTCTTTTCTTCTACCTCAGTAATCGTTTGGTTCCTCAAACTAATGCAATCTTCGAGCTCTTTCATCAACTCATGGAGTGAGGCAATCTCAGATTGTTGCTTCAAAACTTGGTCATTCCTTGACTTGAGAGTTGCTTGGGAGACTTCATTATCCCTTCTTAATCGATGCATTCTTCTGTTCAAGTCGCGGGCCTCTGTGTCTAATGCTGAAATTTCCTTTTCTAATTGTTCTTGTTTGCTGACACTGCCCTTTAATCGGTTCAACTCTACCCTCCTCGAGCTCTTACATTCATTGGACCACAGAGATCTGTATGTACGAGTTCTAAGGGCTCCTTGGCACGATAACCTTTTCCAGTAAAAGGTCGTTTGGTCATCTTACCTTCGAGACATGACTCACATGAAGGTAAAGTACCATCTTCTAACTGGCTTAGAAGTCCGTTCTTAACCAATCTCCCAATCCTATTGAGATTTATGTGGCCAAGTCTCAAGTGCCAAAGATAGGTACTTTGAGAAACTTTTTGCCTTTTTGGTTGAGTCTCAGCTGTTTTAAACATTTCATTGTTCAAAATAGCCCTAGACTCTATTGGTCTTAAGACATACAAATTGTTCTCCATTTTTGCAGAACATATATCATCATCCCTTTTAGTAATGAAAGCTTCATTCACAGAAAAAGGACACTGAATACCCTTGTTCTAGCAAACAAGAAATAGAAATCAAATTTCTTTTTATTCTGGGAACTATATATACGTTATCTAATAACATATAACGTTCCCTGGAGAAGAACACTTTAATATCTCCCACTGCTTTAGCTGAAATGAGCTCCCCAGTCCCAACTCTGAGAGTCATTTCCCCAGCATCCAACTACTGCCAGGAGCTCATTCCCTCAAAGGAAGAGCATACGTGATGAGTGGCACCTGAATCTAGGATCCAGGCTGTGTCATCATTTTCCACTATACACGTTTCAATGATCAATAAATCAAATTTATTTTCATTGAGATGTGCTAAGCAGTCTATGTCATATTCATCATGAACAATTTCGGATAAATTAGACATATGGGCTTGAGGACCGTCCTCAGTTAAGACCAATTCCACGCATTTAGTGTTTAGGTTCATTTTCTTAGTTGTATTAGAAATACCAGTTTTGTAGTTGGCGTTATTCGAGGAATATAAATAATGTTTCATTGCTGAGAACAAACAAACTAACTTAATAAGTATTGTTACATTAACCCATTACACAAAATATAAATATTATTTTAGTCCAATCAATTTAGCAAAAGTAATGATCAACCCATAGAATAAACATTCATTTTGCAACGATACTTCAGAGGTTTAGAACAACAGCTACCGTAGGGTAGTCAGCTACTCCTCCTCTGAATTGAGACAATCTCAGCTAATCCCTATTCCCGGAATAACTCATATTCCTATAGTTCTTAGATACCGTTTTTTCGGTCAGGAAATTATTAACACCTTAACAATTTCCCGTAAGTGTGACCCTCCATTTTTCAGATTTCAGAGGTCGGCCCCAACAATGCTACCGTAGGGAAAGTCAAAGTTGGAAATGGACCTAAGAAACCCTATCCATTTCTGGAGTTTGCGTTGTTCCGACTCCCATGATCAAGCCCTCCGTAGGGTGATCGCTCCCAGGGCGACTCGCAGGCAGATCATTGGGATCTCACGGTGCAACCTAATGGAGAAGACCGTAGGATACGTTGACACGTTCCTGCTCCCACTTACTATAAAATACTCCCTCATTCACCTTGATATTGATCCATGCAAACACCATCCGTAGAGGGTCACTCCCAGGGTGACTCGAGGCCAAGCATGAACCTCACGTTGTGAACTTTTGAGGACGTGAGAGCAAAACTTGATTTATGAAAATCTTGTTTTGATATATTTCCTCCCACTAAGTATTTTTATAATTATAGGGTCTATTACTTAGGTAAATTCCGGCTAAGTGAATCTATCTAAGTCTATGCCTGTATATAACTTTTATATATATAGGTCTTTTCTCTAATGTCTAGGTGGATTAAACACTTTTAATTACCTAGAGACATTGCATGCTAATATAACTATGGTTAATTCAACTCAAGTTCCGGCTCAGTTCCCAGGTAGCAGGTGTTCCGTAAACCGTCATCTTAAGTACCTCCAGCCTTAGACAGAACTTTACCGGTAGAGTTCCCTTATAACCAATAGTTATGATAAATCTTTACTCTAAAGATCTAGGTGAATTAAACTCTTTTAATTGACCTAGTGATATTGCATGCTAACATAACTATGGTTAATTCAACTCAAGTTCCGAGTCAGTTCCCAGGTAGCAGGTGTTCCGTAAACCGTCATCTTAAATACCTCCAGCCTTAGACAGAACTTCATCGGGAGAGTTCCCTTATAACCATAGTAAAGTAAACTCTTTACTCCAAAGATCTAGGTGAATTAAACTCTTTTAATAAACCTAGTGATATTGCATGCTAACATTTAACTATGATTAATTCAACTCCGGTATTCCGGGTTAGTTCCCAGGTAGGAGGTGTTCCGTAAACCGTCATCTTAAGTACACCCAGCCTTAGACAGAACTTAACCGGTGGAGTTCCCTTATAATCATAGTAATGTTTTTCCTACTTAGTCAATTAAAACTATTTTTAATTCTAAGTAAGAAAATAATTCTAATCCTATTAGAATTATAATGAGCTTAGGTCTAATTAATTTTAAACATTTTAAAATTAATTCATTTTAACCTAAGGTCCTATGTTTGCATGCAACTCTTTGTTATAGGTTGACGGTTTCTAATCAATTTTATAACTTATTATAAAATTTTAATGATTAGCCCTATAACATGCTTCTATGGTGTTGGAAAAATAACAATCATATTCTAATTATTCAACACCATATTATTATGACGCCGATAATGATAATATAACGATTATATTAATCTAAAGTGGTGTCATGCTTCATGCAATTTCAATTTCATTTAATTAATATCGATTATATTAATTAAACATCCATGAAATTAAATTACATGAAATTTGACATTAATATAATATAACTCTTATATTAATCTAATTAATGTCATGCTCAATGCTATTCCATTTTCATTTAATTAATATAACATTTTATATTAAATCATACATGAAAACAAGCATTGATTTATATTTATTATTTTCATTCATAATATAACTAATTATATTAATTCTCATGAAAATAATGCTAAGCATGCATGCTACATTAATAAAATATAACAATTATATTTATCTAATTAATGTCATGCATCATGCTTTTCCAATTTCATATATTTAATATAACAATTATACTAAATAACTCATGAAATATAAATTCATGCATAATTATCATATATTATAACATTTATAACATAAATATGCATGAAACATGCTTAACCTATGGTGGGAATTTAAGCTATATGACATCCATAAAGCAAATAAATAGCAATTGAACTGGTTAATTTTGGCCCCTAGGATAAAATAAAGCATAAATTACAATAATTATAGCTATATTCTATCCTTAAAGTCCTTCTGCAGCTCCAAATACTGGTCTAGACTGCCCGAACCAACCCGAACCACTTCGAACCAGCTACGAAAAACACGAACCGAGCTAAATTCCAGCTGAACCGGAACAAATTGGTCCCAGCCCAGCCAGACCGCGTGAATCGGACCGCCCAACAGCCTTGAACCGTCCTGTTGCGAATTTCTAGCGCGTGCTGTAATCGTGACAGCGTCGCAATTTCTCCGATTTTTATCTCATAAAAACCTATTCTAGACCCGGACTTACATAGGACTCGATTTTACATAAAATACCCGAAACACTGGGCCCTTACATGATCAAATCACATAAAAACAGTAAAATCTATGGCCATAAAATTAACCTAAACAGTTCAATGCAAATCATACATACATTATGTATTAATCAATCCCACCAATAGCCAATGCAAATTTTAGAGAAACAAAATTAGATCTACGATCGGCTCTGATACCAATTGAAGGATTGGAATTCCATAATTCCGTAAAGCGGAAGCGGGATTGGGATCGATTCGTAATTAATTTTGTTTAATCTAAAATACCAATACATTGGCAATAATATTAGAACTATTCTAAATATATATTAAGGCTAAGCATACAAAAATATTAGATCTAAATCTAATTTATAAAGTAACAAATTACTTACTCTCGTTGACGACTCAGATTAAACTCACCAACTGCTTGTGAATTAATCACGAACTAGTGCGAACACCACCACTATGGCTACACCGATATGACTCTGAGACTTCTAGAGGCAGGAGACTTGTGGGAGCCTTTGGGAGAATTCTCTGAGAGTAGGAGAATGAATGGGATACCTTTCACCCCACCCCAGGGGTCCTATATATAGTAAAGGCCAAGACCTTTTTCCTAATAGGAAAAGGGAGACCTTTTCCTAATAGGAAAAAGTCTCTAATTTTAATAAATAATTAATTAATTCCATAATTAATTAATTTCCCAATTAAATATCATATATTTAATCTTAGGGATTTTATTAAAATTAAAATTAATATGAATCCAATTCATATTAAATTTATTTGAACTCTTTCAAATATTTTCTTTCCTAATAGGAAAAGGTCTCTAATTTTAATAAATAAATAATTAATTCCATAATTAATTAATTTACCCAATTAAATATCATATATTTAATCTTAGGGATTTTATTAAAATTAAAATTAATATGAATCCAATTCATATTAAATTTATTTGAACTCTTTCAAATACTTTCTCTCAAGAATTAATTTTTTTAAATTAATTTAAAAATTATATTATAAAGTTTCATAAACTTTATATTATAATGCATCAATATACATTATACGATTCCCCAAATAAATTGAACACTTTCAAGTTACAATTTATACTTAATTGCCTCAAGTCTCTTTACGAGCTACTAGTGGGACCTAATGGACCTACAGATCAGAAGCTCCAACGATACAAGACTAATTGGCCAAACTCATTGACCAAGTTTAGTCAACATTCGTTAATTGTGGGTCACTCCACTAAAGACCCACAGCTGCACTCTTCTCACTATAGAATATTTCTGCGAACTGGCCACTCTCACCCATACAAATCTAAGGACAGTCCCTCCTGAAAGGGGTTCATAACAGACTCAGGATTGAGATTGAGTTACCTAGGTCATCCTATTGAAATAGAAACCTAAACTAGTTAACGGCGTTACATCTATTGGTTACTATTTCGCGGTCCGGTCTTATGCAAACTCATTGCATAGGATACCCCCACCCGCATGTCTCCTACATGGATGCTTTGGATCATTGCATCTGTATCGAATACAAGGTGGGTCGTATCACATAGTGTCACCAGGATAAGGTACCCAGCCTTATCCCTATACTATAGACCATTTAGGTTGTTACTTGGACACTGATCCCCGTATGTCCCCACATACTAGTCCAAGTTTCATTTAAACAACCTTGGATCTTAGTTTATTGGATTTAGGGTTTATTAATGCAAACTCGATTATTCAATAACCAAATTACTGAATTACTCAAATAACACTTTATTGAGATCGATTAATTTGTTTCATTTACTATCTACGAGTTTTAGGGCATAAAACCCAACATCTCTAAGCTAAGCTCACTTTCTAAAAAACTCTCTCAACTAGGCTTATGCTCCAATCTTCTTCTTCTCCTTTCTCCTTCAAAAGAAATTCTTCTAAAAAACTCTCTAAACTAAGCTCTTGCTCAAATGCCTAAACTCTCTCAAGCTCACTTTTTCTCTAAACTTCTTCTCTTTTTTTTTTTTTTTCCCTTCATCCTCCATCTCCCCCCTTTTTATACTTGAAGGGTTACTAATTTGGGGGGAAGATGGATGAGAAAATGGTGGGAAAAAGAAAAAAAAATAAAAAAAATAATAGCCATGGAAAAAGCTTTAGAATAGGGCAATGGTGGTAATGGGGGAGCTTTCTAAGCCTTTTTTCATGAAAGCTTCCCCTTGAATAGGAATGGGGAAGACCAAAAAAAAAAAGAAAAAAGAATTTTTTGATAATATGTGGGGAGGGGGGTTTGAACCACAGACCTCATGGTTGTCAATACGACTTTATACCAGTTGAGCTATGCTCTTGTTGGCATATCATAAAAACAAATTGACCACCAAATATTGGAAAACTTCAAACATTATTACTGAAAATCAAGCCGGACCAGGTGTCTACAACTGATGTTGGTAGAAGGAACCATAGCATCAGGAATAGGCGCAACACTTTCAGTGGGATCATTTATGACGGCAGTATCTGTAGGAAGAACATCAATAGGAGCAGTATCAACAAGTTGATGTTCTGATTCAGTAGTAACGGCAACATCTATGGACTGAGAAGAGGTATTACTGCTAGAGGCAGTAACATCAATAGTGGCAGAACCAACTCGCCCAGTAGTATGTATGCCTGAGTAGTTAAAAGGCATCGGGAGGACTAAGTCAGGGAATGAACTTGTTGCAGCTGCTTGGTGAGTGACTGTATGGAAAGGGAAAATGTGTTCATAGAATGTCACATCTCTGGAGACAAATATCCTCTTAGACTGAATATCGTACAACCGAAACCCCTTGATTCCTGGAGGATATCCAAGAAAGACAGCAGGAAGAGCCTTGGGTTGGAGCTTAGAGCGGTTATGTTGCAATGTGGAGACAAAACAAAGGCAACCAAATACCTTTAACTGAGAGTAATCCGCATGCTTCAGGTGTAGGCGATGGAATGGGGCATCCCATTTTAAGAGAGGAGATGGAACTCTGTTAATTAGGTAGCATGTCGTAAGAACAAATTCCCCCCAAAAATGAACAAGAACTCTGGACTGAAACAAAAGTGCACGGGTGACATTCAACAAGTGCTAATGTTTCCTCTCTACAACGGAGTTCTGTTCAGGTCTAGCCACACATGAATACTGATGAACTACTCCTTTTGAAGCAAAAAAATCTGTAAAAGTGAGTTCAGGGGCGTTGTCTGATCTAAACTTCTTGATCGAAGCATAATACTGAGTTTCAACCAACTTAAAAAACCGTGGGATGATATGTAATACTTCTGATTTTTGTTTCATGAGGAATACCCAAGTATACCGAGTATGATCATCTACTAGAGTAAGGAAGTAACGAAAGCCAGCATGTGGTGTTTTATAAGGTCCCCAGATGTCACAGTGCAGTAAATCAAAAGCTTTATCAGACAAGTGATTTTTGGGATGAAAAGGCAATCTTCGTTGTTTGGCAAGAGGACAAATGAGACAAGGATCTTTAGAAAAAGATTTAACATTTCTAGAGTGCAACAGAGTACTTAAAGCATCTAGATGTTTTGGGGATGGGTGGCCAAGCCTATCATGCCATGTTACACTGTTACAGAAAGAATTATTCAAAACAGTAAAGTCCTTATGAGAGCTAACTTTCAACAGGTAAAGTCCTTGCCAATGATCAGCCTTCCTAATCGTCTTCAAGGAGAACTTGTCCTGAATAAAACACGAATTCTCAACAAAATTGATAACAAGATGCTGACCAGACGTTAATGCACTTATGGATATCAAATTAAAGGAGAAGGATGGTATAAACATCACATTTTGCAGCACGATGTCACTGTTAAGCTGAACGTCTCCAATAAAGTCTACCTTAATCTGAGTTTTGTTTGGCAGGGTGACTGATTTGTTTGAAACTGGCTGAGTAAACAAATCTTTCAAATAACATATGTGTGTGGATGCTCCAGAATCAATGACTCAAGATGTGATAGAAGATTCATGAGGAATAGAGCAAATACCTGCCACATGGGTAGACGGTGAAGTATCAGTGGAAGTGGAGACTTTGGTGAGATGGCTTTGGAGAACAGCCAATAGTCCCTGGCACTGTTCTGGTGTTAGAGACGATAGTGAATCAGGAGAAGACGAAGGACGAGGGGCTTCTGTCTTCGAAGAATTAGGTTTCTGGTTTCTATATCCTGGTGGATATCCGTGAATTTTATAACAGCGATCTATATTGTGGCCTTGAATGTTGCAGTGTGTACAGTATGGCCGCTCCTTCTTCTTGTTTGTGTTTGGTTGACTACGATTCTGAGGAGACGTCTTGACAAGAAGAGCAGCCGGTGAATTCACTGTATTGTTGCAATAGAGGGTGAGGAAGTCGTACCAACAGAGGTCCTCTGTTCGACTTCTTGAGCGATTAGAGAAAAAGCTCGTTGAATGGACGGTTCTGATTCCATAAGAAGTAGATGAGTCCTGATTTGACTGAAGGAGTCGTTTAGGCCCATGAGGAAAGCCATGACATATTCAGTCTGAAAATATTCGACAAGCTTCTTGACGCCATCGCAGGTACATTTTCCACAGTTGCAGATGGGACAGTAAGAAGAAAGCTCGTTCCACAGTGTCTTGAGCTTGGCAAAGTATGTGGTGACAGAATCTTGATCTTGGATAAGATTTGAAATCTCTTGTCGGAGTTGAAAAATGCGGGGACGATTCTTCCTTTGGTACCATTGTTGGAGGTCAAGCCAGATGTCTCGGGCTGTTTCTGCAAAATTCACGCTAACTGCAATCTCCTTTGAGAGGGAATTCAGTATCCAGGCTGTTACCACACCGTTGCAGATGATCCAAGACCGCTTCAGTTCGCTGTCAGGTTGAGTGATAGTGTCGTCGACGAACCCTAATTTGTTCTTCACTGTTAGGCCAATGATCATGGCGTTGCACCAGGAAGTATAGTTGGATTCGGTGAGAAGGTCTGAGACGAGAACAAGATTGGTTCCGTCAGAGTGATGTAAAAAATACGGATTCTCATATTGTTCAATGACAGATCGATTCGTTGGCTGAGTTGTGGAAGAAGAATCATCAGCCATGGAAGGATCTTGAAAAGAAGTAGGGAGAAACTCTTGAAGGCTTTAAGAAAAAAAAAAATAGTCTCTTGATACCATATTAGAACCTTGAGAGTAAATATAAACCTTGCTTGATTTGACATACAGAGTGAGGCTCAATAAATAGCCAAAAGATAAGCGGTTACAACAATAAAAATAACAAAGAAATAACTAATTAACCATGTATCTTAACTAATTGACCAAGTATCACCATGTATCTCTAACTAATTAACCATGTATCTTAACAACTTATTAAACACTTTTTAAAGTTAAAAGACCAAATAGACAAAAAAAAAAAAAAAAAAAAAAAACTTCAAACTCCAATAACTAAAATTTATAATTTAACCCTTTTTTCTTTAATTTTAATATTTATAATTATATAATTTATTACGTGATTTGGAATATGGGCCTAAACAGAAGTCGAGCCCAATGAATCTCTATTTTCTGGGCTGATAAAGGCCTACATAATGGGCCAGCCTGTAAAAGGTATTTCGAGCCAAAAAAGATCAAGATCAACTATAGAAGGATCAATTTTTGTTGGGGAATTGTGCTAAATAGCTAGAGAAAAAAAAGCCTTCTTGTTTTTTGGCTACAAATGTTCAGAATTCGCAGGGGTGGCTACCGCATTTTCAGGAACTGTTTTCTAGATTTTTTTTGGACATTTTTACCCCTAGTATATACGCCTATAGACAAACGCCGTTAACAGATTTTTTTTGTTTTCATTCAGTTTCTCCCCCCTTTTTTCGGGATGGATGAATCCCGATTTATAGGGAGTTCAGTTGGCGGGTTGTGTTCAAGTGTATAAAAAGATCTACCTATTTTTTAGGCTTAGGTTTCCGCGTTTCCAACGGTAAAAAAGATTTTATCCCTCACATTTTGTCCCTCATTATCCATGTTACAAAAGGACAACAATAAAAGTCGTAAGTAGTAGTACACACAGACAGATGACAGTGCATATAAACTACAACGTATATATAACTCATATGGGGGGTGGGACTGGGGTAAGTATGCATACATGCACACAGGATGCATGCGGAACACGTATGTATGTAATACTATAGACAGATATCAGTTATGGCATTCATCAGGTATTTGCATTCAGGTGAACATGGTATGGGGGGTTATTATGGTTACATATAGCAACACAGACAAAGACAGAGTGTATTTTTATTGGGCATTCCAGACATACACGATACAGGGGGTGATTAACTCAAATACAGGGGGGGATTAAGTGTATACACACACAAGTAGACACATCAGACCATTCCATGGATGTATATAATAGTACAGACAAATCAAAACATTTTTTCTATTAGACATGCCAATGTGTATGCACACATATACATATGAGTATACCACAAGCACACTTTTTCCAGAGAAGTTGCAATAACGATGAAATGGTATTTATCAGTACATACCACTATGACGGGTTCAACATTTAAGTCAAATCAACACAAACCCTCCACCAAAACCGCCTCCATGCATTTCCTCCCCACGCCCGTGCTTTTTGTCTTACAATAGGCCGGTATAATCGCGGATTGGAAGGAAAAAATGAATCCCGAAAATATACGGTTTCAAAGGGAATAAACTAAATCCCTAAAATCTTGGGATAATGTATTTGTTTGTTGCAAATATAAGGGAAGAGAAATGAAACTGTTACCTAGTTCAAATTTTTTGGTACAGTCGTCGCGTAGGGGGAGAATCGATTGAGCAAGCAAGAGATGGTCGTCGACGCGGCGGATGAAGGTGGTTGGCATGGCGGAGGTGGTTCGTCGGCGTGATATGAGAGGTAGGTAGCGATATACACTCTGTGGTGGCGGTGGGGAATAGTGTGGAATAGGGGTTTCGAGGGTGTGGAATGCTCTCAATGAGAGGTAGTCTTTTTAGGTTATTCAATTTTCTGGGGAAATTAGCAACTTGTTCTTATTTTTTGTTTTTTAATTTCTGATCTTCTTAGTTGCAGGTAGTATGTCTTCGGATTGAGAGGACCTTTTTTCCAATCAATGCATTCCGAAGGTGTTTCTCTCTACTGAGGGAGGTTGAACTTTGTACTCCTTCCCCAATAAAGGTATTGACTCCTTTTTCCGGGAAGCAACTTTTTCCAGGAAGCAAATTTTTCCAGTAGTTAACAATATGATACACCTAGATTTTCAAACTAGTTTTATTTCTTGGATTTTTTAATTTCAAACTTCCTAAAATGTCTCCAACTTATTTTTAGGGGTATATTTTATCTCTCTTAAACTCTGATTTTGGTTTTAAACGTTAAGAATATGTTAGACAGTTTGTTGGGGGGCATATTTGTCTTTTACAAATAGGTATTTATTAATCATTAAGTCATTTAGCCATCTATTTAATTTATAAACGTTTGTAGTTATATTTCAAGCCACCTACTTATTTTTAGCCATATTTCTTGTTGCCCCATTTTTGTTATTAAAAAAAAAAAAAAAAAAAAAAAAAAAAAAAAAAAAAAAAAAAAAAAACTATAGAAGGATCAATTTCAAGAAACGAAAAGACAACTCATTTGGAACTTTTTATATATTACAATCGTTTTTTTTTTTTAAATTATTATAACAAAAAAAAATCACTTAATAATTTCTTATAGTTCATTGAATCTTACTCAATGCCCTGTTTTTAATAATTATTAAATAGGATTCAATAATTATCGAAATATATCATTTTTTTAGTTCCGAAATATATCATCAATAACTATATCTCAGTTACTTCTAAAAGAATATATATATGTCAATATTTAAATAATTACAGTGTAAGAATACTACCAAATCATTCTAAAAAGAAACCACTTTATCGCATCAATTTATATTAAAAAAAATATTTAAAAAATATCTTTATAATTACTAATAAGTATATCTCACCGTGCTTCAAAAAAAAAAAAAAAAGTACATCTCAGTAACAAAATAAGATTTGGTACACATAGTTAATGGATAAGATTTTATTTTTATATTTTTTATTACTTTATTTATATATATTAAATGATTCGATAACATCCTTTCAAAAAAAAAAAAATGATTCGATAACATCCTTTCAAAAAAAAAAAAAAAATTCGATAATAGTGGTGAAAGTGAGACATTTAGCAAAGAACAATATGCACACCAAAATTTTTTTTAGTACTACGATATAAAATTTTCCAAACTCCCTTCGTCCACTTTTGTCACAAAGAAACATTTAAGAATAACGTAGAATACATAAAATAAAATAATATATTATTAAATGACGTGTCAAATGTTTTTTTAGTACTGACGTGGCAAGTATTGAGTACAAGAAATATGTACTTTGAAAATTTAATTTTCTCGTTGCACACCGGTGAGACAGTGAATTTCAACTCACCACTATTAAATTTTTGATAAGCAAGAGAGTGAAAGATAGGAAAATAAGAAATTGAAGTTTTTTTACTTTCTCTTCCCTAACCGTAAAAAATTTAATGTTGGCGAACAATAAGATATCTATCCATCGGTCATGGGTGTGTAACCAAATATTGTTATTTGGTGAGACAAAGAACTGAACTCTTCGAACAACAACAATAATAAGTAAAAGCAAAGGAGTGGGGAGTGGCAGTGGGTTTGTTTGACTGATTTGGAAAAAAGTTTGATTGTTGTGAAGAGAAACGAAAGAGTCTGATAACGATGTTGTACGGACGCCATAGCTTGATTTGTAAACTCAAATAATGGTGCTGAGCCGATTGCTTGGAAATTTTAAAACCACAGCCAAGCAATGGCAATGCCCATGAAAGCTACTCATCAACCATAATAAATAATAATATATATATATATACATTTTTATATGATCATTTAGATCTTTGAATTATATTTTGAATTATTTTCCACATTTGTGTCTGAGTTTGATTGATTGAAATTTGTTAATGTTACGGTAGAAATTAAAATAATTTATTCTTCTAAGACTTAATCGAGACTTTCTAAAGTTCATAAATGAATAGATGCAATAATTGTAATATAAAACCAAATTTGTAATTTAACATTTTTATTGGTTTTCTAATTCAATTTTGAAGATATTTTAAAGTTTACTCAAGAAAGTTTGAAAAAATGAAAGTGATTTATATAACTTTTTCTTGTTTTGAAAATATTTTTGTTTGATTGTTTTTCTTGAAAGAAGAGGCAAAATGTAATGAATTTGAATTGATCAAGATCGACCGACACATTTCAAAATAAAAGTGTACACTCAAAAGGCAAAAGTGATATTCGCCTGTTGGATAGAATGTTCATCCACTTTAAAGACTTTTTTAATCTTGTTCTTGACTTGGAGTTTCTTTGTAGTCTTTTTTTAATGCTAATACATTCTTTCTTCATTCATTTACTTTTAGTTGTGGTTGTCTTGTGCTGGCAAGACACAGACGTCCAAACCAAAACAAAATCATAAGAGTGACTGTCGGCCTAACGAAACTTAGTCTGTCTATCCTCTTTCAAATAACACACTCAATATCGATAGACTCTCTTGACCTTAACTTTTACCTCCATCAATTAAGCATCGACAACTCTATCCCACAATCACAAAATAGAGGAATAACTCCCTAATCCGCACTGCAACCAATTTTCATGTGTAGTTTAATAGGGTAATTTTGAAGCATGGATACAATACCCATGTAAAGATCTATTACTCATGCAATTTGATTTTTTAAAAAAAAAAAAAAACAAAGAAAGAAAGGGCAAATGATAAATCTTCAATTATTTTTTTAAAAAAACTATATCCTTACAAGTATGTGTGTGGTCAAACATTTTAATTTAATAAAATTTAACCATTAATAATACTAGATGGGGGGAGAAAATGCATTTCAAAATGCCTTTTTGAGATGTGACATGAAATTGAGGTATGCATTTGCAATATTTAAAGTTAGTTTTAATGATAATATAGCATAATGCTTACTACAAACCTCAAGTACTTTATCTTTTAGCCTTTTAAGATGAGGAATATTTGTCTAAGAACTTTATTTGATCCATTTAAAATTAAGCTATGAATTTAATGGATAAGGATATGGATTTATTTTAAGAATAGGCTCACATAACCAACACATCGAGTTAAACATAATTATTCTTTTTAGATTTTTGTTACCAAATTAAAAAAAAATAGTTCCAAGTTATTGGCTAAAGAATAGTTTCAAGCTACGGACTAAAAAGATAGTTGCATTTTTTAATATGGAGTATTATATTCTTCGTTGTTGTATTATATTTATACATATACTCTTCATTTTGTCCAACTTAAACTTCTACTCGAACTCAAAAAAAGGAAAAAAAAAAAAGAACTAAAAAAAAACTTGACCAAATTCATTACTATTCAACATTACATTAATAAAATGATAGACTATATTCAAACAATTCAAAGAAAACAAACTTTTTTGTAACGTCCCGTGTTAATAGAATTAGGAATCTTCATTCGCAACAAGACCTTAGCTAGATAGAAGAAGAAGAATAAGAAAAAAAAAAAAAAAACCTTCTCCCAACCTTTTCGACGAGGGAGGATAAAAATAACAAATTTTTTTCTTGCCCCATCTAATCCTACTCCTACTCCTACTCCAACTCCAACTCCAACTCCGACCTCGACCCTGACCCGACCCAAAATTTAATTAAAAAATATTATTATTTTCTATATTTTGGCCAACCTAAAAGAATATTGTACAAGTCTATATATGGACAGAGAAAGTTGCTTTTACAAGCTAAAGCCTTTTAAATGTAAAGTGAGTGAATGAGAATTGTTTGACTTTTCCCTCCAAGAAACAAACAATTGTAGGGGAAGGGGCCATGGGGGGGCTTTGGCTTTGGGCACAATAGTGAACACCAAAAACAATTGTCACTTTTGATGGTAATAAAATTAGTGGACCATCTCTCTTATTGGTGTGTGTTTGTGTTGGCAATCTCTTTCCATTAATTCCCCACACCAAATCCAAAGATATTCCATATGAAACTCAAAATGGATTTAATGGCAAACTTAATTATGTTAAGAATCCTTCATTATATGGACAAAATCCTCAATTTGGATTATAATATGGTTCCTAATCGGAGAGATTAATATCTTATCCCGACAATTATTACGCAATGCTCCATATTCGATAGTATATTCTCCATCTTCATCTTTGTTTCTCTTTCATGAAAAATTTTCGTCCACTCCCCCTTTTCTAGTTGAAAATGACAATATTTAATTTTAAGAGTTTTAGACTTGAAATTTTCTTTAATATATAGCATATATGAGGAAGATGATTTAAGCTTTTGATTTCGAGGAATTTATACCTTAACAACTAAGCCTAGCTCATGTTAGCTTAAAGTTGAAAAATTTTAGTCCATTCCAAATGTGTTACGAGCTTAATTAATTTATTTGTTACATAATCTTAGTCCCCTAAACTCTAAGTTCTATGTGGCTAGAGTATATATTAAATAATTTAGGTTAAATTAGAACTTTAGTTCCTGAACTTTCACGTTTGTTTCTAATACATCCCTAAAAACATTAAAAGGCATCTAATAAATCTTGGAACTTTCAATTACATGTCTAATAGGTTTCCGAACTTTAAAAACACCATATAGGTTCTCGAACTCTCAATTTTGTGTCCAATAATAAATCCACGATATATTCAACATCTTTTTAAAATATTAACAAATAATCTATTAGACATAAAATCAATTTTTTTTTGTCTAATGGGCATTAAACTTTCAATTTAGTGTCCAATGAATTTGTGAATTTTATAAAATGTCGAATATATCAATGATATATTAGACACAAAATTGAAAGTTCAAAAATTAAAGATCTATTTGACACAACACTTAGAAGCTTTTAGAGACTAATTTAACCAATAATTCAATATATTTTTTAACAAAGAAAAAACTACATTGTATGGCTATTGGATCAAAACCAATAAAGAGATATGATAGTGATAAAGACTATTATCAAACTTGAATAAGTAGCTAGCTTTTGCTTCTTCAATCAAAAACACATATCATTTTCACTTCCCCAACTCATCCTTTTTTAAAATTCTTCCTCTCTCTCAACCTTATCTCAAGATGAAATTAAAGGGCCTTTATAATTACAACAACTTTTTCTCCGAAAAAACAAATGATCCTAAATCTTATGGTCTTGTTGGATGGATTTGAATTTGTGTGACATGTTTTGTCGTGTTTAAGGGCTTCAAGAACAGGTAGCTCCAAAAGCAAAAGTGCATGCCTTGTTGGATTATTGCCACCAAATACCCTTATTTATGGGGTTACTATATACAAAAAATGAAGCATTTTCCACAAATATTGCTTCCAAAGAGAAGCCATGTTCAAGCCAACCCTTCAAAATTTCAAACCCTGGCCCTCCCCCTTCACTCCCAATTTACTTATCCCTTTTAGAGCCTGTTTCCCTTTGAGACATTGCATGTGGTAATCATTACCCACATTATTCCTTTAATTTACCACCTTCTATACTTGGGTTAGACACATTCTCATTAGATAACATGAGGTTTCATCTCAAAACCAATTAACAATGAGTAGAGTAATCTATGTATCTTATAAATTGTAAGGTCTCTACTTATCTTTTCAATGTGGAATCCTCAACATGTCTCCTCAAGATGGTGCTTCTTTGGATTCACCATTCTTGGATTGGTCGATCCCAATTTTTTTTTTCTTGGACCGAATACTCGCTTAGGTTTCATGGACTCTAATACCATATTAGATAACATCAGGTTCCATCTCAAAACCAACTGACAATAATGAGTTGGAGTAATAATCCATACATCTTATAAATGTATCTTATAAATTATGAGGTCTCCACTTATCTTTTTAATGTGAGATCCTTAACCATTCTCAATCTATGAAGACAAATTACAAAATTCTATATATTAATTTTGTCAAAATTCTTGAAGGTTTAGTTTAAATTTTTTGAATCACTTTAGAAACACATCAGAATCATATTTAAAACCAACAAACCACACATACACGTTTGGAAAATACTTCCCTGTGCACCACTAAGTTTTTTTTTTATAGATAGGAGAATATGAACGTGTAGAGAGGAATTTTTGCTACTCAATCAGCAAGAAAGTACTATTCCACAATTATTATCCTAAATAGTAATCACCTCAAAAGCACATTCATATCATACACAAAACCAACAAACTATACAAGTATGAACAACACTTCCCTATTTATCACTAAGTTTTTTTTAGATGGTAGGAGATGGACGTAGAGAGGAAAAGGAAGAGGGAAGAGACTCTTTTTTAAACAAATAAACACATGTAAAAAAAATTTAATAGTGAGCAACAGGAAAATATTGTTCCACAATTATTATTCATAATGTTGATGATCAAATTTCGCTAGGTAAATTACCTTCGCTCCACGTGATAATCGACAGTGAATTTGTTTGAGAGCGGGGGAAGACGTGGCCTGCAAAAGAGAAAACCTGCACACCAGTGTGATGCTAGCCACACCGCCTCCGATGCTTAAGTCAGAAAACGGAAGGGAGAGCTAGAGAGCAAGGGAAAGAGAGTCGAGAATAGAGTTCGGGGTCCCCTTCTTCAGTGGCGAAGAGGGGTATAAATACCTGCTCGTGCTCCTAGGGTTTTTAGGAATTCGGAGGCGTTTCGGGACAAACTAGGCGAAACCGGGACGACTAGAAGCATCAGGGACCGAGAGGAGGTGACCGAGCTCGGCCCGCGCAAGCGGGCCGACCATATGGGTCGGGCCAAGTTGGCCCGGCCCTTTGGTCGAATCTTCCTCTGGGTCGGTCTCCCAGCCCTATTTTTGCCGGACGTCCTCGTCTGCTCCTTGTGCGTCGGGTGGTCCAAAATTGCCTATAACACATAATTATCTTCAATGTTAATCACTTGAAAAGCACATGAGAATAGCATATAAAATATCAATGAATTACTAATACAAGTTTTTTACCACAACGTAGAGAGATAAAAAAGTAAGAGAAAAAAAAAAATCTTTTTTTTTTTCTCCCTTCCAAACAAATTAATAATAAACACGTAAAAAATTTAAGGGTTGGTAGAGTCTACTAAGTCAGCATAAGTATCCCAGATATTAAAGGGTACATTTAGTTGATGATCAAGAGAATGCTTTCCACGTAGAGTACTATTTGTTTGGAGAAGAAGTTTCTAAATAATCAACAACTCAATGAAGAAATGACGAGACGAGAGCCGACCGACAACGAAAATGAGAGAGAGAGAGAGAGAGATGTGCATGTGGTTTGTATAGAAAACACATAGAAAAAAGTGGGTGTTTGGTTGAAGTTGTACCAATTTCCACAAAAACAAGAGAAGAAGAAGAGAATGAATGAGAGAATTGCACACACAGTGATATTGCGGTGCGGGAGACAGGGTCGTGGTCGAGGCGTACAAGCTTTGCCTTTGCTCTCTTCGCATTTCAATTGCCCAACCCAACTCAACCAGCTCCTAGCCGACAATCGCTTTCCTTTTAGTCCATTGTCCTTTTGATTTAACCCTTCCACTTTCCCTCTCTCACCTTATATTATTGCTTAAAACTTTACCCTTTTTTTTTTTTTTTTTTTTCATTTTATGATGCATAACCACCAAATTATTACATCTATATTATTGTTACTTAGAGTTAAGGTATTGAAGTTATTATCGATGTGTTGACATTTTCATATGTTTATGAGGTGGAATTGATCTATAATGTTTATTTGTCGTTGATTTAAATATCTGTAATGAATTTTATAATTTTTCTAGAAATATCCATGATATTGAACACTTAAGACCTTGCACAGAGCCGTGGCTAAGATACTTATTCAATTTCTTGAAGATTAAAGGTTTGATCCACAATTCACACATTTGTTGAACTAAAAAAATTGGAAAAGTTACTATTAAACTATAAGGGTGATTACAATCACACTCTCAAACTTCCTAAGAAATGTCATTTCAATCATATGTTAAATCACCACTCAACTTAAAAGGAACACATAATCTCCTACTCTGATACCATGTTAAATTACCAATGAACCCAAGAGCCATGTTAAAATCACCACTCAAACCAAAAACTTTAAGTTGATGAGTTATAGTAAATTTATCTTATATCAAACGCTCAAACTATAAGATTGTTCAAATAACACCCAATTTTTTTCTTCAATTCTTTGTTTTCTTAAATTGAAATGATAATTCAACATTGGTCTAAAAAATAAAATTTTATAATGGTTATTATTATAGTTTTAAACATATATATAGTTGAAAATTTACTTATAGGGTAGGGTTTGATTGTAACAATTCTTGCAATAATAATCTTAAAAATAAATTATAGCTACGTTTTGTTGGAAAGGTGAAAAAATGTCTCATATCAACTATGAAATAGGAAGATTATCTAGAGTACATAAGTTAATAATAACTTTCTCTCAAAAAAAAAAAAAAGGTTAATAATAACTTTTCGACCCAATTTGAAATAACTTTCCAAGTGTTTAAAAACACTTTTTTAACTCTTAAAAACCTTTTTTTAAGTATTATTAGAAAGTCATTTCAAACAAGTCCTTCCTTAATATGAGAGGATGACTACTTATTATTCTGTGCCCTAGTCTTAATTTGTCATATTTCAGTTTTAAGTACGTAATGGTCTTAGAGTGAGCTTATTAAGATACTTACCGAAAGTAATCTTTTAAGCAAAAACACATCTAGAGAAAAAAAATATATATATTATAAGAGTTCGATCTCAAAATTTCTTACCTTAATAAAATCATATATTAAATATCACTAGATCTAAAAATTTAAGTTATGCTAGTATTTAAAATTTTAAATATTTGTCAAGATATAATTAGCAAAGTGAGTACAAAAAAATGGCTAGGCTTTAGGTATTTGGACAAATGAAAAAATATATATATGCTTCAAAATTCAATGAAAACGTACAAGCTATAAAGAAGAAGAAGAAGTCATCTTCAAGATGATAGGAAGAATTTACAAGTAAAAGTTTTGGTTTGGGGAGACCCCTCAAAATCGAACACGAAACCATTTGACAACACATAAATTAAAATAAAAAATAAAAATTATGATCATTTTATAAAGTGATATTGGTTGGCTTGAAAGGACATGTCGTAATAGTAAATGGAAATTTGGCTTTGTTCCTACTCTTAATAAAGTAGCTAGGCAACCAACAAAGCTTGTCTCGTCTGCAAATTAGGGTTTGTTTGCCATTGGCCAAATACAAACTCCTAATAAACAGTACAAAACTATGCAGCTTCATTTATTGAAAAATTGTACTTTTTTTCGTCCGTGTAATTTTATGTTTGTGTTAGTTTTTTACGACGAACTTGAACATAGTTTAATTGATTATGATATGTATTCTTAAACATAGTTCGACTGATTATGATATGTACTCTTGATTAGGAGATCATATGTTGTTCAGCTGAAAAAAAGAAAAATCATATTTAACCAAGGTCAAGAGATAAGCGAATTTCCTTAAGTATCTAGTAAATCATTTGTAATTTTATATATGTTTGTTATTTTTTACATTATATTTTTAAAGGATAATTGCAGTGGGTGGCAAATTGGACCAAACTTATAGCAAATATAGCACAATGTAAAAAAAATTGCAAATATAGCAAAATCTATCAAAGTATGTTACTGTAAGCTCTGGTTAATTAGAATCTATATGATAGACTTCGATTATCAGAATTTATCAGCGATAAACTTTGATTAATCAGAATCTATTAGTCTACTGATAGACTCCGATTATTCAGAGTCTATCAGTGTCTATCGCTGATAAACTCTGGTTAATCAAACTCTATCAGTGACTATCACTGATAGACTTCGATTAATCAAAGTCTATCAGTGATAGTCACTGATAGATTTTGATTAATCGAAGTCTATCAGTGATAGACACTGATATACTTTGAATAATCAGAGTCTATCAGTGATAGACACAGATAGAATCTGACAACAGCTTTTTGGTCTTGTACAATTAATTTTGCTATATTTGCAATTAGTTTGTAACTGTGCTATATTTGCTATGCCCCATTTTTAAAAGGTTCATATTTAACGTTAACTTGAGCATAGTTCAACTGATTAATTATAACATGTATCTTTGACCAAGAAGTCAGTGATTTGAATTCCAAACCCCACATATTGTTGAGCTAAAAAAAAAATCATATTTAGCCAAGGTCAAAAGATGAATGAATTTCCTTTTAGGTATCCAATTTGAGTCATTTGTAATGTTATACTCTTCTTCTTCTTAAAAAAAGTAATATTATTATTAGTAATAACCTCTCCTAGTAATGAGCATTAAAGAATTGTAAACCTTCGACCAAGAGGTCAAAGATTCTAATTTATATAACATATTGTAAAAAAAAAAAAAAATTAAAAAAATTGACAAACAGATGAAGGTCATGCAGAATTTTGTATTACATATTTAATACTACTCATTAATAGCAAAGACAATTAGAATTGATAAATTAAAGTACAAAGAGTACAAATTTTTACCCTAAAATATGTAGGGACGAGATTTGACACATGAAAATAGAAAAATAAAAGGTATAATTTAACATTATTTTTTTCTATTTATGATAGAACTAAGCTTATGAACAGAGTGTCTCGTAATTAATTGATATATGATATTTTAATAGTAAAAAATAGGTCGAATTTATTAAACATAAATTTGAGAATGTAATTATATCTATAATAATTGTTATTATTATTAGTTGAAAAGAGAACAAAAATTTACATATTAATATTTGATAAAAATTTGCAGTTGCACGTAAATATCCGTCCTAAATTGGGCGAAGAAAGTACAAGAGATCGAGATGTCCGACCTAATGGATGCGATCGATTCTTTGAACTTCATCTCATAAGTCATATTCTTTAATGGCCAACTCAAAAAATCTTATGAATATTATATATATATAACAACTGTATATGCCTAATAATTACAAAATTAGAGAAAAATTATTTATTAAATTCTACTCAATTTTAAATCTTCAATAATTTTGGAATATGTATAAGGCAATTAACACGTCAAATTACTAATGTAATATTTTATTGATCATTTATCTTTTTTTTTTAATTAAAAAATATTTTCTGTCTCTTTGTGCTTTAATTGGAGTAACAATTTAATCATAACAATTTAGTATATAACATTTTTTTTTGACAATATGTGGAGAGGGAAATTCAAACCACAGACCTTGTGGTTATCAGTACAAGGTTATGTCAGTTGAGCTAAACTCTTGTTGACAGTATATAACAATTTAATCTATGTACTTTTTAAATTTGTAAAGATTTAAACTTTGAATTTTAGTACGAATAATATAGTCATTGTAATTTAAAATTGTCATAGTTCTAGTTCTTACCCTGTGAAAACTTTGTTAAGTTTTTGCTAAGGTGTAGGTGGGGTTTCTTACTTATTAAATATGTTTATAAATTATATAGGTAGAGACAAAAATGTTACATAATAAAAATTTATACTTCACTAGATATGATTTTTTTTACTATAGAGATTAAATCATTACATACTAAAGTTTAAGGACTAAATTATAAATTTAAAAGTATAGGGACTAAATCGTTGCATAATAAAGTTAAAGATATCAAATTGCTACTTCAAATAAAGTAAGGGGACAAAAAATTTCTTATTAAAAAAAATAAAATCATAAATATGAAGTTGAAATTTGAAACTACTCAAGTTTTTTTTTTTTTTTCCTTTTCTTCCTTGAGTTCAATAATTGCAGGGGTGAAAAATTGAATCATCTTGTTGATTGAACTATGCTCAGATTCGTCACTCTCTTGAGTTATATTTATCAATTTTATTTCATTTATATATATGCGTGTAAAGTTCACATTAAATTATCATATAAAGCTATATTAATATAAAAATAATTGAAAAAAGAAGACACACGAGGAGTCAAACCAGTCCAAGTTTTGTGTGTCTATAAATACATGGTCCACCAATGAAAAGAAACCATGAGATGCCAATGTGTAATGTGGCCATTTGACAATTAAAGTGGCGATGAAGCTGTTTGGTTTTTCAGTGACGGCTACTGATCATCAAGCCAGCTTGAGCTTGGGTGCGCCATGTGCGAACCACACCAACGACGACAAGAGATTCGAGTGCCAATTCTGCGGCCGTCAGTTCGCCAATTCTCAAGCCCTCGGCGGCCACCAGAACGCCCACAAGCGCGAGCGCCAGCTCGCCAAACAACTCCGTTTCCAACCCAATAAACACCATCACTTTTTCACTTCCACGCCGCCGCAGCCACCCTCCGCCGCCATCTGGTTCAGATCCGGCGGTGATCCGCCACCGGAGTATGGAATACCGGTGGAAGCGCCGCCCTCGGTTGGCGGTGATATGAATGGAGAAAATGGCGTTGATCTCCACCTCAGCCTCGCACCTTCCTCCAGGATCTTCTGTTAAGTTAAGAAATGTTTTTTTTTTTTCTCTTTTGTTTATTTTTATTTTTTGGGTTTTTTTTTCTTTTTTAATATATGAACAATTTTCTTCGTCTGAAGAATTATGTCAAAAAAATGGAAAATGGGAGGAAGAAATAGGGTTGGAATTGGGTGTTTGGTTTGTGGAATATAAATGCAAATTGTGTTATATATATATGGAAAATTCAAAATAGGGTACAAATTTTCTCACCAGCTACCAATCAATCCATAATGATTATTATATTAATTTTTTTAATCTTATTTTTCTAATTTTCTTTTCGTTGATTAAATTATTACCCTTAAACTTAAAAACTTGGAGTCAATAAGTTATATTAAAATTACAATAGATCTCTTAGGAGTCAAATATTGGATCAAAGCTCTTTTGACGACTCTCCTTCTTTTAGATATTATTGACGTTCTACCTTACAATTCTCTCTAAATGGAGAAAACAATAAACAAACAAACAAATGATTCAATTGTACCCGATTCGAATTTGTAGTAGTTTGTGTTTTGTTTATAAGTTTATAATTAGCACAAAAGTATATGGTCTAATAAGTAGATTTTCGAAATATAAATTTATGAAATAAAAGAATATATATAGTTTATAGAATTAAAAATTAATAATTGTAGATAAAGGATCCCGCACATCAAACATATACTAAAATTCACAACTTTAAGTTATACAAACTTAACGAAGTGATCTAGTCGTTGATCAGTTAAGTACAAACAGCTCTCTATACATACATATTTGTATATGCAAAAAAATAAAAAGATCGATATAAAGCTTTAACATTGCGACAAATCTTGAAGAGAGAAAAATAAAGAGGAAAAGAATATAATGATTAAGGTTGAGAAAGATGGGAAAGTCATAGAAACCGAAAAAACTTAGGGGGCCATTGTGAAAACATGCTTGATAAAATTAACTGTTTATTAACAGTCTTTTTTTCTTGTTTTCTCTTAATTTGTTCTCATGGATAACACGTGCTTCTAACACCGATTGAAGTTATTTCTTACTCGAAAATCTTAGTTCTTTAAAATAGTTGCTGTGTAACAAAGTGCAATAAGCTATCATGTTTTCCTGTTGCAATATATTATTTTTATATATAAATATTTATTGTCATAGTGTAAATGGAGGTATTGTTCAAATAGTGCTCTTAAAAACACTATTTTCACAGAATACTATTTATTGGCACATTCGTTCAATGTCCAAAGGTAAATTAAAGGTCCGACAAATCATTATTTTGTACCTTACTTAGGGTAAAAGATAGGGGAGGAATAATATTTCGGAAGGTAAATATTTATCATGATGATTGAAGTGGAAAGATCTATATAATTAGATTAAAAAAAAATTAAGCATGTTTTAGATTAAGCAAATTAATGAATCTGAACATAGATTAACTGGTTAAGATACTATATTGTCGAATAACAAGTCGGATTAAAGGTTTGAATTCTCACTTTCATGTATTGGTGAACTATTAAAAACAAAATATTAACAAATTGAAGGAAGCAAAAGCTAGAGTTAAATTAAAGATCTAAAATTGTTTCATTGACTTGTAATTTTATATAATTCACGTTACCTAAATGATGACGTGACATATCAATTAGACAAATGTTTGACTTATTTAACATGACGTGACAAACACGGTTAAAACGATCATCAACAACACGTTGATCACTTTATATAACCATCCCTAACAATTAGTCTCGTTATTCATAATAATGTCAAATGGGGAGATTATTGGCTTATTAGTAACTAGTAAGGACAAATATTTCCCTCTAAAAGTCTCAAATTTAAGTTATTGGGCTTGAGCCCAAAAATAAATAAAGCCTTGCAAATTTAAGTTACTTGGAAGATTTTCTCAATTTAAGTAAAAGAAAAATTTTACAAGATTAATATATTCACGCTACTCGTTGAAGTATCATCGAATGTTAAGAACTTAATATACATTGGTCAGTTTTCTACTCTACTATCTTATTTCGAGTACTTTTTTAGTTTAACAACACGTGGAGGTATGAAATTCAAAAACTCTACTTTTTAGTTAATCAGATATATCTTAACGACTAGCTGAATTAAGTTATTGTTAGCTAATTTGAGAATACTGTTATATAATATAAAACACTCCAGAAACTTTTTTAATGTTACATACTAGAAAGAAAGGTCTAAAAATAGAGAGCGAGAATTGCTAAATCAAATCTTACAAAATTATGATATGGATATTTTTGGATACTTAATTAGCCTGTTAAAATAATCTTTTTAGCAAAGTTACTGAAAATAGAGAGAAAATAGACTAAATTTCTTTAAATTTATTTACAAGTGGTAATGTAAGTATCACTGTTTACCAATCAAATTTTACAAAATTATATCTTACGGATATTTTTTGGGTACTCAATTAACCTATTATTAGTAAAAAGTAAAAAGTAAAAAAAAAAAAAAAAAAAATTGCTCCTAATTAAAGAAACCACAGCTGAATTTTTGTTGTCTCTCTCTCTTTCTTCCGATAATTTCTGTGATTTTATTATGACCGTATCTCTAAGACTCCCCAAAATGTTAGCCGAAATTAAAGGCTTTCCTTACCAGCGCTTGCAAAAAATTTAGAGATCCTCTCTAAATATTTTGCATTTTCAACAACAAAAATCTCAAATAAACTAAATTTCAATTTCTTTTTCTTTTTTTTTTTAAAAATTTTTCGCTCGTGGATTTGGAATGGCTGCCAGAGGAAACAGAGAGAGGAGAGGAGGAGCGTTAAAATCACCGTGTAGGTCAGATACGTATATGAGCAGTGAGAATCAACAGCGGTTTCCGGCGTCGGCGACGGCGGCATGGAATACGCAGAGCCATTTGCACGGTGGTTCGTCGTTTTCGAATTCCAACGGCGGCGGGTACGATGAACCGGAGGCTAAAAGGCAACGGCGGATTGCCAAGTACAAGGCCTACGCCGTTGAAAGCAAATTGAAAGCGTCGCTTAGGACTGGGATTCGGTGGGTTAAGATCAAGTGTAGTGAGCTTCTTCATCGTTGATCTTTGATCCAATGATTTACAATTTCACAAATTTATTTGACATTTTTTTTTTTCTTTTTGAAATTTCTTTACTTCGATTCTTCTTCTTTTGCGAACTAATTTAAAGGTTAGGCTAAATTTATGTTTTTGGTCTATAACATTTAATTTTTCTTTTTCGGTTCAGTTATTATTGTTTATAAAGTTTTAATTTGATTTCTTATGAATTGATTTTATTCAATCTTGCCACATGATTAACGTTAAAATTCATCAGTGAGAAATTTACCTGACATGGATAGAAATTTGAAGAGAAAAAAAAAACTGAGTTTTTTTATAAATCTTTTAAAATGTTTGAGGAATTGGAAACTTTTCTCTCTTGGATTACTTTTTTTTTTTTAACTCAATAAATTTAGTAAGTATTATGTATGTATAAGTTTATCATTATCATTTTAACATCCACTAATGATATGAGACGACTATATTAAAAAATGTTGGAACATAATTAATTAAATCAAAACTTTTTAGACAATGAGACTAAATTAAAAGAAAACACTCATATTTAGTACTAAAAGCATATATTTAGTCATAATTCAACGTCTTTGATTTTAGGTTTGAAAATTATTGTAAATATTAGGCTCAGTTTGATTTTTTTTTTTTTAAAAAAAACTGAACTTGAACCATGGTAAAAAAAAAAAAAATTGGGAGAAATTGCTTAATTTTCAGTAAATTTATTGAGGAAACAAGCTTAATAATTATCGAAAAAAAAACCTTAATAATTATCAAACAGACCTTAACTTTTGGGTTTTTTTTCCCTTCTGTCAGTCATGTATATGAGTTAGTGAGTTCCCCATTAGATTTTTTTTTCTTTTTTTTTCTTTTTTGGGCAAAAGTTTCCCCCATTAGATTCGTCCGACGTTGTTATAAATTATAGGGGAAAAATCATTTTTAACCCTAAACTTTGGGGGTTGTATCAATTTTAACTCTAAACTTTCAATTTCATCAAATTGAACCCTAAACTTATCAAGTTGTATCAATTTTAACCCTGAATTTTTAATTTCATCAAATTGAACCTCAAACTTATCAAATCGTATCGATTTTAACCCCAAACTTGCATAAGTGTTACAATGTATACCTTTGGTTAATTTTCGGTTTGAACCACCGTACGTAATTGATTATTTCTTCCTTTTTTTCTTAATTCACATTGCACCTGAATTAGTTTCTTGTAAATAAAATACCAGCGAAACTTGATTTTAGATGACTTTTTTCTTGTTGTTGAGAACTTTGTGAGAGCTTTTTTGCTGCTATCTAAGATTATGAAATCAAAGAAACTTTGGAGGTTTTTTATCTTTAAATATTTGCTAGTTTTTTCTTGTTGCTAAGAACTTTGTGTGATTATTTTTATTCTTTTACTGTTTTTTTCCTTGCTAATTAGAATGATGTACAAATGTAGAAAACGAAAATAAAGAAATTTCGAGTTTTTTATTTCTCATACTTGCTGGATTTTTCTTGTTGTCAATAACTTGGTGATTTTTTTTTTTTTTTTTTGGATAATAATGAGAAGAATGATATGAGATATTTGATTTCTTTTGATAAAGAGTTTTTCCAATAATTTTTTTACAAAACACTAACTCAGGTGCAATGCGAATAAAAAAAAAAAAAAAAAAATTGTCAATTACATGTTTTAATAGCAATTCAAATGAAAAGTTGACTAAAGGTCTACATTGCAACATTTATGCAAGTTTGAGGTTCAAATTGATACAATTTGTTAAGTTTAGGGTTCAAATTGATGAAATTGAAAGTTTAGGGTTAAAATTGATACAACCTGCTAAGTTCAGGGGTCAAAATTGATTTTTTCCCTAAATTATAATAGGTATGTATTTTGCCATATCTTTTTAGGGGGAAACTGTTTCATGATGTAATTTGGTTCTATCATTGGTTCTTTCCGGGTGTGTTTGGTTTAATTTTTCAAGTGTTTAATTTTGAAAAAAATTATAGTGTTTGACAACCACTAAAAATGACTTATTAGAAAATGAGATTGAGAAATAAATCATTGTGAGAGAAACACTTGTAACCAACTTTTTTAAAAAATAGTTTTTGTACAAAAATGTTTTTCAAGAATGCATTTTTTAAAAAACATTTTGTACAAAAATTGTTTAGAATTTAAACACTCATGTTTGGTTAGGGTCCGTTTGGAATACATTTTGATTTAAATGTTTTTCAAGAATGCATTTTTTAAAAAGCATTTTGTATAAAAATTGTTTAGAATTTAAACACACACATGTTTGGTTGCATTTCCTCATAGGTTTTTTTATACAAGTTATTGTATACTTAAAGACTCTTTTTTAAATAAAGTTGGTTTCAAGTGTTTCTCTCAAAATGGTTTATTTCTCAATCTCATTTTCTAATAAGTCATTTTTAGTGGTTGCCAAACACTAGAAATTTTTTCAAAATGGTTTCTTTTCAAAATTAAACACTTGAAAAGTTAAACCAAACACGCCACATTTCTTCATAAGTGATTTTATATGTATCCTTAAAAACTTTTTTTAAAAAAGTTGGTTTCAACTGTTTCTCTAAAAATGGTTTATTTCTCAATTCATTTTCTAATAAGTCATTTTTAGTGTTTCCCAAACACTAGAATTTTTTTCAAAATGATTTTCTTTCAAAATTAAACACTTGAAAAGTTAAACCAAACACACCCTAACTTGTGTATAAAAACAATTATGAGGAAAAGTAACCAAACATATGAGTGTTTAAATTCTAAACAATGTTTATCAAAATGTTTTTTAAAAAATGCATTATTGAAAAACATTTAAATTAAAATGTATTCCAAACGAACCCTAAACTTTGTGTAAGCGGATTTTTTAATGGTGTTAATTAATAAGTTACTAGAAATTGAACTTACCATTTACGGATTATAAAAATTAGTGTGTATCTTTTTTTCTTTTTCTTTTCATTTTCAAACAAATTAGTGTGTATGATAAGAAAATAAGTGACCAACCAGCTCAATCAATTACTATGGTGAAAAGTTGCATCTTTTCAAGCTTAACAAAGGCATCCTTTCAACCAAGAGACATAATGAATAAAAAAAAAGTCCAGATTCGTTAACCATCTTTAATGCATTATGTACCTATTCAATTTATGTATTTGTATTTATGAAGGTTCATGAATGGATTTGAAAGGTTAGGGGTTGAATTTAGATTACATAGATGAAAGGTTATGTCCTTTCATGGTGTCTTTTCAATTAGTTTAAATAGGGATGTAATTTGTCATTTGAAGAACAAGTTGAAGTTGAATTTGAATGAAATTTCAGATTGAGTTTAGTCTCTCTCAAGCTTTTATGCTTTCTTTGTATTCTTGTGTTTAGAATGCATGCTTAGAACTTTCAATCTAGTCTGATCAATTAGATTGTGAAGAGTTCGAAATCTTGAAGTTAGGAACGAGTTCTCCTTTCTTCATGATCTTTGATCGTCCTTCCAAGCAAAATATGTTTAACTTTCTTGGGGTTGTCCTATCATCTTGTTAATGGGATTATTCTTATTATTAGTATTCGGCAACCAATAAAAATGACTTATTAAAAAATGAGATTAAGAAATAAATCATTTTGAGGGAAACACTTAAGCAAATTTTTTAAAAAGAGTTTTTTTTAGTAATAAAAAGAGTTTTTAAGTATATAATAATTTGTGTATAAAACCCTGAGAAAATGTAACCAACCATATAAATGTTTAAATTCTAACCATTTTTATACCAATTTTTTTTTTTTTAAAAAAAGTATTATTGAAAAACATTTAAACTAAAAGGCATTCCAATGGGCCAACTGTAAATTAAATATCTCATTTAGTTGAACTACGCTCATGTTGGCACAATATCAGTCTTTCTATATATGACAATAAAATGAACCATACTTATTACAAGATGTATTGAGTTTTGAGTAAAACTATAGATTAGTAAATTCAAGAATGCTAATGAAGAGATTCAAAACCAAGCCCAATTCACAAATTCAAGAACGTATATATACACATACACTTAGAAAAAAAAAAAAAGAAAAAGGAAATTAAATGGGAAATAATATCCCACCTGGAATCACACCTTAACGAGTTCCTCATGGTGAATCCTTTACCTAGATTCCAAATAAAATCTAATGGAGAATTTCACAAGAACAGAGAATGATATAGAGGGTTGGAACGGGACAAGGAAATCATCCTATCCTAGCCCTACCCTGTTTGACCCTCCTACTCAATATCACTACGAGAACCGTGGTGTTTGGTGGCTATAATTGAGATTGGAACTCTAATTAAGTATCAATGATAAGCCAAATAAAGGTGAGGAATAACACATCAAGTCACCATACTCTGTATACTCCTTGCTGAACACGTGCTAGAATGCATTGTGATATTTACTTACATCTATTAGGATACTTTTTTTTTTTTTTAGAAAGAAATCAATGCATTAAAGAGAATTAAAAGAGTCAGATACAACTACCTCCTTATCATTTAAGGAAGTCAATCAAGAGGGGAAGTGAGAGGACCAAAAACAACGCAGACCTTCCAGCATGGAAGGAGTCCCCTGCACCTCATAAAAAAAACTAGAATCAGAATTACATAAAGCGCCCTGACGAGCAATGGAGTGAGCCACCCCATTTCGATTTCTAGGGCAGTGCTTGAAAGACAGCACTCCTAATTTGGGAGCCAAATCTAAAATGGCTTCAACAAAAACCTTGATCTTAGACAAATCTTCACAATCCTTGTTCAAGCAGCGTACGAGCTCCAAGGCATCAAATTCAACTTCAAGCTCCATAGAATTTCCGAATTGCTCATGAAAGCATTTGAGGCCATCCCACATAGCTTTGGCCTTAAGGACTTTGATCGGCCAATCCCCTTTGGACGACTGCAAGCCCGCACAAATCAAAGACCCGTCGGAATCACGAACCACCCAACCAAGACCTCCAGCCTTCGATTCAGCGTTCCAGGAAGCGTCTGAGTTAAATTTCCATCGGCTTGGGCGAGGAGGAATCCAAGATTCGTGATTCTGATGGCTCTCCAATTGCTGTCGACGAGCGAACTTCAGGTAAGTCTCTGGTTTCCTTTGCTGTTCTAGAAAAATTCTAGATATATGACTGTATAATTGGGAACGATCTGGATTGTTTATGGTCTTGAGAATGTGATTTCGATTTCTAGAATCCCAAATGCACCAAATCAGCAGCACCACCTTCTCCAACTCCTCATCTGATAAACTGCTGCAACACCAGCTCCAATAGTCCAGGCAAGCCCATTCGTTCCTGCATAATTGAAAAAGCAACAACATCTTAGGAATAAAATCGATCCAAGTCTTCTTGACCAATTTACACTCCCAGATAGCATGGATGTTCGATTCAATTTGCTTCCTGCACAAAAAACAGTTGGGATTAATATCAATTCCTTTAGATTGAAGATTAGAACAGCAGGGAAGGATGTTGTTAAAGAACTTCCAGTCGCAAATTTTAGCACGAGGAATGATATTTAGGCCACATAGCTTCTTCCACTCTTTAGCAATAGTTTTAGGATTCGAAACCGAAGTCTCAACATGGGAAGAGACTGAAATCGCCAGCTGCTAAGCACTCCTAACCGAGAATATCCCCTTTTTGTCATGACTCCAAATGATTTCATCCTTCACATTAGGGCCCCCTAGAGGAATATTGAGAATATCGGTAGCGTCAGTTTGGATGAAACTCTCCATAATTTTGCTCTCCATCCACCTGTTATTATCATCCAGGAGGGTTTTGACCTTACGCCCTTTCAATGTCTCTGGAGTGAGGATGGGAGACTTAGCCCCCAATCTATAAATCCAAGGATCATTAGCAATATCAATGTACTCCCCATTGCCAACTCACCAACGATAGCCTTTTAAAAACAGATCTCTTCCCCAAATTATGCTTCTCCACGTAAGAGATGCATTGTTCCCAACCGTGGCATTCAAAAAGTTACGGTCTTTGAAGTATCTTCTTCTAAGAATTCTGGCTAGGAGACTATTCAGATCTTTAATAAGTCTCCAACTTGTTTTGGTAAGCATTGCTTGGTTGAAATTGAGGATATCCCTAAAGCCCATTCCTCCTGAATCCTTGCTTTTGCAAAGAGTCTTCCAGCTTTTCCAATGGATATCTTCCTTGTATTACTAGTGGAACCCCACCAGAACTTAGGGCACAACCTATTAATCTCCTCACAAATTTTGTTAGGAAGCCTGAAGCAACTCATGGTATACACAGGTATTGCTTGAGCCACCGCCTTTATAAGGATTTCTTTGCCTCCCGAAGAAAACAACTTTCCTTTCCAGTTCTGAAGAGTCTTCCACACGCTGTCTTATATCTTGGAAAACAAACGACCTTTGTTTTTGTTGTTAAGGGAAGGCATGCCTAGGTAATGACCCAGGGAATTAGTTATAGGGACTCCAAGAATTTCACCACAAGAATCACTTAAGTTTTTCCCCACATTTTTGCTAACCATAAAAGTCGATTTAGCCAGATTAACCACTTGTCCCGAGGCATTTTCATAGATGGATAACACCTTCTTGACTGAGTTACATTCCTTCTCCGATGCGTTGAAGAAGATAAGACTATCATCTGCAAAAAAACAAATGGGTGAGAAAAGGGCAAAACTTATTAATTTTAAAGCCTTTAAGATTAGAGTTCGACTCTTCCCTGTTTAGTAGCGCCGATAACCCTTCTGCACAGAGCAGGAAAAGATAAGGAGATAAGGGGTCTCCTTGACGAATGCCTCTATTTGGACGAAACTCCTCTCTTGGAAAACCGTTGATAAGGACAGAGTAAGAGACCAAATGCACACAATTCATCACCCTGCCTCTCCATTTTTCGCTAAAGCCCATATGCTCCATTATATTGTCAATATAGCACCATTCAACCCTTTCGTACGCCTTGCTCATATCTAGCTTCATCTCTATGTTACCAACTTTCCCTTTCCTTTTGCTATTGATCGAATGCACACATTCAAACCCAATAACCACGTTGTCAGTTATAAGCCTCCCAGGAACGAAGGCTGACTGATTTGGAGATATGATCAGATTAAGCACTTCTTTTAGCCTATTAGCTAGCCTTAGCAATGAGTTTGTACACAACACTGCACAAACTTATAGGTCTCCAATCTGCCATGGACTTGGGATTTTTGCATTTGGGAATGAGGGTAATATGAGTCTTATTAAGACCATCAAGGTTGTGACCCTAGTTCAACACTCCCAAGCAGACCGCAGTGATGTCTTTGCCAACAAACTCCCAATATCTTTGATAAAAAAGCGCATGAGCTCCGTCAGGACCCGGAACTTTTGTGGAACTCATACTCTTGAGAGCTTTGCTAATCTCTTTAGCCGAGAACTCCTTATCCAGCCACTCTGATTTTTTCTTACTAATTTTAGGGTTTAGGGTTTAGGGTTAAGCACTTAATTTCTCAATAATCACATTCTTCAAAGCTACAATACGCCTTCTTGAATAGCAAACGTGCTTTGATTAATAAAATACTTTTTTCAATTCAACAAATGTTAAAGTGGAAGATCAAATCTTCGATCTTATGAAAAACAATGATTGTCGTCTTACAACTTTTGTTTAAACTAACATTAATAAAGTAATTTGTCATTATTTATTTTATTTTCTTAAATAAATGCGTGTTAGAAAATGTGATGGTGGTAAATATTTAATTATATAATGAACATAGTTGATTAATATTTATGAATAGGGTTTTTCAAAAAAAAAAATATATTTATGAATAGGGAAAGAAATCCGTGACCCATTGAGGAGGACTTGTATGGAAGCCTTCAAGTTAAAATAAATGCAAAAATCTGATCCTAAAATGGTGGATCCAAACACAACCTAAGCAACATATTGAACTTTAGCTTCAATAATTGCCTGCACATATTCTTCATTCATTTGCAAAATTAATGCTAAGAATGCCAACTAAGTTTTGTCTACTTGATTACATAATCACACATAATTTTTTTAAAAAAATAATGATGAGTTTACATCAATTAAGTATTAAATCATGTGATTAACATGAGCATAATTTAAGACATTTACTTTTTTTTTTTTTTTTTTTTTGAGTAAAAAACCTTAAAGATTTTTAAACTTGAAAGATTATATTATATTTATATTGAATTGTAAGATCTAAGATTTTAATTTTTGTATAAATATTTCTAACTTATGCACCGAAACGAGTCAATTTATGCTACTAATAAAATAAAATGCTCATTGAAATATAAGTTAATATATTTCTTAAAAAAAATAGGCTTCATATTCTTTACAAATTACAACTGACATTTGGCCTTATTGATACTTTTTGTATGCTAATACCAGCCCCACTAAAAGGTTAATTGATATAAAAAAAATAGAGGGATTAAAAAATTACTAGTTATTATTATTATTATTATTATTTTTTTTGAGAAAGAAAAATTACTAGTTATTTATTTTTGAAAATGTAGTAATTTTAATTTAAGACTATATTATTATTATTATTACTATTAGAAAATTGAAATGTTGTACATGCATCACCATCATATCATTTCACAAATAAAATTGTAGGGTCATGAATCTGGATTTATTTAATTTTTCAAACTTATCACTTTATTACTTATATATATGTTTTAATAAAATACCCAAATTAATTTAATTTGACTTTATGTTAAAATTAATTATTATTTAGAAAGTGAAATCTAAGATTTTATATGAATTTTTCTTTTGAATTTATTTGTACAATAGGATTGTTTTACTTTCGCATTTCGCGATGCCAAGCAAAAGTAAGAGATGTTAAAGCAGAGAAAAATATCAATTTCACGTTGAGGTATGAAAATGTCTGTGCTTTCTAGTCTTCCATACGACACGTAGCTATTTTGCGGGTTGGGCTTAGCCACTAAAACGTTCACGAACTGCCACGTCACTAAAGCATAGAGACCGTTATCCGGTTGAGGCAGGTGATTTTATCATTGCCTTTCACCACCAATCAATGGACTCCAGCGTTTTGAATTTGAAATCACTCTCTCTCTCTCTCTACCATCTAAAGAGACGTTACAAAACTCTTTCGATTCTTTAAAAATGAATAAAGAAATAAATACCTTTTGAATTTATATTAAAAAAAAAACAAATTTCGAAAAATAAATTTAGTTTTTGAAATTTCTTTAAAAAATACAAAAATAACGTTCTCATTTTATCCAACTCAGCAGACCCACTTCTTCTGTGCGTCTGTAGTAACAATTAAGAGAGCTTTCATCAGCTCTATCTCTCTCTCTCTCTCTCGACTGTGGCCGATTGGTCTCCAGTTTTTCCGTTTTGCGAATCTCTGTGAATCGTAATCGATAGAGGTGCATTTCAAGGAGAAAGAAAGAGATTACAGCTTGAAGAAGAGCGCAACGTTTAGCTGATTTTGCTCTTTATTTCTGTCTAAGGTTTGGCTCTGAAATCTTCTTGTTTAATTTTTGGATTGTAGATTCTCATTGTTCGATTTCGGTAATTCTGCTCTGTTTTGGAGTAATTCTGTGAACAAAATCAAGAAACTAGAAGGTTTAGTCGATTGATTCGCTCGTTTTTACCTTGAGTTTGTTGATGACTTTCAATTCGTTTGCTGCGTTCCTTCTTTTGTCTTTGAATTTTTCCGAATTTTTAGTTTATTTGAATTTGAAAGACGTAGGTGGAGGAAGTTTAGAATGATTAATCGATATCAGTTCCATCAAATTGGATTGAGAATCTGTGAGTTTGTGGTTAAGATGAGATGTTATCGCTGCGTGTACATCGATGAATAGACAACAAGCATTTCTAGGAGAAAGAAAGAGATAGCAGCCAGAAGAAGAGCGGAATGCTTAACTGATCTTACTGTTTACTGTTAGGTTTTAGTTTCGAAATCTTCTTGATTAATTTTTGGATTCTAGAATCTCATTGTTTGATTTCTTCGATTCCGATCCGTTTTAGGCTAATTCTGTAAACAGTGACAATAATTACAAGGCTTATTCTATTAATTCGCTCGTTTTGTATTTTACCTTGAGTTTTGTCGGTGGCTTTCTATTCGTTTTCTGCGTTCCTTCATTTTCTTTTTAATTTTCGGACGCTTTAATTCCTTTGAAAATGTAGTTAGAAAAAGTTGAAAATGATTAAGTCGATGTCAGTTCCGTTAATTTCGGATTTAGAATTTGTGCATATTGTGGTTTAGTTGAGATGTTTTCGTTACGTCTATATCGATCGATGCAATAGAGATAACATCATAACAACCATATATCAAGAAAAACGGGGCACGTTAAACTCCCGATTTATCTCATCTTTGACTTTGTTTTCATTCACTTGTTCGTGGATTATTTAAAAGGTTAGGCCTGATAAAATTCTGGATTCGGTTCAATTTTGACAGTTGATGGACTGAATTGTAAATTTTCATCTGCTAATTCATTAAAGAAGTAAACGGCTTGCAAATGCAGATGGATTGGTGGACAGAACCATCGAATACTATGTCCTATCTTGTTTCTTTTCCCCAAATGTGCTGAATTGATCTCTGTTTTCATAAAACAAAATGGGAGTGGAGAAAGAAGGTTTGAGAAGTGGAGGAAGTTATGTTGGGGGATTCTTCCAGTTGTTTGATTGGACTGCTAAATCTCGAAAGAGATTGTTCTCTAGCAAATCGGACGTACAAGGTACAATATCAATTTCTCAAGTGTAGAGTACGCATTCACTCAAGAAAAAAAAGTGTTGTATATATTGTTTTGTCTTGTGTTATCATACTGTTGTATATATTATATTGTCTTTGAACTACATTTTTGTTTCTCTCGACAGAGCGTTCCAAACAAGGGAATAGAAGTGCTGGAAGCTCGCCATTGACACAGGCTCATCTGGTGAGTGGAACAACATTTGTATTTCGATTTCTTTTCCATTTGTCTAGATTTCTGGCTGATTCCTTCGTATGTTTCCAGATAGATTTGGATGAATGTGGAGCAAGGCAAAGTATTAAAGGAAGCAGTGATTATAGTTGTTCTTCTTCTGTGACGGAGGATGAAGGATGCGGAGTTAAGGCCCCTGGGGTAGTCGCCAGGCTTATGGGATTGGATTCCTTACCATCGTCCCATTTTTCAGAACCCTACTTTACCCCATCATTTGATACTCAATCTCTTCAAGAAGCTCACAGCCATAGGGGTAGTTTCAATTACCGTCATGACTGCCCAATCATGTTCTCTGGTAATTTGCTTGATCAGGTTGATGACCGTGTAGCTGCCCCTGCCAGGAAACTTTCAGAACCAAAACCTCAGAAGACTCTGAGCAGGCCGATAGAGAAGTTCCAAACAGAAATCCTTCCTCCAAAATCAGCCAAATCAATTCCAATTACTCACCATAAGCTTCTGTCCCCTATTAAGAGTCCTGCTTTCATTCCGAGTAAGAATGCTGCTCACATAATGGAAGCTGCTGCAAAAATAATAGATTCTGGACCTTCAGCAACTACCAAGAGTAAAATGTCATTGATTGGATCTTCTTCAGCACCCTTGAAATTGCAAGCTCCAAAAGAAAAGATAGATATACCACAAAAACTGCCTCCAGTTAGGTCCTCTTCAGTTAGCTTGAAGGTCAAAGAATTAAAAGAGAAGGCAGAAGCCTCTCATAAATCAACCAGGTTTCTTGAAACTTCTAGAAAGCCTTTTGAATCAAATGCTTCCAGGCTTTTGAAGGGACAGTCTATGAACAAAAGCTGGGATGGATCTCAAGATGCATCATCATTCAAAGCTTTACCTGATACGGAGTATAGTTCCAAGAACAAAGGAAAATCCATATCACTTGCAATACAAGCAAAAGTTAATGTACAAAGACGAGAAAATGTGAATACCAATAGCCATAGAAATTTTACGAGCCAGAAACAACAGACTGAGGTCAAGTCAAGCCAGCCCTTAAAGACACAGACAAGCACTCAGAAAAATCTGCATGTGCAATCCTCTGTTTCCAATGTTTCTAATAACCTGCCGCTCAAGCAGAATAACCAGAAACAAAACTGCCATGTTGACAGGACAAAATTACCATCAAAGAACTCAATTGCCAACACTGAGGGCAAGAAACCTCTTACTGGAGATTCATCTTTTGGACATCGAAGAAATGCAGGAAGAGTTGTCGTTGGCTCAAAAGCTGGTGTCAGGAAGTCAGGCTTAGAAATATCTGACAGGGAAAAGGGAGACTTGCATTCTAATGCAAAAAATCTTCCTAGGAAGAAACGGTCACTCGATAGGGATCAACGCTTTGATAAGAAACAAGCAACAGATAATATGTTAACTGACAAAATCCAGATGTCAGTTCATTCAAACAATATTGTCGACAGATCTTCTAGTAGTTTGGGTCAAAATTGCAGAAAAAAGGGGACAGATATTGTTTCTTTTACATTTACTGCCCCACTTACAAGGAAGGTGCCAGGATCTGACACCTCTGGGCACATTGAATCAAACCTTCGACGGCCGCTTGGGCTAGATAGTTTGAATTCATCCTCAATAGATTGCAATGTTATTGGAGAAAATGCCTTGAGTGCACTTTTAGAGCAGAAGTTGAGAGAATTGATTGACAAGGTCGAGTCCTCCCCTAGCCTTGGATCCATCGTTGAAGGATCTGAGAGCTCTTGTTTATCGGTTTCTGATCATCTTTCACCCTCTCTTGATACACTCGATACAATGTCATCAAAGTTGAATGAGAGGAACCAACACAGTTCCGTTCGCAGCAAGCTGGTTGGCCAATATAATTTTGATTATTCTTCTACTGATTCTTCGTCACAAGGATTAAAACATGAATTCCCGGTATGTGAACTTTGTTTTCAACTTTTTGAAGATACATTTGTTAATTTCATTCAATGTTTCCGACATTTAACTAATAATAATATTATGGATGCTTATTTTTTCTGTTTTATTATTATTATAACACTTGAATAAACGTCCTTTATATGCTAAAGATCATCTATGTATTCTGAAACATCGCCCGCCTTTTCAGTTAGTTCGTGGGATTGAAGAATGCAGCAGTAATAGTATTGATGCTGACGCTGGGCAATCGCTCAAAGTTCGACATCCCAGTCCCGTCTCCATTCTTGAACATTCGTTTTCATCTGAAAGCTGTGACTCATCAGATAGTAATAGCAGAGAAGGTAGATGATTTTTCTGTACCAAGAAGAGTAAACTCCTTTTTGCATTACAGATCACTAAAAGGCTTTCTATTTAACAGGAAACAAGTTTAGTTCGTCAGTCGAAGGTCAAGATGTTATTGGCGTGGGGTTCTCAAAGTTCGATCCAGTCGAAGCAGATACAGAGTTGCTTGATTCTGCATCCTCCATAACCGACGAAGCTCCAACGAGTAATTTCACTGGTTCATTGATCGCGAGAGGTACTGGCCGTATCGAGTGGGAACTAGAGTACATAAACGACATACTCTGCGACGTGGAATTGATGTTTAAGGACTATGTATTGGGGCGTTCCCAGGAAGTCATAAATCCTTATCTATTCAATATACTAGAGAATCAAAACAAAGGATCGGGGCGAATCCGTGGTGAATCCAGGGTTAGACGGAAGGCATTATTCGACTGCGTTTGTGAATGTTTGGACTTGAGATGTAGACAATATGTGGGTGGAGGGTTTAAAATGTGGGAGAAAGGAGTTGGAGTTTTGAGAAGAAAGGAACAGTTAGCCAAAGAGATTTGGAAGGAGATTTCAGATTGGAGAGGAATGAGGGACTGTATGGTGGATGAACTAGTAGACAAGGACATGAGTTGCTGGTATGGAAGATGGTTGGACTTTGAAGTCGATGCTTTTGCAATCGGAGTCGAAGTCGAAACTCAAATTCTAGATTCTTTAATTGAAGAAGTGCTTGCCGATATCGTGATTCCTTAAAAGCCAGCCAACCATATTTTCCAGGTATTCTTTTGGCCTCTAAGTAAAATCTTATCTTGAGGTATTTCTGTTGGAATTAAAATTATTATATTATCATTGTCGTGCTCAATTGCGAATTTCGCTACGTTACTCGAAACTCTATAACACGTGCACAATAGGATTGTAGTAGGTGCCATTGACCTACCCTTTGTATTTATCCAGCCACCATTATTGGCAGCAGGGTACCACAGTTTCTCATATGTATTTTTGTTTCTTTTTAGTTAGAAGGAGGAGAGATATCATAGGCCTGTGAAATTATTGAGAATGCACATGCTTTTCTTTTTCTTTGGGTAGCTGCACATAAATTATTGTCCACTAGGAAAGGTCACTGGGGACTTTCATTCCTTTTTTCAGTACAGGACCTTAAATTATGACACTAAATTTGAAGAGAGAGAGAAAAAAAAAAGTGGCTATAGAAATGAAAAAAAATTGGGCAAGTTTTCAGCGACATTCTTCTCCTTCTTTGGGATTAGCCAAATCCCAAAACCAAGACGATGGCTCTTTGAAATTCTGACCGAAAACCCCATCGTCTTCCCAGTCCCAGTTAAGCCATTCATTGTTGAAGAAGTTGGAATTGATAGATGAAGGCCAAGAAGAAGAATAGCACCACTCCTCACTCTCAACGTTATTTGAGCTCCAAACACTACTCTCTCTCTCTTCGCTTCCATTTCCTCTTTTCTGAGCATCAATCAATTCATCTGATCCCAATTCCCAATTTTCTTCTTCCTCTACTTTTGGATCCTTGATAGTTGCATTATTGGTTTCTTCTCTCTTGTTCTCCTCGTCGCTTTTATTTGGTTCCTTTTCTGTTCTGTCCAATCGACAAGTGCTTGTGTCAAGTCCACTGGCCTGTTCTTCTTTTGGCTGTCCCTCAGGTGTGGAAATTTTGAGTGGGATTGTCTTGTTCTTCTTGAGTGTGGTTGTTTTGCTTGGTCGACCTCGGCTGCTTCTCTTTGAAAGAAGAGAGTTTTCGGGAGTGTCTTTCTTGGGGGTGGTGTAGACTTTCTTACTCAAATGAGAATTCCAGTAGTTTTTTATTTCGTTATCTGTTCGTCCGGGTAAATGTCCTGCAATTAATGACCACCTACAACAGCAAATACACAATTGCATGAGCACAAAACTAAACCCAAGAACTGGATATTTGGTTTTTTTTTTTTTGACAATATGTGAGGGTGGGGGATTCGAACTACAGACAATTGGATATTTGGTTTTCTAAAAAAAGGATAATTAGAGTGATAGAGAGAGAAGAGAGAAGTTAGAGGTAAAGTGAAATTTTAGATGTTAAAAGAGAAAAAAAAGGATAATATTGAGAGAAAATATGAGCTTTTAAATAAATAAAAATAAAAATTATTATTTTAAAGACATTTAAAAGTTTTTTTTCCCCATATTGTCAAAAGAAAATTGTTTAGAAAGTGAAAAAACCCCAAGGAAAAGTCAGAAAACTAACTTTAAACACTGGGTAAAGAGACGTTCAATCATCTTCGATAATTATAATGGCAGCCGAAACTACTTTATTTATTTATTTATATTTTTTTACGTGTGGTGGAGAGATTCGAACCACTCGCTTATTAGAGCATATATTCAACAATTTATTAAGTATTGTGCAATAATAATCAATAAAAAGAGACCGTCTCCACCAGTACATCAAACAAAAGTATACTTGCACAGTCACGTACTCTTGTTCTTTTTTAAATCTGTTGTACTTTTTTGAGATACCAAATTCTAAAAGTTTCAATAAAATCTAAAAAGAAAAAATCTAATACTAACATGTTTGAAATTTATGATATTTATGTTATCAAAAAAGAAATGTTATGCTTTCTTATCTAAAAAGAAGAACGAAGAACGATTAAAATGTATCATTATTGTCGAAGTTTGTTTCAAAACAATTTTTTAAGACTTTTTGGTGTTAATTCATGAATAAAAAATGATGTCTGCCTGAACAAATTTAAACACAAACATAGAAAAATAAATAAATAAAGATGGTAGCTGTAAAAAATGGTTGAATTTAGAGGTTATTATTAGGCAAAAATCATCATAAAGGAAAAGAACACAATTAGGAGCATAGGGGGTTAGGAAGCCAACAACTAGTAGGGTCAAAAGTTTGAGGGTATAAATATAAAAGTCCTTTTTCGTTCATGAATTTGATTACAAAAATCTTCTAGGATTCTTTTGAAACAAACGTTAAGAGTTTCATTTTAACTGACTTCAAGAAAAATTAATCTCAAGAAGAATTATTAAAAAGGAAACTTTCACTTCTCAAATGTATAAAACTAAAATTTCAAGTTCTTATTTTCTTTCTAAAATGTTGGATTAAATATTGTAAGTTTGGTATCTGAATTTTTAAGTTTGTATTAAATAAAATCCTAAATTTAACTCTAAAAATGTCTAAAAAGTCTAAAAGCTTTCAATTTTTTTTGTCTTGTATGTTCATAAATTTTATATAAAAAAAAAACACAAAATGGGTTGAGAACCTTATTAGACACAACATTGAAAATTAAAGACCTATTAAATACTTTATGACGCTATTAAACCTATTAGACACAAAATAAAATAGACTTATTAAATAACATCAATCTAAAAGCTCAATGACTAAACTTGTAATTTAATCTAAAAAAAATAAAAAGAAAATTGGTTTCTAAAGTGTCATACTTATTTTGTTTTACTCTCAAATATTATATTTTTCATTTTTTTTAGTACTCAAATATTATATTTTAGTTCCTAAATTTAAATAAAAAAAAATCTTTTGGTTTTACTTATGAATTTTGTTTGAGTCATATATTGGGTTTGGGTAAAGAAGATCACAGATTTTTTTCCCTAGAAAGAATGGGACCTACACAAGGATCGCGATTTTAAATTTTTAAATAAGAAAATAAATGGTGAATTACAACAAAATGAACTAAAATAAAATTAAAAATATATATATATGGCAGCGGTTAGCTTACAATTAAGTCTATGACTTCTAGATGATTTACTTAGCCAACTAATTAATTCAAGTGGGCCCACTATTCTTTAATAAGCAAACGTGGAAAATTGAAATAATACTAAAAAAATCAATAATTACTAAAAGAGAAAATTATCCATCCATTAAAAATTAAAATATGGAAAATCGTAATTACACTTTTGTTTATTCAAAGGAGGATGATAAGACACGCAAGTTGAGAGAGCATGAAAGCGATGTCTCCTTTCAAGCTTCAGGCCCGTGAGCCCATCAGGAAAGGGAAAATTAAATGGTACATCGAAAATGTTTTACACGTGGTCATGCCCTTTTCTTTTTTGTTTTTTTTTTAGAAAAAAATAAAAAAAAGAAAAGGATATGGCCACGTGTAACACATTTTCCATGTAATTTAATTGTCTTTATTATTGATGTCAGACTGTTATTACGAAAGTGTCAAAAGATTAAAGATGTCTTTTCAAAAAAAAAAAGAAAAAAAACAAGAAAGATTAAAGATGACAACCAAACTGAACCAGCTACACTCGATTAAAAAAATTAAATTAAAAACGAGCAAAATGTATTTTTTTTTTAGTACAACAACATTCAAGGGAGAGGGGATTCGAATCTATGACCTCTTAATAGAGAATATATGCCAGAACTATGCTCGTTTTGGCAAAAATGAATGTATATTTTGATTACATACTTTCAATTTAAATTAATGAACTCTATTAGATACTACCGGAATGTTAACCTTCCGTGTTCTTAACTTGTGTTTAATTTATTAAAAAAAAAAAAAAAAAAAACTTTGTTTAATCACCTTTAAATTATAGTTTTTTTTTTCTTTTTGTCTTTTTCTTTTTTGTTTTTTCACTTTGGAATCTTTTTTAATTTTATGATTTTCATTTTTAATTTTTTCATTTCTTATTACCAGGTTTTAGGATGGATTCTATGTTATTCTTCTCAGATGAATTTTTTAAGGTTCATAAGAAATTCTATATATGAGAAATTACTAATGAATATATTCTATAAAATTACATAATGATACTTCAAAAACGTTCAAAACAATTTTAGCATTTTCTGTTGTTAATTCTGACTAAAATTCATCAAGACTCCATGTATTAGCTACGAATCTGAATTATTATACAATGATATTTCAAAATGATAAATGAAAAGGAAAAATAAAAATAAAAAGTTCAAATGCGACAAGAAAATGATAATGATGATCTAGAAGAGAACGATGTACGGACAAGAACAACAAGGCAGAAGTCAGTTGTTGAAGCTACAAATGAAAATCTCGAAAGAAGAAAAATAAGACGAAGAGAAAATCACAAAAGGAGAGAAAAAAGAATTTCGAATGTGCCAAAAAAAATTAATTATGATTTCTGATGATCAGGAGAAGAACGATGTAGACAAGAACAACACAACAAGAGTCAGTTGTGAGGCTTAAAACGAAAATCAGAAGAGGAAAACAATAAAATAAAATCACGAAAGAAGGTAATAGAAAAAATAAAATTAAAGAAAATGTCAGTTATGAAGCTTCAAATGGCGATTAGCTCTTACAACTGGCGTTTGCTAGAATTTATATACTCAAATTAATCGTTAAATTATGTATTTCATCGATAATTATAATCGAGAAGTAAAATTATGTTTGAGAGAATTGCGATGAAGACTTCACTAAACTCCATGCGATTTCAAAAAGCTTAATTATTATGAGATTAAAAAAAGAAGTGAGAGAGAGAGAGAAACGAACCGATTGCCCAAAGTCGTGTGCAATTTGAGAATAGTTTCATCTTCTTGAGGAGTGATATTCCCTCTCTTCAAATCCGTTCTCAAGTAATTAATCCATCTCAACCTGCAACTCTTTCCACATCGCAACAGCCCTAAAATTTCACACACACGCATTCAGATCAAATTCATAACCTCAGATAGAACAAGAAGAAGCAAATTCAGATCAATTCAAAATCTAAGTCAAAACCAAAAGAATCGCAGCACATAATCGCACAAAAAATCAAAAAGCAAATCACAATCAATCTCACCAGCATTCTTCGGCAACGATCTCCACGAACCTTCTCCGTTCGCTTCGATATACATCTTGAGTTTATCGTCTTCCTCCGCCGTCCACCGGCCTCTTCTCAGCCCGTCCTTCTCACAGCACGGCGTTCTCCCCATCCTCTCAAACAAACACTGCTTCAAAGAGATCGACAAAATCGCCTCTCAACGCCTTATATAGACTCTTCATCTTCCATCACAAGCCGCATTGTTAATGGAAGATCAGTCTCTCTCTCTCTAAAATTTCTCTCTGTAAAATAGTGGAAATGCTCGTGAATGGCAGAGGCGGCAGTACCACAGTACGACTAAGCGCTAGCAATGAAAATGGCTAAGCTATGAGTCTATGGCTACCAGCCTATTCCTATTCTATTATATTTATATAAATCAGTTTTAATTTTTTTTTTTTTTTTTTTTTTTTTTTACAATATGTGGGAAGGGAAATTCAAACCATAAACTTTGTGGTTATCAGTACATCCAGCTAGGCAAAGCAGTTTTAATTTTACTTCAAAATATATATATATATATATATATACTTGACAGTGTAAGAGAGCCTAAAAAAATGTTGAGGTCATGTTTGCCCTTGTAATTTAATTTAATTCCAATTTGAGATTGGAGATCCCTCCACGTCAACTTCTAAAGTTTATTGCTCTTTAATTCTATTTTGAAATTTTCTTTTCAAATGATAAATCATTTTCTTTAGCTATCTATTTTTATTTTTTTTTCTTTTACAAATGTGAAAATCAGCTATATTCATCTAATCAAGCACGATGGACAAGGGTGTCCATTTACCCCGCAGGGCCAGAGTCACATGGGGACCCGTCCCAAATGGGGTGGAGAATCCCCGTTTGCATTGGAAATGGGGGAGAATGGGAGAACATTTTCCCCGTTCTCTAAATGGGGGTGGAGACGGGGATTATATTCTTCGTCCCTGTCTCCGCCCCGCTCTTTTTTATAATATTATGGTATAATTTGTAAGTATAAATAGAAAACCCTAGTTTTGTTGTTGTTGTAATTTTTAATTTTAGACTTGTTATTTTATTGTTGTTATTATTTTAAGATTTGTTATATTTGAGACTATGTCTTAATTGTGTAATATTTAAGTTGAAAATCATATTGTATTATTTAAATTTTAACTTTTAGAAATGATGTTCGAAAATTTTAAACTCTGTCATAAAATATTATTGTTTTTTTCATTAGGATATTTCATAGATCTTTTAAAAAGAATTGCAATTGGTTGGCATTTAATAAAAGTTTAAAAAATGGAAATAATTCTTTACGGGTAACCCGATCCCCGCAAAATTAAATGGGGAATTTTGCAGGGACGGGGACGGGGAAGGCTTCCTCGTCCCCGCCCCGCCTCGTGAACATCCCTAGTGGCAGATCCAAAAACTTAATGTGAGGGATGGGGCTATATAGAAATATGGAAAAATATCAATTTAAACCTTGATATTGCAATGTGTTTCAATTTTTACCCTAAGCTTTCAATTTCATCAAACTACACATTGAACTTAGATAATAATTGTTGCAATTTTCACCTTTTACTTTAAACGTGTTACAATTTTTACCTAGATTTTCGTTCAAATAATTATTGGAAAAAAATATTTTCATGTGCGTCCAATTAATTATAAACACATGTATTTGGTATGATATTGATAGGATTAAGACAAAAATGACACTAGAGCTGTTTTTTTTACCTCCTAAAAATAATTTTAAACATATCGATATTAGTCTATATACTTTGATCTAAATTATAAGTTTGGTTCTTAAAATTTCAAGATTATGTTTAACAAATCTCTTACTTTAAAAAGTTTCTAGTAAGTCCCTAAGGTGTTGTTTGATAACCATTTAGTTCTGGTTTTTTATTTTTGAAAATTAAGCTTATTCACTACTCTCAACCGTAAGTTTCTTTGTTTTTTCATATACCTCCTTACCATGTTTTCAAAAACAAAGTCAAGTTTTGAAAATTTAAAAAAGTAGTTTTCAAAAAACTTAAGCCCCGTTTGATAACCATTTGGTTTTTGGTTTTTGGTTTTTGGTTTTTGGTTTTTGAAAATTAGGCTTGTTTTCTTTAAATTTCCTCACCATGGTTTTCATTTTTGTTAAAGACACACTTGAATTCCTAACCAAATTCTAAAAACAAAAACAAGTTTTTGAAAACTACTTTTTTTAGTTTTCAAAAATTTGCTTGGTTTTTGAAAACATGGGAAGAAGATAGGTGAAAAGCCAAAGAAACTTAGAGTTGGAAGTGGTGTTTATAAGCTTAAAAACCAAAAACCAAAAACAAAAAACCAAATGGTTATCAAACAGGGCCTTAGTTTTTGTTTTTAGAATTTGACTAAGAACTCAAATGTGTCCTTCACAAAAATGAAGATTATTATAAGGAAATTAGGAGAAAACAACCATATTTTTCAAAAACCAAATAATAGTAATCAAATGATACCTAAACTTTCAATTTTGTGTCTAATAGGTCCCTAAATTGTCAATTTTGTATCTAACAGTTGTCGGAGTAGGCGGTCGTTGCCGGAATAGTTGTCAGCAGCGGCAGTCGTTATCGGAGTAGGCGGTCTCACAGAAATAGTCGTCGAAGTAGTCGCCGTCGCTGGAAAAGTTGCCGGAGTTGTCGCGTGACGATGGCGACCGTCACCGGAATAGTCGCGCGGCGGTTGGTGGTCGGTGGCAGTAGGTGGTCGATAACTATAGTGGTGGTGGTGATGGTGAAAAAGAAGAAGAAGAGTGGTGGTGGTTGTGGTGATGAAGAAGAAGAAGAGTGATGGTGGTTGTGGTGATGAAGAAGAAGAAGAAGATGATGATGAGGAAAAAGAAGAAAGAAAAAGAAAAAATAATATTTTTATTAATTTAATATTATTTTATTTTAAAAATTAAAAAACAAACTTTTAATTAAAAAAAAACAGTACCACGTGAACAATCCATTAATTATTAACGGAAGGAGAGACCAAAATGAAACGAAATCCAAACATCAAGGACTAAATTGTCGAGTTTGAAAACTTTGAGACCATAATGAAACCTAACCCAAATCTCAACGACCAAAAGTGTACTTTTCCCCAAAAAAAAAAAAAAAAAAGAGAGATAAACGTAATAATTTTTATTTTGTATTAATTTGTGTGAGTGTGGGTGTACAATCGAATATTTGATCCTTTAATTCTTTTTCTCTCAAATGTAAATTCTTCTCGAGGGTTTTGTAGCTTATTTCCAAATGTGGATTTTTTTTCAAGGGCTTTGTAGCTTGTTCTTGAGATTGAATCTTCAACTACTTGGAAATTTGATAGGTGCCTTGAGATCTTTAGTTCTTTAAAGAAATTTTTTTATCTTTGAAGTCCTACGATCTTTTTTTTTTTTTTTTTATTAAGTCCTATGATCTTTAAGTCTCATGTTTTCAAGAGGTTTAAGGAGTCTTATGATCTTCTAGAAGTCTTTTGAGTGTTTTGGATTCTGAATTTTCTGAATTCTCTTTGAGTTTTCTTCTGAGATTTTCAACTTTTGAACCCCTCAAATGAAGGAGAGTTCCTCTATTTATAAAGGTTTCCTTCGACATATGAACTTGGCTTTAATAGCGTTTTTGGGTCCAACCATTAGACTTGAGCCATGTTGGCTCTAGGTTCAGCCATTTGTATTCGGACTTTGTTGGTGATATGAACCAAGACATCATTGCTTTACCTCCAGGACCAATCACACGCTCAAGGGCTAAGCAACTACAATTGGCCTTTGATTCCCACATGCAAACAGTGGTGAACTCAATTAAGGAAGGTCAAATGTCACTACAAGATGAAAATAGAGTTTTTTATTAGAAACTTTTGGTTGTTTTTATGTTTGGATCAACATTATGACTTTATTTAGGTTTATTAGTTTTTTTTTAATTATTTATTTTAATTAAGTAGACTTGAGGGTAGATTGGTCTTTTATCTAAATAGCTAAGCAGACTAGGTTTAAAGGATGAATTAGGCGTTGTGTACAGCACGTAGTTTTTGGGAATGAATTTTCTGTCTTCTTGATGAAGGAGCCTCATCACTTTCTTTGCAATTCTTGAAACCAGGGTTGCAAGCGTGGACATTCAGGTAGGTTTGATCAACTTGCCTGTGGAGTGCTCAAACCTTGAGTAGGGAACTAGTTCTCCTTACCTCTTGGTCTTTGATCATCAAGGTAATCTTTGTCTAATCCTTCCCTTGGGATTGAAATCAAATAGATTGAGGGTTTTAGCGTTCGTGAATTAAGGGTTCAAATACCCAAAGGGTTCTTAATTCTAATTCGCTAGGGTTTTTCATATCAGTTGGATTAGGGTATTTCTTTAGATTTTGTTTAAATTTGATCCAAATACCATATGACTCAATTTGAGCAAATTAAATCTTAATCATTCGATCAAATGGTCACAATGAAGACATATGACATTAAAATTTAGGATTGTCCAACTTTGTCCTCAAATTAAGTTTGACTGTCAATTTACAATTGGTCCCAAATTTAATCATATATAATGTTGTCATTAATTTAGAACAATGACGTGGTAATTTGTGATTGGCCGAAATTTCTATCTAATATGTATTTTGGAAAAAAGTTACATAATATGGGATTGTGTAGTAAAAAGAATAGGGAAAAATACCCTTGGCCTTGGTAGTTGAACGAATTAAAACCTTAAACTTTTAATAGTAAATAAATTTAAACCCTTAATTAATATTTGCTTTAAAATCACCAAAATGAGCACAATTCGATGGTAATTGACATGTACTTTCAACCAAGAGGTTAGAGGTTTGCATCCCCCACCTCTAAATGTTGTTGAACTAAAAAAAAGATAGTTTTAAAATCGCTAATACATATAATTCTCATGCATATATAACATTTCTTTTAAATGCATGCAATATTGAGACAATATTAGAAAGAAATGCTAAAATTAAGTGGGTAGTAGCAGCTTTCATTATGAAAAAATCACATTTGACCCTAAACTTAGTAAGTTGTATCAATTTTAACTCTAACTTTTCAATTTCTTCAAACTGAACTCAAAACCAGTAACTTGGATCAATTTTAATCTCAAACTTGTACAAGTGTTGCAATGTAAACCTTCAATCAACTTTTCATTTGAATCGTTATTAAAGCACATGATTGAAAATATCCCTCCTTTAAAAAAAATCACATTAGACCTGAGTTGGTTTCTTGTAAGAAATTTGTTGAAGAAATCGTTATTAATTTTTCTCGTTGTTAATAGTCCCCCCCCCCCCCCAAAAAAAAAAAACTCTCAAAGTTATTTAGCAACAATGGAAATTAAAAAAAAAATTGTCAAAAAAAGGAAATTAAAAAATATATACATATGAGAAAAAAATTTTGAATTTGCTTTGCTTTGTTTACTACACTTGCATGTTCTTCTAATTAACAGGAAACAAAACAACAACAAAAAAGAAGAAGAAAAAGAAAAACCTCACAAAGTTCTTAGCAACAAGAAAAAACTAGTAAACATTTGAAGGAAAAAAAAAAAAAAAAACCTCTAAAATTGCTTTTCTATCATCCTTAAGTTGCATACCCTTCTAAGTAGGTAAAAAAAGACAACAAAACCCACAAACACAATAAGAAGAAAATGAGAGAAAACTCAGGTACAATTTCTAAGCAACAAAAGCTTCTTCAAATAAAATGTTTCTCCAATAAATTTCTTACAATAAACCAACTCAAACAGAAAGTTAACCGAGCTTGAACTAGTATAAAGTTGAGTAACAAAGTAAATCTAAGGTCCTCCGTTTTCTCTCTAAGAAGCGGTAGGAGTCGGCAGCCTAAGTGCTGATTGGAGCAGTTTGATCTGCTATTTGGGTCTTCGTTTTCGTCTTCTAACCAGCTTCTGCCGGTTTGTAGCAACTCTCATGGTTGCCCAGATAGAAAAAGAGTTGTTAGCAAAACAATTAGGCGAGCTGAAGGTAACGACTAAGGAAAAAATAAGTGTTTTCAAGTTACTAGACGGCAAGATGGATCGATCGAAAAAAAAAATTAGTAAATGTGATTATGTGTAAGATCTTTACGACAAGGAAGATCAACCCGGAGGTGTTCAAGTTAATGATGCCAAAAATTTGGAATCAAGAACAAACCATCATTGTCAACGTCGGATTTTAACATGTTCTTGCGTAAATTCAAGAACACAAGAATTAAAGGTTTCATTCTGGATTTGGGGCCTTGGTTCTAAGATAGAGCTTTGTTACTCTTTGAGGAGCCTAAAGGAGATAGTTGTGGAGAGGACATGGATTTCATGTATGTTACTTTTTGGACTCATTTTCATAAACTTCCCCATGCTTGTTTTTCCAGGTCTTCGGCAACGGAGATTGGTAGTTTGTTGGGGAAGGTTGAGAAAGTTGACATTGAAGATGAAAGGGATCTTACATGGGGAAGCTCTCTACGTGTGAAAGTTCAAATAGATGTTCTTAAGCCGCTGAAGAGGGGAATATTTCTAAAATCAGGGAACAAGGAAGAAGACCAAATGGATCAAAATCACATACGAAAAGCTTGTAGGTTTCTGCTATGGGTGTGGGCATTTGGGACATACAATGAAAGAATGTGAAGTCTACAGCTGAACAAATGATGATGAACTTCCGTATGGAGGATGGTTGCAAGAGCTTCTTGACCAAATCAGTGACCTTCTTCTCTGTGATGGTTGCCAGTACTTCAGCTTCTGCCCATTTTGTGAAATAGTCTACTACCACCACTGCATATTTGGTCTGCCCTTTTCCCTGGGGTAAAGGTCCTATAAAGTCTATTTCCCATTGTGCAAAGGGCCAGGGACTGATGACATTTTTCAAAGGCTCTGGTGGTTGCTTCGAGACTAGTGCAAATCTTTGACACCGATCACAAGCTTTCGTAAAATTCTTGGCATCTTGTAACATTGTTGGCCAGAAATAGTCCTGTCTGACGAACTTATGACATAAAGACCTTGCCCCTGAATGATTACCGCACACACCTTCATGTATTTCTCTCATCACGTATTCTGCTTCTCTAGGTGGAAGGCACTTCAACATTGGCATCGAGTAACCTCGTTTGTACAACCTACCCTTTTTCAGTACATAATGCGATGCTCGCCTCTGCAACCTCTTGGCTTTAGCTCTGTGTGCAGGTAGATCCCCTCTCTCCAGATATTTCACCATTGGATCCATCCACGAGCCTCCCTCCTCGACTATGGGAGCCTCAGCTTCAGTTTCTTCAGCCTCGGCCTCAGCCCGGCGGCGTGGTCGGCCTCGACCACAAGGGTTTCGACTTCTGTCCTGGCTCGACCTCCTGGGAAAACTTGCTTATCTACCTCTACTGCCTCTTTTCCACATACGGTTGGTTTGAACAAAATTTCAACTGGGACTGTTCTATTCAGTTCTGTTTCGTAAGTTGCTGTCAAACGAGCTAATGAATCAGCATTAACATTTTGGGATCTCGAGATTTGCCTAACCTCACACTTTTTGAACTTGGCTAGTAGCTCTTTAGCTTTGGATAGATATTCAACCATCCTCTGCTCTTTAGCTTGATATTGGGTTGTCATTTGCTTCACAATTAACTGTGAATCACTCTGAACCACAAGATTTGAAATTCCAATTTCCCTGGCTAACTTCAGTCCTGCAAGGAGAGCTTCATATTCTGCTTCATTGTTTGAGGCTCTAAAATTGAATCTCAAAGCATACTCACAGATCTCTCTCCCTCTGGGGATTCCAACAATATTCCTGCTTCACATCCCCTTGTGTTAGAGGATCCGTCGACAGAAAGAGTCCAAGTCTGGCTTGGTTCCTCCAAATCCAGGAAATTGATCTTAGTCTCAGTCCTACTCTACTCGGCCTCAGCCTAGTCGGCCTCGGCCTTGGCCTTGACAGGTGTCAACTCTGCCACAAAGTCTACAACCGCATGTCCTTTCAGTGACGTCCTCAGTTTGTAGTGGATGTCATATTCACTCAACTCGATTGCCCACTTCATAAGACGCCCTGATGTTTCAGGTTTCTGCAATACCTGCCTAAGGGGAAAATTAGTCAGAACCGTGATTTTATGGTCTTGGAAATATGGATGCAGCCTCCTGGCTGATGTGACTAGTGCGAGGGCAAGCTTTATTTTCTACTGTTGGGTTTTATGCCCTAAAACTCGTAGATAGTGAATGTAAACAAATTTTATACTTGTGTTTAATAAAGTGTTATTTAGTTTCTGCAATAAAATGTTATTGTTAAATATTGCACTATTTGACCCAAATCCAATAAACTAAGATCCAAGGTTGTTTGTATGTAACTTGAACTAGTATGTGGGGACATACGGGGATCGATATTCAAGTAACAACCTAAAAGGTCTATAGTACAAGGATAAGGTTGGGTACCTTATCCTGGTGACACTATGGATACGGCCCACTTTGTATTATGATACAAACGCTATGATCCAACGCGTTCATGTAGTTGACATGCGAGTGGGGGTATCCTATGCAATGAGTTTGCATAAGACCGGACCGCGAAATAGTTAACCACTAACTGTAACACCGTTAGTTGGCTTGGTTTCTATTTCACTAGGATGACCTAGACAACTCAGTCTCAATCCTGAGTGGATTATAGACTCCTGTTCACGAGGAGTTGTCCTTTGATTTGTATGGGTGAGAGTGGCCAGCACGCCGACTCAATAAGCCTACCATTTTGGGGACAATACCGAGTGGGGAGCTGGGAACATAATCACACAAGATGGAATTCACTCTAGGGTAAGTAGAGGTGTGTTCCCTTAAGTGGTGTCTCCGGGACTTGAACAATGGGCCCAACCCTCTCTATGGCACGAGAGGGACTTCTGTTTGTTGGTTGGACCTCAAACAGGTTGTTCATTAGAGGAGCACTGGGGACTTAAGGACAAAGATGTAAACCAGGGGTAAAACGGTAATTTGACCCAGCTGGGATACGAACACACGTAAAGGACTGACTTGTAGTATTGGTCGATATCCGTGGACACAGAAATATTCTGCAGTGAGAAGAGTGCAGCTGAGGGTCTTTAGTGGAATGACCCACAGTTAACGAATGGAGACTAACTTGGTTAATGAGTTTAAGCCGATTAGTCTCGTAATCGTTGGAGCTTCTGATCTGTAGGTCCATTAGGTCCCACTGGTAGCTCGTAAAAAGACTTGAAGCAAACAAATATAAATTGTAAATTGAAAGTGTTCAATTTATTTGGGGAATCGTATAATGTATATTGATGCATTATAATATAAAGTTTATGAAACTTTATAATATAATTTTTGAATTAATTTCAAAAATTAATTCTTGAGAGAAAATATTTGAAAGAGTTCAAATAAATTTAATATGAATTGGATTCATATTAATTTTAATAAAATCCCTAAGATTAAATATATGATATTTAATTGGGTAATTAATTAATCATGGAATTAATTAATTATTTATTAAAATTAGAGACCTTTTCCTATTAGGAAAGAAAATATTTGAAAGAGTTCAAATAAATTTAATATGAATTAGATTCATATTAATTTTAATTTTAATAAAATCCCTAAGATTAAATATGTGATATTTAATTGGGTAATTAATTAATTATGGAATTAATTAATTATTAAAATTAGATATTGTTCAGATAATAGATTTGAACTTATTCCTAGACCTTTTCCTATTAGGAAAATGTCTTGGCCTTTACCTATATATAGGACCCCTGGGGTGGGGTGAAAGGCATCCCATTGTCTCTCCTTCTCTCAGAGATTTCTCCCAAAAGACTCCCACAAGTCTCCTGCTTCAAGAAGTCTTAGAGATATACCAGTGTAGCCGATTGGTGGTGTTCGCACAAGAGGGTTGCTGCGTCTTCAATCTTATTGGCAAGAAAAGGCGAATTGATCAAGGCTTTCTACAAAAGTAAGTTTTCTATGAAATCCTTGATCACTAGGATCAATCTAGTTGATCTTTTAGCATGTTTATAGCCTATGTACAGCCCATTAAATATATATTTATTGCTGCAATATTTTGCAAATTGTATTGGTATTTCAATTAGAATCTAAGACTCTGAGTAGGTTCGGTAATACTTTCCGCTGTGTGGGGCTTTTATCCCTTCATCTACTTGGGGATATCTTGTCTCTGCTCCAACCATAGTCTTACTCGTATAGTACATTGGTCGCTGAAGGTTACCTTCTTCCTTTGTCAATGCTAAACTCACAGTTATTTCTGAAGTTGCCACATAGAGCAATAGTTCGTCCCCTGGCTGGGGCTTAGCTAAAAGCGGGGCGGAATCCAAATACGTTTTCAAATCCTTGAAGGTTTTCTCACATTCTGCAGTCCACTCAAATCGAAATCCCTGTTTCAAAATTTTAAAGAAAGGCAAACATTTATCAGTAGCCATACTAACAAACTTGTTTAGTGCTGCAACCTTTCCATTTAGACTTTGAAACTGCTTGAGATTGGATGGGGAGGACATTTCTAGGATCGCCCTTATCTTGTCTGGGTTAGCTTCTATCCCCCTCTAATGCACCATGAATCTCAAGAACTTCCCTGAAGTTACTCCAAAAGCACACTTACTCAGATTTAATTTCATTCGATACTTTCGTAGTATCTGGAATGCTTCGCTGAGATCGGATTCATGACAATGGGATTTCACACTTTTCACCAACATGTCATCCACGTAAACCTTCATGTTCTTTCCTAATAAAGGAGCAAACATTTGGTTTACCATTCTTTGGTACGTAGCTCCTGCGTTCTTCAGTCTAAATGGCATGATTTTATAGCAATACAACCCCCTATTGGTAATGAAGGAAGTTTTCTCATGGTCAGGCCCATACATCTTGATCTGGTTGTAACCCGAATAGGCGTCCATGAAACTTAACATCTCATGTCCAGCTGTTGTATCCACCAACTAATCGATGATTGGCAAGGGATAACTATCTTTGGAGCAGACCTTATTCAAATAAGTAAAATTGATGCACATTCGTCATTTACCGTTTGCTTTCTTCACCAGTACCACATTAGATAGCCATTGGGGGTAATGGACCTCTCTAATGAACTCAGCTTTGAGTAGATCTTCCACTTGTCTAGTTATGATCTCATTCCTCTCTAAATTGAACGCTCGTCGCTTCTACTTTATTGGCTTAAAGTCTCTATTTGTATTCAGTTGGTGCACCATGATTTTAGGATCAATCCCCCGGCATATCTTCATGTGACCATGCAAACAAATCTGCGCTGGCCCTCAAGAAACTAAACAACTTCTCTCTTTGCTCAGCCACCAGTTTGGTGCCAATACTCACTCTTCTTTCCTCAGTCGTCAGTGACACAGATTTTAATTCTTCTGCAGGCTGCCATCTCAAATCGCCTTCGACATGGCCGAGGCTAGGGTCGACCTCTTTTCGACTACTTAGGCCGTGATTGGTCTCTTCCTTCATGGGGTCGGCCTTGGCCTGTCCCTTCTTTTCTTGCGCGCGTCCAAAAACCCCCCCACAAATTCCTACATCATCTCACTCAAAAAACCACAATCGATATACAGTTTTCACTGGCAAGCATTCTTCCCCACAGACGACGCCAACTGTTGATGCCAAAATCCGGACAGAAGACTCATCTGACCTTCACGTGACACCAACAGTGAATTTGTAGAGGGAAGACGTAACTTGCAAAACCAACAAAAACTGCACACTGGTGTGGTGCTTGCCACACCTACTTCGATGCTTAAGTCAGCCAAACAAGAAGTTAAAAGTGACAAGAATTAAGGTTTTCGAATCCTTCTCCAGACGTGAATAATTGTATTTATACATGGGTTAGCATAGTTGGATTTTTAGGCGTGGAAAGACGATTCGGGTTGAACTAGATTCAACCGGGCCGCCAAAGGACTCTAGGGATCGAGCGGAGGGGAGATGACTTGATTCCCACAAGCGGGCCGAGGGTCAACCTCGGCCCAGGTCGAGGCCGACCACGAGCCTATGGCAACCGAGCGTGGGGTTAGGCTAAGGTCCAATCCCTTCGGCCTTGGCCCAACCCTAGGGATGTCCACGGAGTGGGGCGGGGACGAGGATGGCTTTCCCGTCCCCATCCCCGCGAAATTCCCAGTTAAATTTCATAGGGAATGGGGCGGGGATTCCCCGCGAGGAATTTGCGGGGATCGGGTTCCAAGCGGGGAATTATTCCCCCATTTTTTTCCTTTTTTCTTTTTTTGTCTTCATTAAATCAAATATTCTTTTGATAAATTTTCAAATAGTTAACTTTGAATGAAAAATGTTCATTAATTTTCTATTAGATAGTTAATTATTCACATAAATTCTTCATTTAGATAGTTAATTTCTTAAAAAAAAAATCTCTTTTTGAAGAAAAAAATTCTCAAATCTACTAAAAAAATAATATTTCGTATCAAATTATCTAATTATCTATACATATAATTTAAATATTTAAACCATATAATTCAAACCTATCCAATTTTCTAAATCATTAACAATAAAACTTTAAATTTATATATAGTGAGAAATAATAATAATAATAATACTAATAATTAAAAAAAAAAAAAAAGTAAACGGGGGGGAGCGGGGAACGGGGATGGGGAATACATTCCCCGTCCCCGTCCCCGTTTAGCTTGCGGGGAATTTTTTTCCCCCACTCCTAACCACATTCCCCGCCCCATTAGGGGCAGGTCCCCACGGGGCCCCGACCCCGTGGGGCAAATGGACATCCCTACCCAACCCTATGGCCTATTTTCCCTCCAGGGTCCATTTTCTGGTCGTGTCTTCGGTTTTGTGTCGTGTTGTCCTCGTCTGCTTCTTGAATTTTGGAATGGTCCAAAATTACCTATAACATTAATTATTATTATAATATTTTTGTATTTTTCAATAATTCTTTTCTTATCTTAATTTTCTTAAAATAGAATTTTCAAATTGTTGTGGAAATGAATGGAAGAGACACATTTAGAGTTGAAGGAATGAAAAAATTATAGAACTTTTGACATTCCAAAAACTTTCAAATTCTATAATTAAATATAATTAGATAAAAATATAAATTTAAGAATTAATTTATCCACATGTGGAGGTAAACCTTTTACTCTCTACTTTTTCATATTCCATTCATTTAATCTTTAGGGGTGCATTTAAACTGTATTATCTCATATTACACTCTCTAATGAATTTTAGGTTATATTTTATTGTTTTTAAAATATTAATTAAAAAATATACATTTATTTTTCATATTTTATTTTAAAAAAGTTGTTTTACTGTATTTGAAATCATTAGTTTTTTTAGGAAAAAATACACCTTTAGTCCCTGAGGTTTGGATTAGGTTTCATTTTGGTCCCAGAGTTTTCAAACTCAACAATTTAGCCTCTGGGGTTTGATTTTAGTTTCATTTTGGTTCCTCCATCCATTTTTCCATTTAAAACTAACGACTTGCTGACGTGGCGTTATTTTTTTTATTAAAAAATATTTTTTTATATATTTTTAAATAAGAACATATTTAAATAATAAAAATATTATTATTTTTAATTTTTTTTTTACTTCTTCTCCTTCTCTTCTTCTTCTTCAGCACATGACGGGTGGCTGACGGCCGGCGACCACCGCTCGCCAGCGACTTTTTTTTTCTCCTCTTTTTTTCTTTTTCTTCTATTTTCTCATTTTCTCCAACTTTTCTTTTTAAAAAAAAAAAACTGTAGTCACTTCACCGACCCTCCTAGTTCTCAGTCCCTTCGCCGCTTGTAAAGTCCGCCGCCCTGTTTGAAACAAAGGAAAAATCCCCTTCATTTCAGATCTGGAACGAAACCCAGATCTGGATTTCATTCGAGATCTGAAACGAAGAAGAGAGAGGAGAGGACAAAGATCTTCGATTTTTGCTTGAAACCAAGTTTCAGATCAAGATTTGCAAAGAGTATTCGAACATGATTGTAGAGGTGTTTCAGAACAAGTTTCAGATCGAGGCTTGAAACAAAGTTTCAGAATGAAACTTGCAAGAGAGAGATTCGGAAGCATTCAAGGAAAGAGCGGTTGAAGGAATCGTTTGAACGCTTCGTTTTTCATTCTTTTATTTGAGGCTTGTCTGCGGCGATGGATCGATTGAGAAGGTGTCGTGAGTGAGAGAGTGTTGTGCAAAATCTGTGGTTTGATGGAATCCCCCTCTTTTCTATTTAAAAAAATAAAAAGAAGATGAAGAGAAGAGAAGTAAAGAAGAAAGGAAGGAGAAGAGGAAAAGAAATTGTCGTCGGCGGTCGGTAGTAGCAGAAGGGTGGTGGTGGTGGTGGTGGTGGTGGTGGTGGTGAATAAAGAGAGTGAAAGGAATAAAAATATTAAAAATAATAATAATTTTATTATTTTTATTTCAAGACCAAAATGAAACCTAACCCCGACTAAAAGTGTATTCTTCCCTTTTTTTTTATTACTTTGTTTGTTTATTACAAATTCTAGATATTTTTAAGCTAACTTTTTGTTATTTACTTAACATTTCAACTTTAATAAATATTCAATTAAGATATTAGTTTGTTTCATATTATTATTATAATTGTAACTAAAGACAATTTATTTTAACTTTTTGAAGAATGAAATGATAAAACTTTTTAGAGAAAAATGCACTTTTGGCTAACGGCAGCGGCGGCGGTCGGTAAATTTTTTTTTTCTTCTTCTTTCTCCTCCTCTCCGATTCTCCCTCTGTTTAAAAAAAACAGAAGAAAGAAAAGAAAGGAGAAGAAGAGAAGAAGGGAAGAAGAAAGAAAAAAAAAAAAAAAACTTTTTCGGGCACCGCCAGCTGACCATTGGAGTTGAAGAAGAAGGAGATGAGGAAGGAGGAGATGGAGGAGAGAAAGAAGAATGAGAAGAAAGAGAGAGAGAAAGAATTAAAAATAATAATAATAAAATAATAATATTTTATTATTTTAATATATTTTTATTTAGAAAAATTTAAAAATAATTTTTTTATTAAAATAATAATGTCACGTCAGCAAGCTGTTAGGATTTAACAGAAAATTGGATAGAGAGACAAAAAATGTAACGAAATCCAAACCTCAGTAGTAATTTCGTTGAGTTTGAAAACTCAGGGACCAAATTGTAACTTAACCCAAACCTCAAGGACTAAAAGTGTATTTTTCCCAACTTTTTATATTCTAACTCTTTAGATTCCATACAAATTCTTATTGATACATAATTTTTAATTCATTCGTAATAATTAATTTTCAATTTATTATGTTGTCAAAAAAAACTAATTCATTATTGATAATTAATTAACTAATTAATTAATTTAATAATTTATAATGAATTGAAAACTTTTTTTTTTTAGCTCATCAACATCTGGGGGTGGTGGGGGTGGGGGATTCGAACCTCTGATCTCTTGGTCGATGGTACATGCTAATAAATTGAAAACTTTGTGAGACATTAAGTTACACGTTATTTTTTTCCTCGACAAAAAAAAAAACGTAAGCTTATAATTGATGCAACCCAATTTCATTTTTCAACAAATATGATTAATAAAAAAAATACATGAATTATAAATTAAAAAAAACAACAACAACAAAAAAACAAAAAAATATTCAACTTTTTTTTTTTTTTTGAAATATTCAACTTCATCAAAGTGGAATTGTAATGTAAATCTTGAGTGTTCTGAAGATTTAGAGGCATCCCTTGCAATTTGAATACATCACACCAACACCTTGAGTGTTTTGAAGATTGAAGAGGCTTTAAGAGCAAAGAAAACAAAAAGAACAAAAATAAATAAAGAATGAAGCTTCAAGTGTTGGTAAAGAAAATGGTGAAAGAAAACCCATTTTACAGCAGTGGAAGATGATAGTTGCAAAATCTTCTGCATTTTATAACTCCTAAAATTCCATTATGAGTTATAATTAAAAAATAGTGGTAGGAAAAACTTTTTAGATTCCAACATTTTATTCATATGTATATATTATTGATAATTAATTATTAATTAATTAATTTACTATTTATAATTAATCGTTAATGGTATATCTTATAAATTAGTAAATTGTTTAAAAAAGTTTTTCCAATATCCTTACCTTCTAATATATTATACATTAGATTATAAATATGGATATTTTTTATAAAACATCTATATAAAAATAAAACAGCAAAAAAACTAGAGAATCAGATCAAATGCTAAAGTGGCATTAAAGTTCTTTTATTTTATTTTTCTTTTTTTAAAATTGTAGCATTAAAATTCTTTAATGTCAAAGTAGTACATAAAAATTTATAATTCTAGGGTAAAAAAAATTAATTGATATTAAATCAAGCTATTAACAAATCTAACCTATTATATATGGTTGTATAGATCTAAAATGTGTAATAATTATTTTCGATACATGAACTTGATATTATAATTGAAAACCATTCAAAATATTTCACAACTGTTTAAATATCATTTGCAAGACTTTATCTTAGAATTTATCATTTTATATTATTAAATCTTGCATCACGTTCGATTTTTCATTTGTCATTGAATACATTAATAAAAAAATATCCATAATAATTTAAATTTTCAATTTCATTTTAAAAAAAGAACGTAATATTTAGAATGTGGTCCTCATTGTACATTCTCTTTTTTTTTTTTCTTTAATTACTTCTTTTTTTAGTTTAATTTTCTCCTATTTCCGTCTAATTAAGCAAATGGGTTTGAAATTGTGGACTGTAAACTTTAACCATTAATGAATAATTATAATTACCGTGTAAAATTGTGGAGCCTAATGGACGGCTAGTGTTCCTAAATCTGTCCAAAACTGGTGCTGCCACATCCTCCATTGTTCTCTTAAGACTTTAGCCCACATGTAAATATTACCTTTTTATTTTCAAAATCATAAATTCTTAGCTTAGCCTTTTTCATTGATATTATAAGAAAAGTTAATTTCAAAGATAAATTTTGAATGTTCTAGAAATGGGACATTAAGTATAGAGCTCATTTTATGACAATGGTAATGATGATTATAATAATAATAATTAGTCAATTGATTAAAAAAAACTTTGTGTTCTAATAGATCTCTATATTTAGAAAATGTCGAATAGATATCTGAGTTTTTTTTTTAATCTTTTTTCTTAATTGATCTCCAACAAATTTGACATTTTCCTTTCTTATTTTTTTTCTAAACAATAGTATGGTTCTCAAAACAAATTGGTAAAAGAAGATAATGTATATGTGTGTGTGGATATGCAAATATATACAATTTAGTTGATATGTCATTTTGTACTCAAAAAAAAAAAAAAAAAAAAAAAAAAAAAAAGTTGATATGTCATTTTGATGAGATGAAACAAAAGCTACTAATAAAAATGTAAATTAAACCAAAAAGATTAGACATTAGAAATGACAGGAAAATGTACATGAGCATAGCTCAACTGGCATAAAGTTGTACTTAGGACTAAGAGGTTTGTAATTCGAATTTCCAACCTCCATATATTGTTTAAAAAAAAAAAAAAAACTATGTTGGACAATCGTGTGTGAACTTGCGAACCAATATTACTCTCTTTGTTGTGGTCAGTTTTGGAATAGGTAAACTTTTAAATATCAATATGAAAATATGTTGAGAATACATTTAAAAATTCATAAAATAACACTTTTAAAAAGTTTTGGACGAAAATTTTCATTCAAAAACACCTCTTTCAAAAGTACTTCGAAATGCTTTTCAGAATTTTTTATATTTCAAAAAATAAAAAGAAATAAACTATGTAGTAATTAGAGGTTGAATAAAATAGGGAAAAATAATTATTTAAGTTTACTCGATTCATGTATATTTGATCCCTAAACTTTAAAAAGAATAATAAATCCATGAACTTTCAGATTTGTGTTGAATAGGTCACTGGCTTTAAATAGTGTATAATAAGGCGCGTTTGATAACCATTAAATTCAATAGTTTAGGGCTCGTTTGATAACGTTCTCGTTTCTCGTTTCTCGTTTCTTGTTTCTTGTTTCTTATTTCTTATTTCTTGTTTGTTTTTTTAAGAATTAAAATGAGAAACATGTGTTGATAACTATTTTTGTTTCTTGTTTCTCTAAAAAAAAGAATCAGAAACAAATATGTGTTTGATAAATGTTTCTCGTTTCAGGATTTTTAGTTGAAATAAAATTTGGTATAATATAAAAATTATATGTAACATACATTAAAATTATAGTCAAAGGTTGTCGGTTGCGGCTGGTCGGCGAAGGTCGACGGTGGCGGCCGGTCGGCGGAGGTCGATGGCGGCCAGTAGTCAGAGGTCGACCGTAGCGGTCGGTTGGAAGAGGCCGATCAGCGAAGGTTAATGGTGGCTGGTAGCCGAAGATCGACGGTAGCGGTTGGTCGACAGAGGTCGGTGGCGGCCTGTAGTCAGAGGTCGACGATGGGGGTCGGTCGGTGGCGGCCGGTAGTTAGAGGTCGACGGTGGCGACTAGTCGACGGGGGTGATAAAAAAAGAAAAAATAACATAAATAATAAAAAATGAAAGAGAAAAAAATAACAAAAAAAAAAAGATGAAAGAGAACGAAATAACAAAAAAGATATCTAAAAAAAAAAAGTGGTAAAAAAAATAGAGAGAGGAAGAGAAGAGATTGGTATAGGAATGAGAGAGAGAGATGAATACATGCATGAAAGATAATAATAATAATAAGGATAATTGTAATGGGTGGCAAAAGTTTAGTGGTTAATGGAAAATATATCAACTTTTATAAAATATTGCAAATATGCAAAGTTTTTAAATCTTTTTTTTAAATACCCGTTTTGTCCCTGATTTGGTTTTGATTCTATCACTGATAGAATCTATCAGTAACAGTGATAGATTCTGTCAGTCATGTTGGAGACAAACTTTATTGATTCTAATTTACTGATTCTATTATGAATTGCTAATTATAACTTATTGTCTGAGTTGTTGTGTATTGATTTTGAGATTAGTTTCAGAATGTAGAGGAAAAATGGTAGGAAAAAAAAAAGTTGGTTTTGATTCTATCACTAATAGTTCTATCAGTGATAGAAAATCTTTCTATCATTGATAGATTGATATAAAATCTTCTATCAGTGATAAAAAAATCTTCTATCACCGTATCGGTTATAGAAGATTTCTATCACTATCACTGGATAGATTCTATCAAGTATCACCCTAGATTTCTATCACTGATAGACTATCAGTGATAGAAAATTTTTCTATCATTGATAGATAGAAAATTTTTTATCTATTAATGATAGAAATCTTCTATCGGTGTTAGTAAGATAGATTTTTATCATTGTGATAGAAAATCTTTCTTTCATTGATAGATTGTTAGAAAATCTTCTTCACCGTATCAGTTATAGAAGATTTCTATCACTGATAGAAAATCTTTTTATGATAGAAATCTTCTAGGTGATGAAAAACTAAACCCAAAAACAGAGAAACACAGAAAAATTAGCAAGGGAGAAGAGAGAATACACACTGAAATTATAGTGGTTCAACCATTTAGAAATGGTCTACATCCACTCTTCAAAGGGCAGCCTGATGATCTTATTCACAACTCAAGAAGACGAAAGAGGATCAATTACAGTAATGGAGAAATAGCTCCATTCACACACAACCTCACTTCCCAAGAGAATTTTCCCCAGCTCACTGAAACGCTCTGCTCACCCCGATATTCTCTCATGCCTACTGAAGGGAAAAACAAAGGATTATATATTCTCTCTTCAGTTACAACGGAAATATGGAATGTGGGACCAACAGAGCATTATACAGAAATATGATGGGCTGGAGTAACTCGGAAAATATCTTGGGCTAAATGGGCTTCTTGAGAACTTCTAATGTGGGCTTGGAGTATTGATGGCATGGCAAAAACTTCACATTCTATCAGATAGATTCTATCATTGATGAAGTCTACCAGATTTCTATCACTAATAATCTATCAATGGCAAAAGGCTTCTATCACTAATAGATTCTACCAGTGATATAGGTTTCTATCACTGATAGAATTGATAGAAAGATTTTTATCACTGATAGATTCTATCAGTGATAGAAACCTAGAAAGAGTATTTTGGTAATTTAAATGGTCTGAAGAAAATATTTTGTCATTTTTGCAACTTTTTTTGCGGGTTGCTATAGTTGCCAATATTTTGGCCCATTTTATTATATATGCAATTGGCCCTAATAATAATTTAAAAAAAAAAAAAAAGAATTTGAGAAACAACTTTTTGTAGTTTCTCAAATCTTGTCTCTTTGTTAGAAACGTTTCTAGAAATTTAGAAACAAGAAACAGATATGAGTTACCAAACACGTTTGTTTCTTGAAAAATGAGAAACGGGAACAAGAAATAGGAGACGGGGAACGTTATCAAACAAGCCCTCAATGGCTTTGTGTATAATAAGATTCAGTTTGATAACCATTTGGTTTTTAAAAATTAAGCTTTAGTCATAATTTATTGGTTTCGTTATCCAGTATCCACCTTCTTCGAAAACTACAAAAAGTATTTTCAAAAGCTGCTTATTAATTTTAGAATTTGGCTAAAAATTCAAATGTATCCTTCACAAAAATGAAAACTATTGTAAAAAAAATTGAGAGAAAACAAGCTTAATTTTCAAAAACCAAAAACCAAAAGGTTACCAACTGGGACGTAAATTCTTAAATTTTCAATTTTATGTAACATGACATTGGCCCATTCTATATTTTTTTAAATTCATGAAACTCCTAAATACAAAACTTAAAATTCAATGTTCTATTATACTTAAAATTCAATTTTATATCTAATAGAAGGGTTCATTTTAAAAATTTCAAATATGTTAAAAAATTAATAAAATTGAAAGTTCAATCACCTATTAGATATTTTTAAAGTTTAGTGATCTATTAGACACAATTGAAAGTTTCAAGAACCAAATAGACACAATCCCAAAGTTCAAGAACCAAATAGACACGCCAAAGCGAGTTTAGCTCAGCGATAATTGGCATGTACCCTCGACCATGAGGTCAGAGGTTCGAATCCCCCCACCCCCAAATGTTGATGTACTCGAAAAAAAAAAACAAAACAAACAAACAAACAATCCCAAGGTTCAAGAACCAAAGGTATAATTCAACCAAAAGAAATAATTAGTTAAAAAACATGGTTTGCTTTGTCCCCAATAATAATAATAATAATAAAAATGTTCCGGGCACACTTTACCATGAAATTTGGGCTTACAATTTTTTTTTTTTTTGGGTTAAAAATCACTTTTGATCCCTAAACTTTCATAGAAATAGCAATTTGGTCCCTGAACTTTGATTTGTAACAATTTAGTCCCAACACTTTCAATTTTGTAACAATTTTGTTACTGAACTTTAATTAACAATTTAGTCCTCATACTTTCAAATTTGTAACAATTTAATCCCTATACTTTCAAATTTATAACAATTTAATCCTTGTCACAAAAAAAATCATCAAAATCAATTGTCGATTTTTATTATTTAATGATTAAACTTGCAGCTTGTAAACATATTGGGTCCCAAAATAGTTTATTAATATATCTAGGTAAGAAATTTCATTAAATTTTTACATTAATTTTTCACAATAGGGACTAAATGGTTACAAATTTAAAAGTACAAGGATTAAATTGTTACTTATTAAAATTCAAAGACTAAATTGTTACAAAAATTGAAAGTACAGGAACTAAATCATTACAAAATCGAAAGTACAATGATTAAATTGTTACTTTCATGAAAGTTCAGGGAGCAAAAGTGATTTTTAACCCCTTTTTTTCATTTTAAAAATATCAGGTCGAGAAAGTAGAGATCCATCCATTAGTCCTACAATAATATCACAATCACAAATAACATCCACCGTACAAGCTTTACAGGCACACTTGAAACTCCAATGTAAAGAAGCAAAAATCTGCCCAGCATTGAAAGAAATGAAGTTATCATCTACATTTATATTACTTAAGGCTATTCTTTCAACAAATAGAAGCCTTAACCAGAGAGATCTTCGGCACAACAAAGGCATCATGGCCACCGCCTGAAGTCTCGCAACAATGGCAGTAACTCAACTGGATTTGCAAATTACAAAATTTACAGAGCTTTCGTCGGAGTGAAGTTTTTACCTATTTCCACGGTGCTATACAAGTTCCCTTCAGTAATGTCTGCAATCAAAATCTTACCTCAGATCCATAACGTCAAACTTTGCGTTGGGATTCATCAAAACATGAGAGCAGTGCTCATAGAGCGGACTCCCATCGTCAGGCTCCTCGTGGGGATGAAATCCACGCTGTTGACAGTTTCGGATGACTGACACGCCGCCCGGATCGGACAGATGAAATATTCCATATGGACTGCAACAGCATTGGGTCATGTTAGCAAATGATACAAGATTGGAGAATTGGGAATGGTGAAACTACTAATAAGTTGAATGAATGGAGGGGGGAAAACACCTTGATGCATCGGTAGGAGCCATGACGATTGCAATCGCTTCCGGTAGCATAATCTGAAGAAGCCAAAATCTCCTTAGAAGAGGCAAAATAAACTAGAACAGGAAGAATAAATAATGCAAACAGCCAAAACCACGAAAGTGTTTCGGATGAATGTAAAGGTTAATGTCTTTACAAGTTAGCACTTTTATTTCATGATGCAACTTTCTATGTTATGAAAAATGAAAATAACTAAACCCGTTCTGTGAGTGTTCAGGAAAAAAAAAAAAAAAAAGATCGTTGTGAAGAAACAAAAATGAGTAGAATTTTTATCTTACCTGGTACGAGTAATGCGTGTGCAAATCCACAGATGACATGAAACAGGTTTGTGATGGGTGTGTCTGAGAACCAAACAAGCATCAGAAACTGGCAAAGTGGAAGTTTCTTGTATTGCAGTAAATAATACGAGCTATACGGAAACGTTCAAGCCACAGATTTCTATATTCTCAAGAACTTTTTTTTTTTTTTAGTTCAACAATATTGGGGTGGAAGGATTCGAACCTCTGACCTCTTGGTCGAGGATATATGTCAATTAACGCTGAGTTATGCTCACTTTGACATATATGTTAAAGTCCCTCTATTCTCAAGAACATCTAGGTTGAAAGTAATATCTCACAATTTTACTTTCCAGTTTTATCATGAGCATGTATCTCAAGACATCGCTACATAGTCAACTTAAGTGAAATAATGCAAAGCTTATTAATATGGTTATTCAGAAAGCATTGACCAATCCATATAAAGTCCAATAAGCAATAATATATAGTGTAAATTTTAATACAAACTGAAGTCCCTCTATTTACAACTTCCTTGAAGTTTTGCACATAAACTTGCGAAGAGTTGGAAAACATTTGTTAAGGGACCTCTAGGTACTAGGTCTCTCAATCAGATGATCTATGAGACGACTACTGAAAGAGTGATTTATAAAACACAAAATGACACAATAACTTAGCATACCATCCTATCAAGTAAAAGTTTTGTTAGACCTCAAGTCCGTCACACCGATGCCAAGACACAAGGATGGTAAAGAAGACTAGAAAGGGGAGAACAGTTCTATTTGGGTAGTTTGGGTTGTTATGAGTGGTTATGGGCAGTTATGGACGGGTTATATGTAGTTCCGTTGTCTAATGTTTACTCCTGGGTAGTTATGTTTGCCTATATGTGGCTGTTCTTGGACAAAAAGAATCTTTGGTGTGAGGTTAGAATGTCAGACCTCTCGATTGTCCATCTAGATTGTAATTTTCTCTTATGTGCAATAATAATACTGCAATTCATCTTCTACCAGCGTCATAGTGGGACAATGAAGAAAGTGCAATAAACAGAAAATACAAAAGCAGATTATTTATGAAGCACCAATAGAAGTCATATAATCATCACAATATCTCTAATTTTGTGTTCCCAAATTCTATAATCATAAACTATCTATTGCAAAGAGAGCTAGAAAGCTTACATGGATCCAACCAAGAGGGAAAAGTGATAATCTGTCTTGAACTTCAAATATTTCCTCTTCATTCAACGTTTGGCACTGAACATTACGAAAAATGATTTCTAAGTACTGATTAAAGGCAACAGTGGTAACTGACTAGAGCTCAATCAAGTAACCCTCAAGCCAATTCCAGTAGCAAGCCAACGTACGTTATAGTAAAAGAAAATACGCAGAATATAAAACAATTAGAATTCATATGCACGGCCTACTTCCACCTTACATGTTCAAAGCTAGTATAATCACCAGTCAAATGGAAAATAAACATTTAAGTGCAGTGAAAAGTAATTAAATTCTTACGGAATCTGATGTTGATTCTTGTTTTGGGATTATGAGAGTAGATATGTAAAAAACCCTGTTTTTCTGCAAATATATGATGAAGTATGAGAACGATACTAGAAAAAATCTTTAAAAATATACATTAAATCATTAGTTTGCTCTTACCAGAGAGCCAGCTAAAACACCACAAGTCTCCAGATTCCTATTTGTATTTTCTCGAGCCAATCTCAAGAAATCATCCAGCATTTTTACTGGCTGCAGGAACGAGTAAAAGTAACCAATATCATATTATAAGGTATACACATTTGCAGCATAGACATGACAAAAGGAATCACTACATAGCAAAAGAAATAGTGAATAACTAACTGCTTTCTGAAGTTATATAGCAAAAAAAAAAGAGCGAGAGAAAAGGCCTACAATGTGTAAACGTTGGAATGAGTCAGGTCCATCCTGCGATTGTTTTGCCACTCCAGGCCTTGGGTCTGCAACTTTAGATGGGGGAATTGTCGCATATTCCTGCTGAACCTTAGCAATAACAGGAGGAGGAGAAGGTTGTTTGACCAATGGGAAAGGATCCTCCCTTACTTCTGTTATCAATGGAGGCGTAGACATGTCTGCAGGATGAGGCCATCTACCATCATCTAGTGAGAGCACCGACTCCATCATCGACATAACACCTCCTGGACCACTATCTTTATGTGCCACTAGATCACATTGTTCAATTTGATTCAGTCTGCAAGAATTTGAAGGTTCCAGATACATATTTCAAGAAAACATAATCAGAGAATAAGTAAAATAACAAAATCAAAATATTAATCTCACTCATTAAGTGTTCGTCATCAGGAAGCTAAACATTCAAAACACAGAAGACAAAAAATGTGTAAATTTTCAGATACTATTAGTATCATACTAATACAAGTTATACACGCCTCTAACCTTGAATCTTCAGGAGTAAAGTCCTGATTTCTTGGATAGTGAATCTGTACAGAACGATAGGATTAATCTGTTAATGGATTTCACAGTAAGCAGAAAAAAAAAGAAAAAACATAAAAAAAAGGAATGTGCAAAAACTCACCTTATCTGTACTTGGTCCCTTCCATTGGCCCTGAAGACCACTAGGTCCCAAAATAGAATGTCTAGACAAAGTTTCAGGTTTGGGAAGTGGTACATTAAGAGACCTGCGTATTCCCAGCACTAATTATCAGATCCATTTGTGCATGTTTATGAAAACTAGTGACTAGACGAGTATGCCTAGAATTGTATTCTTACAGCCTCCATAGGTTAAGAAGACACAGACATTCAAGATACGACAATACATAGCTCTTGTACTATGTCTTTCTATTCAATCTTGAGACCAGTTGCAGAAGAACTCTGACATCCTCAATATACTTTCTTTTTTTCAGCCAACTATGTTCAGGATGCAAGTTGTAGCCATTATAATTTCTGTCTTCTGCCCTCTACCTAGCTACTTGAACTACAAAATCCCTTCTTCTGGCTTACACTAAAGTATAACTATTGGAATGATTTATCTCCCTACATTATCTAGAGGAGTCGTACTAGTATGCCTTTAATGGATTCATATAAACATGTACGAAATATATGGGCAAAAAGTATACTCACAGATTTGAGAACTTATTCTCAATCCTTGAGGAACTTGATTGTGAAACTTGACCTCGGTCATCATTATACCTCCATGAAGATTGTGGTTGTGAATTGGCATGCTAAGAATCAAGAGGAGAGGGGAGGATGTGAATTACTGAAGTACAATCACAAGATAACAATAATCACATGTTCATGGAGAAAATTTTTAAGTAATAAACAAACAGAAACTGCAAAAGACAAGAAATCAATAAAAACTCTAAACCATAAGTGGAACTTCCATTTACGACTGATACAGTTGCAAGAGCAGAAAATATCATTCAAACATTTTGAGTTGATACCTGCTTTTGATCCAAAACCAATGAATAATTTCCATTCACATAGGGCTGTTCAATGGAAGACGGCCTCAGACTGTATGAAACTCTTTCCTGCTCATCAGGTGGAGGAAGACGAGGTCGTCCATACACTTTCTCCAGTTCATTTACTCGGCGATCAAATTCGGGCTTCAAGGACTCAAGTTCATCTACTACACTCAACAGTTTCTGGTACAACAACATGAAATAAAATGACACAACATTCATACACCATTCTTTGCAAAGAAGTGAGGAAATGTGGAGTTTTTACTCACCTTCTTATAAAATATCTTCTCCTTTGGGAAAAAAACCTGGTAATCACGATGCCGTGGTATAGTTTCAGAAACCAAGCTGAGAAAATAAGAACAAGTTGAGAATTGAGTTTCCTACACCAAGAATCAACATCCCTTGGCAATGGAAAATACAAGCATTAACTAGACCCGCCGTACCTTGAAAACCTAAGAAGTATAATGAACAAATCCACAACATTATTCTCCTCCCGATAAATATTAGCCTGCCATTTTAAGAGAACAACTCAATAACATCAAAAATACAATGAGAGGCACGTAGAAAAGGATCCATGGCAACGTGTGAGCAATTCTAATACTTGAACCACTAATGAAGAAAACTGCAATAAAAAATCACTTCAACAACCATGTAGAGGAAGAAATGGAAATTAACAAAACCTCAAATTAAACATTAACCACTAACAATTCCGCATCGATAAATCAATCAAAATAATCGATAAGAACGGTTCCGAAAAAATCACCTGTTTTAAGAGATTATCGGCGATCCGATAGTAATTCCGGAGGGGAATTCGATTATCAACCGCAACTTTCCGCGCCTCTCTATCGATGTTGATCTTCATCTTCGATTGAAGACAGAAGCTAGCAATGAATTTGATGAACTCCGAGTAGAAATTCCTCTACGAACAAATCGGTGTCTCGTAAACCAGATTATTTTGCTTAAGCGCGAAGAATCGATGTGGGGCCGAAGAATTGAAGTTGAAGCTGGAACTCTAATGTCGACATGATGAGGTGCAGCCGTGGAGGAGGGGCTCGGGGCTTCGGCCGTGAAATTTTCGAGACCCGAATTCACAATCACGACTCACCACCGGGCTCGCTTTTGACTTCTCTTGCTACGCGCAATTCCTTGACGCAACCAGCGCGGTCCTTCGTTGTAACGACGTGTCGTTTCGTTTTTCGACATGTAGCTTTGTGCCTAAATATTTTTCCTCTTCTTATTCTTTTTTTTTTTTTTCTTTAACTTTTTTGAGGAATATATCTTTTTCCTTTGTTGGACTTTTCTAGTCTTTTTCTACTATGGCCTTCAGATACTGTTCCTTTACCTTCATTCTTGTGGAAAAAAAAAATAAATTATTTTGAACCCTAAACTTAGTATGTTGTATCAATTTCAATCCTGAACTTTCAATTTCATCCAATTGAACCGTAAATTTAGCAAGTTGTATCAAATTTAACGTTGAACTTTCAATTTTGTTAAATTGAACCTCAAACTTAACCGCTTGTATCAATTTTAACCCTAAACTTACATAAGTGTTGCAATGTAACTTCCTTTTTGAACCACCATTAAAACACGTAATTGAATATTTTCTCTTTTTTAAAAAAAAAAACATATTCCACTTGAGTTGGTTTCATGTAAGAAATTTATTGGAGATTTTTTTTTTAATAAACTTTTGTTATTGAAAAGTTGTCCATAAGTTTTCTTTCCTTTTCTTTTTTATGGTGGTTGTGAGTTTTGTTGTTTTTTTTTTAGCTGTATAGAAGAACGTGCAATTGTGGGATGATAAGAAGCAATTTTGGAGTTTTGTTCTTTTCATTTAGATGACTTTTTATTGACAACTTTGTGAGTTTTTTTTGTTGTTGTCGTCAAGGATTATGAAAGCAAAGCAATTTTATGGTTTTTTTTTTCAAATGTTCGAAGGTTTTTCTTGTTGCTAAGAACTTGGTGAAAGTTTTTTTTTTTCCTTTTCTTTTTTTTTCTTGCTAATTAGAACATGCAAGTGTAAGAAACCAAAGGAAAACAATTTCATTTTTGTTTCCTCGTATTTGTTGGATTTTTATTACTGTTAATAATTTTGTGATTTTATTTTTTAAGACTAAATAACAATAAGAAGAATAAGACTGAAGTGTTTTAATGGTGATTTCAAATGCAAAATTAATTGAAGTCTACATTCCAACACTTATATGTAAGTTTGGGATTAAAATTGATACAATCTGCTAAGTCTAGAGTTCAATTTGATGAAATTGAAAATTCATGGTTAAAATTGATATAATATGTTAATTAACATTAGGGTCAAAAATGATTTTTTTCCCTATTTCTTTTTCTTTTTTCATAGTTCTATTTTACTTTAGTTGTTATTGTATGCATATCAAAAATATTTTAAAAATACATTCCAGTTAAAAAAATTCTATGCAAATATAAATTTAAATTATTTTTCTAAAAGAAGTTATACGAAATTTTTGAAAAATGATATACGTATATGACAATTTTCAAAACAGACACTTTGTGAAACTGTAGATTAAACCTTCAACGTTAAAAAATGCATGCCCTGATCGTATGCTTCAAGTATACTAAAAACAGGGATTCAAATAGGATCATTTATGTTGTTGGTCAGATTTGGTCGGGAGGAACTCACCTGATCTTCACGTGCCACCAACGGTAAATTTGTTTGATAGGGGGAAGACGTGGCATGCAAGACAGAACCTGCACACCGGTGTGGTGCTTGTCACACCGCCTCCGATGCTTAAGTCAGAAAACGGAAGGATGAGCTAGAGAGCAAGAGGAGAAGTCGAGAATAAAGTTCGGGATCCTCTCTTCAGTGATGAAGAGGGGTTTAAATACCTGCTCATGCTCCTAGGGTTTTTAAGAATTCTGAGGTGTTTCGGGATGAACCAGATGGAACCGGGGTGCCCAGAGGCAGTAGGGACCGAACGGAGGCGGAGGAGCTCGGCCCACACAAGCACCACACCGGGGTGGTCTGGTATTCCTCTGGGTCGGTTTTCTAGCCCTATCCCTGCCCGGTTGTCCTCGTCAGCTCCTTGTGCTTTGGAGTGGTCCAAAATTACCTATAACAATTTATATATGAATAATACATACGTACTATCACCACTAAAAATTTGACAACTATTTATTTATTTAAAAAATAGAAAATCTCTCTTTTTTTTCATTTTTGTATTCTTCTCTTTCGATTATGAAAAACATAATAGTGATCGAGAGAATAAACCTCGAGAAGTAAATATTATTTTTTATATACCAACTTCTTATATTTGTTACTGTATGTGTTATTTTCCTCTTTCTTGCATCCATTTAAATTATGGGTTGCGGCCCACTTTTATATATGGGATAGAAGCCCAATAGCCATAGCCAAGCCTCACACTCCACAAATGGTGAGGATTGGGACTGAACCTTTGCAAAAACAACTCGAACAAAATAGCTGCTTTTTAGTTGAAGGCTTATTTTGACGTTGCTGTAGCTTCTAAAATAATTGCCGTTAACTGTGCTTTTAAGAAAATCAGCTGTATTACGAAGTAAATTAGTGTTTGGTAAATTTTAGTTTTATAGACGAAAAAACAAGTTGAGGTGTTTGGTAAATTAATATTCTAAATTATTGTAGTTTAACTATATTTTTTCAATAAATAAATTTAATATTGATATTTAATTTCAAAATTTTAAAAGATAATTTCAAAATTATTTTAAGATAATTATTTTTTTGAAACATATAAGATAATTGTTTTAAATTTCATATGATTTAAAATATAATCTTATGTTTAACCTATGATGATTTTTATATTTTGCTAAGAAATATAATTTGTTACTTGTATTGGAAAAAATATTTTTTTTAATTTAAATAAAAATAAAAACAAATAATTTCAAATGAGTATAAAATAATAGAATAAAAATATGTTAAATTAAAAAATGATTCACATGAATCAAGTCTAAAAAACGTAAGAAGATAAATAGTTAGTTACAAATTAGATTTTTAGGAAAGTTAAACGGAAAAGCTACAATTATTAGATTTTGCAAATGAACGTGGTTGAAGAAGTACTTTTATAAAACTTAATTTATAATCTGTTTTACCAAACGCTAAAAACGGTTAAAATTCTTTTTTAATCACTTCAACTGCCTCCAAAATCAATGCCTCCGAAGAGGGATTCGAATTTCTGACCTCTTAGTCAAAACTACATGTTAATTATCGTTAAACTATATTGACTTTGACAGCTTTATTTTTTTTAATAGAACATCACAATTGTAAGTGTGGAGCATAAAACTTAAAACATTTCGATCTAAGAAACTATAACACACCTATATACTTGAATCAGTATAAGTAAACTTAATCCCACGATCTTTTTTTTTTTAAAAAAAAAAAAAAAACACAACATTTGATTATTATTGTTATTTTGAATATACAACACTTGATGATTATTAAAACATACAAAATAATTATTAAATTATACGTTGTAAAATACATGATCACAACCAATAAAGCATGAAATTAAATTCTTTGTTTCATACATTATGTCCAATAACTGATACAAGCCAAGGCATATATTATAATGAGATAATGATGAAGGATTTTCAAAGCAATAAACTAAAGAGACCCAAAACAATGAAGCTAAATCCAAGAACTGCCTTGTTGGAAGCCCTGCACGCTTTGCCTCTTGCAGCTCTTATATGCTCCATCACGTCGAAGTTTCCTGCGGAAACAAAAAAAAAATTCTTTGTATAGTTTGTTTTGTGGGAAAAAAAAAAATCAAATTTAAATCTCAAACTTCACAATATGTATCAATTTTTACTTTAAGTTTTTAATTTTATTAAATTGCACTTCAAACTTAGATAAGTGTTGCAATTTACATCTAGATAATAAGTTTTCGTTTGAAAGATCATTAAATGAACTGTTATTATATGCATCTAATGAATTGTAAAACATATATATGCTATAAATTTGATAAGTTTTTTTTTTTAAGGATTTTGATAAGATTTTAATGATAAATGACATTAGAAAGTTAATACACACAAGATTAAAAGCTTAGAGTTTAATTTTCTCAAAAAAAAAAAAAAAAAAAGAGCTTAGAGTTTAATAAACACCTTTTATAGTTTATATAAATCTACTACACAATTTAAAAAATTATCCTAATTTAACCAATTTAACCTTAATAACACTCCTTAAACAACTCAATAAATAATAATAGAACTCATTAAAAAATAATTGGTTACATTACATGTTTGTCTTTGAACTCTTAAATTTTAACTTCCAAAATTTCCAATAAGTCTCTTAATTTTCAATTTTGTATCCAATAGGTCTCTAAACTATAAAAAGTATATACTAGATCTTTAAACTTTCAATCTTACATCTAATAGGTCCTCAACCTGTTCAAAATTTTTTAAAATTCATAGACTTACTAGGCACAAAATTTAAAGTTTATGGTCCTATTAAAAATTAAATTCAATTTTATATCTAAAACATTAGTTATTTTTTTTTTAAAAAAATCCAAATATGTCATAGATTTTATCAGAGACAAAATTATGTCATAGTGAAATTTCGCCACTGCAATAGGATTTTGAACACAGTAGCGCACTGTGTTGCGAGGAAAGCCTCTATTTTTTCCTTCGATTTTGATTCTAACTAGGGCAATGTTCTTTCACGGGAAATGACACGTGTTTTAGGCCCCTAACGTTCCTAATTGGTATTTTCCTCTCATTAATGAGGGTAGGTGTGAAAACGTTTGATTATTAATTACATTCTTTTTAGACATCAATACAAGGACTAAACTTGTAATTTAGACTATTGGACGAGGTTAAGAAAAAATAAAAACTCAAACAAAAAAAAAAAAGTACCTCTTTGAGGGCCGTAGCCACATCCAGCCTGGATGGTGTCCCTAACATCCTGCAACGTGGCCCTATTGTAGAACAAAAAATTGCTAAAAATGCCATTAATGCAATCAAGCACTAAATGCGTTTCGGCCAAGCACGGCCCGTTGCAGTATTCCTCTGTTTTCTCCACTGGCACCTCCACATTCCCACTCTCCTTTAATCTACACGATTCTTCACATGCGCTGTAAATCTGTATTTACTGTTCATTTTAAATTCCCATGCTAAAAAAAATCCAAAATTAAGATCCCGTTCGATGGCTATTTGATTTTAAGCTGAACCCTAAACCAAAAAATCAATAAATAAACAGAACATTGCATTGGTGTAGCATACATATTTGTCGTTGAAGCATAGCAATGCTTTGGCAACGATTTCAGGTGGGTCCTCGTAGCCGACAAAACCACTTGATGCGCCATTCTGGACATCGTCTCCTTTTCCTGTCAATGGCTACATATTAGCTGATAGATTTTTATTTTTTTCAAGCGAATATGAAAAAATAAGGGGATGTTTGGTTCATGATTTTAAGAATTTTGGTTTGTAAAGTTTGAACTTAAGAAACTTAAACCTGGTTCTAGTTTTCGAAATTAAAGAAAAATTATTGTCAAACGAGATATGAATTAATTCTATGTTCTAGTATATGCTTAATGCTACATTACCATAAAAACAGCAAGAAGTGAGAAGGTAGAAAACGACGACAACGGAAACGGGAATTCTAGCAAAAGGCAAGAACATGAGAGCCATAGTTGATGTTTGTGAAGAACAAAGATGCAAACATAACCTCTTCAATCTATATAGTTTGATTTGATCATTAGCTTGAAGAGATTAACAAAAGACCTTGAGGTAAGAAAGCAATTGGTTTGGTGGGGAAAGAAATGGAAAAGAAAGCATTGAGAAATGGTAAGAATTTAAAGAAAAAGGCATGGAAGTTGAACCACAATTCACCAAACTCTTGTTGCCACTTGAGGAATTTCTCTCCCTTCATTCTAATTAAACCTAATGAAGCACAAGAAAATGTCTTAGGCTTGAACTTCAAGGCATGTCCATTAGGGGAAAATGTTTTTTTTTTAATTGTTTATTTTTGTATTGATTTTTTTACCACTGTATTTTAATCCCAAAACTAAACATTGTTTAATCTTCAATTTAACTTATTTCATATTTATTTTAAAAATATAATAAATTGAAGTCGTAGTATAGTAGAAGATTGGCTAAATTATAAAAAAATATCCCTAAACTAGGGGGTTTGTTTCAAAAATGCCCCTGAACTTTGAAAAGTTTAAAAAATACCCCTAAACTTTGAAAAAAGTTTCAGAAATACCCTTACCCTTAATTTTTTTTTATGGAAACCGTTAAAGTTTCTGTTTAAAAAATACACTTGAACTTCTAAAAAAAATTAAAAAAAAAAAAAATACCCTTATTGAAAAATGTTTCTTCCTTTTTCCTCCTCTCACCGTAAATTCTAACGATTTTCATCCAAAAATAAACGGCAAGGGTATTTTTGAAACATTTTTCAAAGTTCAGGGGTATTTTTGAAACTTTTCAAAGTTTAGAGGCATTTTTGAAACAAACCTCATAGTTTAGGGGTATTTTTTATAATTTAACCTTAGAAGATTTGACCATGATCACAGTTGAACTAATTAAGGTATTGAGTCCTTGACTTTAAAGTTAAAGGTTCAAACATCCACCTTATTTATTTTAAAACATTCTCTTATGTTACATTTTTTTGTTAATTTTTTTCTTTCTAAATTTTGAATTTTACAAATAATGTTTTAACTTTTAAACATGCATGATGGAATTAACATTTTTAAAAAATAATTTTTTAAAGCCGACACTAACCTTGAAATGAACGGTAAAAAATAGATTAAAAATCACCTTTTAATCATTAAATTTTGATGGGAGTAACAATTTAGTCTATCAACCTTGATTTATAACCAATTTAGTCTCTAAACTTTAGTTAGTAACAATTTAATCCTTGTACTATAAAATTTGTAACGATTTAGTCTCTATCGTGAAAATATAGACCTGGCCACGCCACCATGTTGTTGGTATAGGTAGTATCTATCAATTCTTTTAAGCTTATCTTGATTATACTTTCATGTCCTCAGGATCCCTCTCATTCGGATGTGACATCGGTTCATTCATGTACCCCTCCTAACTCGGGTGTTACACAATATGTTTATAAGCTACAAAGTCTAAATCATTAAATAAGTAAAAATTGACATTTAATTTTGATGAAATTTTATATGGTAGGAATTAAATTGTTACAAAATTTAACCTATATAGATTAAATTGTTACAAATCTAAAAGTACATGGACTAAATTGTTACATACTAAAGTTAAATGACTATTATTGCAAATTTGATAGTGTACATGAATTACATTGTTACAAAATAAAGTTAGGGACTTAGGCTTAGTTTGGGGTTGCTGTAACTTCTGAAATAATTGTTGTTAGTTGTGCTTTTAAGAAAATCAGCTATATTACAAAGTAAATTAGTGTTTGGTAAATTTTAGTTTTATAGACGAAAAAACAAGTTGAGGTGTTTGGTAAATTAATATTCTAAATTATTGCAGCTTAACTATATTTTTTCAATAAATAAATTTAATGTTGATATTTAATTTCAAAATTATTTTAAGATAATTATTTTTTTGAAGCATATAAGATAATTATTTTAAATTTGATATGATTTAAAATATAATCTTATGTTTAACCTAGGAGGTTTTTATATTTTGCTAAGAAATACAATTTGCTACTTGTATTGGAAAAAAAATATTGTTTCAATTTAAATAAAAATAAAAACAAATAATTTCAAATGAGTATAAAATAATAAAATAAAAATATGTTAAATTAAAAAAAATTATTCACATGAATCAAGTCTAAACAATGTATAGAAAATGAATAGTTAGTTACAAATTAGATTTTTAGGGAAGCTAAACGGAAAAGTTACAATTATTAGATTTTGCAAATGAACGTGGTTGAAAAAGTACTTTTATAAAAATTAATTTATAATTTTTGATAAAAGTTTAGGGACCAAAAGTGTTTGGCAACCTAAAAATTATTTGGTTAAATTATAAAAAATATCCCTAAACTATGGGGTTAGTTTCAATTATACTCCTAAACTTTCAAAAGTTTCATTTTAGCCCTTGAAATTTAAAATTTATTTCAAAAGGACCCTTGAAGACATTTTCCGTTAAGTTTATTGACAAAAATTCATATGTTTGCATGTGTTTTTATTGTTTTTTCCAAGTACGTGTTCAAATATATTCACATAAATAACAATATATATGCAAACACGCCAATTTTCGACCATAATTTAACGAAAAAAAGTCTTCAAGTGTTCTTTTGAAACAAACTTCAAAGGCTAAAATGAAAATTTTGAAAGTTAATAGATATAATTGAAACCAATCTCATAGTTCATGGGTATTTTTTATAATTTAGCCAAATTATTTTTGCTAATTAGTGTTTAGTCTTTCATTTTAAAATCATTAGGAGACGTGTCAAAATTCCAGTGTTCTAGTCTCTTCCAGAACACTCGTTAATTTGAATTGACTGAGACCTAGAAGCCAAACCAGAAACGAAAGCCATCTGTTTTTACATTTAAGGCTGCGTTTGGCTTTTTTCTTACAAAAAAAAAAAAAAAAAAAATTAAGAAAAGTAGATGATTATATAATATATAAAACATGTTTTTTCTTTCTTACAACAATTATATATCATTATTAGGACAAGTATTGTCAATAATAAAAAATTGTTGACCATATTATTTTACTTTTATTCATAAATGATTATACAATCCGAATAGTTTGGATATATCTTTTTTTAGAGGTCGTTTGGATAATAAATTAGACTCATATAACATTAAGTTGAAAAATTAAACTTACATTAATTAGGTAGACTTGTTTATCTTAAATTAAAAATATGTTTTCTCAAAAAAAAAAAAAAATTAAACATATGTTTATATCACCCCATTTGAATATGATTTAGTGGCAAGAGAGCGATTATTTAAAACTCAAAAGAAGAATTTTTCAAAAAAATAAAAGAAAGAAAAAGATTGATAGTTGAATTTCCACTTTTGCAATTATTGAACTAATAAAAAATGTCTATCACCGGTCATATAAATATAGGATTTTAGAGGAATTGATTAACTTATTATTATTTACATTTTTTAGAAGTTGAAAATTTAAATCTCAAACTTAAACTCATTTATCTACCCTCTAAACTAAACAAATATAAACTTTCTAAATCTATCAGTGAGATATTGTTTGTCTCAATGTTAGAATCATAAGATATCCCATTCTCAAATTTGATTTCAACAATACAAATAATTTCAACAATCGTCATTTAAAAAAGAAAAAAGGAAAAAAAAAAAGTTGGGTCATTCGGAATTAATTTAGCCGCTAAAAATTGCACAATTAAATCAATCCTTCCAAAGACCTTTTTCCTCTGAGAGATTTCACATTGCCTTTTAGTTTTAAATATCTATTCTACCTGCGTTGCCATAAAAATGTGATCCGATTATTATAATAATAATAATAAAAATAAAAAAGTTAAAATTTACCTGAGGCAAAAAATTAATTGGTTAGTAGGATTTTTTCTTACGATATTGCCCTTCTCGGATGTGCAGACCGGCCTCCTTGGTGGAAGCTGTGGCTTTGGAGTCCTCTGGTAATTAAAAGGAAAAGTCAGGGCATATTTGGTATATATACTTCTTTTTTTTAAAAAAAAAAACGTAAATTAGATAACAAAAAAAAATAATGTATATTTTAGAAACAAAAAATATATAGAGTACCTGCAGCTTAGGCTGAAGTTTTTCAACGGCCACACTGTTACAAAGCCCTGCTCCTTGCTGTTTAATACCAGTCTAAATTAAAATAAGAGTTTGTTTGATATTTTGAACTTAAAAAAAAAAAAAAAAGTTTGTTTGATATTTTATCCTTCCTGTTTAGTGGGTTTGCATTTAATTAAAAAAAAAATTAATCGTATTTAGATTCCTTTTTATGAGTGTTCAACAATGGCAGAAATATCTCATCTTATTTATCGACAATTGTATTTACAACTTTACTCACAAAGTAAAAATTTTGAAACGATATGTACATATGTTTTTTAGTTTTTTCATATCCTAAGTTTTCTATCAAATATCAGGAAAAAAAAAACATTAAATAAAATATGTTTTCATTTTGAATTCATTATTTTAGATTACCAATCAAATAGCATCCTAGATGATCGAAATGTTAAGCCTCCGTTTGATAACCATTTGGTTTTTGAAAACTAAGTTTGTTTTCTATAAATTTCCTTACCATGGTTTTCATGTTGATCGAGGACACATTTGAAATCCTAGCCAAATTTTAAAAACAAAAACAAGTTTTTGAAAACTATTTTTTTTTAGTTTTCAAAACTTGACATAGTTTTTTAAAACATAGAAACAAGGTATATAACAAAAACAAGGAACTTAATGGTGGGAGTAGTATTTTTAAGCTTAATTTTGAAAAACTAAAAACCAAAAACCAAATAGTTATCAAAGGGGACCTAAATTATTAACTTTTTTTTTTAGTTCAACACTATTTAGGGGTGAAGAGATTTGAACTTCTCACCTATTGGTTGAGGGTATATGTCAATTTAAGCTATGCTCATTTTTGTCCTAAACTTTTAAATTTGTGTCTCTGAAATTTAAAAATTGTCTAATAGATTCGCAAACTTTCAAATTTTTGTGTAATATGTCTCTAAAGTTTAAAAAAATTTCTACAGTTTGCGTCTAATAAGTTTTTTAGTTTTCAATTTTGTATTGAATAGATTATTGACCTATTCAACATTTTTTAAAATTCACGAATCCACCAACACATAAAATTGAAATTTAATACTCTATTGTACACAAAATTCAATTTTATGTTTGTAGATTCGATGATTTTAGAAAATATAAAACATATCAAAGATCATACCCAAAGTTGAAAGTTGAAGAACACATTAACTTTTTTTTTTTTAATACAAGTATTATATACTTTTTTAAGTATAAGGACTTATTAGATACTTACGACCTTTTTTACATATATACATGTGTATTGCTATTAATTTATTTTGTTTCATAAGTTTAAAATAATAAAAAATAAAAAGTGGAAACATTTTCAAAAAAAAAAAAAAAAAAAAATGAAAAAAGGTACCTTGCATAAGGCCCAGTCTGCGGAATCAAAGAAGGCACGCTCGTGGTCCTAAATTAAATTATAAAGCCAAATTATGTTAACAAAGTCACAAAAAGGAAATGATTGAATGAAAGGAAACCACTCATTTATTCATTACCATTACCTTTGAAATCAATGGCTTCTTCTTTGGAGCCAGTCCCCCGTATCTGTTCCCACTTCCTGCTGTTGCTTCCTGTATTTTTTTTTTTTTTTTTACCATAAAAACATCAATAATATTCCCTTTTAAAAAAAAAAAAAATCAATAATATTTATCAAGCTAACCACCGTAAAATATTATTATTTTAAAAAATATTGGAAAATACTTTATTTGAAATTATTACTCGAAAAAAACACTTTCAAACAAAAATATTTGTCCCGTCACTTCAACGTAAAGAAACTCACTCATTACAGAAAGCAAGCAACCTTTTTGCTTCAAAGGCAAAAAGTTCATCTTATCCGTATTTCAAGTCAAGATTATTATTTTTTTAAAAAATGACAATATTGGTTAAATTAATCCCTTAGTACTCGAACTTTCAAGTTTCCATGTATCTACTACTTAATTAGTATTAGGTATCTAAACTTTCAGGATTCCATCTCAAAAGGTAATGAGAGGAGTAACTCATTGTTGAATGAGAATTTCGGTCAATCATAAATTGTCACGTCATTAGTTAAAATTAATAATGAAATTACAAATCGATAAAAAAAAAAATAATGAAATTACAAATGGTTAAATTCGGGACTAATTATAAATTGACATGTACCCTAAATTTAATGGTCAATTATTAAATTTTTAAGGTCAAATGTTCCTTTGATCAATTAATTAAAAAATTAATTTAATCAAATGTAAACCAAACCCAAATCCAAATAATTGGGTCCAAGGCCAAAAGTTACAAACTTTGAGCTAAACTCATGTTAGTTGGTCTTCAATTTTATATTTAATAGATCAGTTAATTTTTTAATTTTTTTTTAATTATACAGGTTATATGTTTAGACACAAAATTAAAAGTTTAAGAACAGGTAAAGTATAATTTAATTGACACCATTTTAGAAAGGTAATATAAAAATAGAATATAAAAATACACCAAAATCGTAATCTACCGACATATTGAAAGAAAGTAAAAATAATGACAATAATAATAATAATCCAACGTGGAAAGGCATGTGGGTGTGTGCCCTTTGATAAAAAGTTGACCTCCATAACCATAACCCAAGTTGTATTGTATTATTAAATTAAATGTGGGTCCTTTTTAACTTCCATTCGTCTCTTCTCATAATTCATTGCCGATGAGACAACTTGCTTTATAAATACGATGATTAAACCCAACAAACAAAATGAACCATCCTCTCAATGTTTTTCATTTTATATCTATATTTTCACATCAAAATATCTATTCATTCATTCAAGGTTAAATTATCAAAAATACCCATGAACATAGGGTTTGTTTCAATTATACTCCTGAACTTTTAAAAGTTTCATTTTAGTTCTTGAATTTTAAAGTTTGTTTCAAAATGACCCTTAGAGATATTTTCGATCCGTTAAATTTATGGACTAAAAATAATGTGTTTGCATTGTTTTCTCTATGTATATGTTCAGATAAGCAACAATACATATGCAAATACGTCATTTTTCGTTTATAAAATTAATGAAAAAAATGTCTTCAAGAGTTGTTTTGAAACAAAATTTAAACTTCGAAGGCTAAAATGAAACTTTTGAAAGTTCAAGAGTATAATTAAAATCAATCTCATAATTCAGGGGTATTTTTGATAATTTATTAAATTATACGATTTTAAAATAAATTTATATTTGAAAAAAAAAACCAATTTTGTAAATTATTTTTTCATTGGTTATAATTTACCAAGACATGTATTTTTCATCTAGATGTTGGAATTTCCACTCCACATGTTTTTAAACTAAAAAAAGGGCTAATTTTTCATTTAGTTAAACTCCACAAATATTTTTTTAATGATCTGGATTTTTTTATTCTAGAATTTTGTAAACAATTATTTTAATTTCTTATTTTTTTTTTTTTTTTGAGGAGAACAATTATTTTAATTCAAATGCATAAAAGTGTTAATGTTCATTATTACCAATCATCCTAGCACAGTTTATCAAAATGTATGTAACTCAAAAAAAACAAAAAAGAAGATAAGGATTAAACTTTGCCAAAACTAATAGTCTATACAATAATTTTTTGTGATAAAAGCTTGATTTGTTTTTAGTAATAAATGTGGAAGGTGGAGTATGATGATATGAATCTTCGAACTCAAAGAAATAAGTAAATGTCAATTACCATGAGTTATGTCTCCTAATAATGCTTGATTTTATAAAAAGGAATATCACATTATTAATTAAAATATGAAATCTTAAATGGATGATATACTTGTTTTAACACAAAACAATCACGTCACTTTATAAATACAATACCGATTACCAAGTGGTAGAATAAAATGAAGAAGAAAAAGAAACCGATACTAATATTCGAAAAATTCTCTTAAAAACTATTTGAAAAGCATCACTTTTAAGTTTTAACAAGTAAAACATATCATACATGACCAAAAAAAAATAAAATAAAATAAAACATACCATAAGAATCTTAAAATTAAAAAAATTTAAAAAAAAAAAAAAAAAAAATCAGGACCTACGGATGGAGCATCGCCAAAGTTTCAAGATTGCAACTTGACGGTCCATTAAAGGGACTACGGGCTAGTTACTTTTGTGGGGCCCACTAACCAAGGCCACGCAAAATTCATTGGCCGTCATGTATTTGGCATTTTTTTTTTCCTTAAACCAAAAGAAAATGACTTAATTCTTTTTCTTTTTCTTACTTACAAATATTTTCCTTAAAAAAAAAATATATAAAACATTATTTTAAACTATTTAATTAATATTTTATAATAAACTTAATAAAATAATTACATACTTAAATTATATAGTTTAAAACTTGACTTTATTCAGGTTTAAATTTAAATAATAGGTCCAACTAAAATTTTAATCTTCCACTTTTTTTTTTTTTTTTGTTATCTTTGTGTCCATATTAAAAAGTCTTTAAACTTCATAAAATGTTTAATAAATTATTAAATTTTCAATTTCTCTAACATGTTTAATCATTTTTAAAGTAACAGATATATTAGATATAAGATAAAATTTAATGTCTAATTAGATAGGAGATTTCAAATAAGACACCGACTACTGAATTTCAAATACAACAATAATCATTTGAGTTTCGAAAGTTCTTAAAAACGTTTTAAAGTTTATGGTTATAAATTTTAATTTATTAGACATTCGTAATTAACCTAAATATTACTGTAATATATTGTTATTAAAAAACAAAAAAGATGTGATTTGTCGGAGACTCAAATTCAAGATAAAATGTCAAAATGAAAGCGATAATTGACATGTATTCTTGACTTAAAAAAAATATGAAGGTAAAATAAATTATATTTAAAAAAGAAGATGAAAAATAAATAGAATTGAATGTACCTGGTTTTGATGGAAGGGGAAGTAGTCATCTCCTCCGTTGCTTTGATGATCCGCCATATCTGATTTCCTATAAAAAATCCAATACGCCGCCATAGTTAACCAAAAGGAAGAAGAAATTGACCGATTCATGACACAGAGATTAAACTCGACTCGGGCGAGTCGTGCTAGGGCAGCGACTCGGTCCGAAAAGAAAATTCAGAGCTCTTTGATCGATGAATCGATTTCGTTTCGAGTTCTGATGAAAAAGAAAACTGGTTCGGCCATGGCGAAATAGAAGAACGAAATTAGAGAGAGAAGTACCTTGAGAGAGAGATAGAGAGAGATAAAATTGAAATGAAGAAATGGATAGATGTGGAAGGGGAAGAATAATAACGGGCGGTTGAGTAAAGAGGATGGCTCACAAGAATATGTACACGATCGTTTTGAGGTTAATATTGTATATACTTTTCAATTCTTTTTTAAAACTATTATATATTTTTTCAATTTTTTAAATTTGTCGGCGAAATTCGTCAATTTTCAAAATTAAATATAGAGTTGAATTTGAAACTTCATTCGCCAAAGCGAGCTTAGCTCAGCGGTAATTGGCATGTATTCTCGACCGTGAGGTCAGAGGTTCGAATTCCCCCACCCCCAAATGTTGATGTACTCAAAAAAAAAAAAAAAAAAAAAGAATTTGAAACTTCATTCCTAAATGAGATTTTTTTGTAGTTATTTGGAAAAATAGTAAAATAGACTAAAATAGTTACAAAATATAGCAAAATCTATTAAAAAATTGCAAATATAGCAAAATTGAAGCCTATCAACTTGTGATGTTGATAGACTATTTTATCAGAGACATCAGTCTATCATTAATAAATTACATGCATTATGATTAAAGTCTAACAGTGATAGATTTGTCAAAACTGTTTGCAAATATAATAAAATTAAAGCCGGTAAGTGATATTGAAGTCTATCAACGATGGACTTTAATTACAATTGCAATTGTTGTTGATAGATTATTCTATTAGTGATAGTAGTGATAGACTACATGCATTGTGATTGATGTCTATCATTGATAGATTTGTCATATTTGCAAATAACAAACTTTAAATTGCTACATGTTACAATAACCCCTTTTTTTTAATGGGTTTTTAAACATCTACTCGTTTGGTTGATGATATAATAAAAATGGGTTTGTTTAGGCTCCGTTTGACAACGCTTTGATTTTTTGTTTTTTTTTTTTAAATTTTAAATTAGGCTTGTTTTTGCCCAATTTGCTTACAATAGTTTTCATCTTTTGTTAATGATTGATTTGAATTCCTAGCAAAATTCAAAAAACAATAACAAGTTTTTGAAAACTACTTTTTTTAGTTTTCAAAACTTGACTTGGTTTTTTAAAATATGAGGAGGTAGGTAATAAAACATAGAAACTTATAATGAAAGTACTGTTTATAAGTTTAATTTTCAAAACCAAAACCAAAAACTCAAATGGTTATCAAACCGGACCTGATAATTTAAAAAATAGGATTTAGAAAACAATAGATTCAAAAAAAAAAAAAAAATTGCATTCTATATATTTTCTCTTGGGTAGATATTGAATTTCAGTTTAAGTGCGTTTTCAAATTTCAAATTTGAACATTTGAAAAAAAAAATCAGAATTTATGCTGTTTGGATTATCCAATAAAAAATAAAAAATTTAATCCAACGGTATACTAATAGGTCCTTTTTTAGTTTAGCAAATTAAGGGATAAAAACGCAAATCGTATATGTCTTATTCAATTGATTCAAAATTTTTGCCCCCACTTATTTTTTAAAAAACACATATGGAACTCAAACGAAATTTTTATCAAGTATAATTTTTGTAAAATAATAAGTAATAGCTTATTTTTCTTTTATATATAAAACACACAAATAAAAATATTGGGTCAAATTATAAGATCAAATTGTCGGTCTTTTAAAAATAAAAAATAAATACATGTTGTTTGACTCACTAATGTTTGGATAAACTCATAAATTTGTCAACGGAAGACTAAGCCAATGAACCGCCCTATCTTCTCTCGCGTGAAACACCGAGATGACACGTCGAGTTTAAGTATTATGATTTTGAAATATCAAATTTTGATTTATTTTCTAATTTTTTGGAAATCTAAAATGATTAAAATAATAAGTTTCAACTCAAATTGGTTTAATTTTCTAAAAAAAAACTCAAATTGGTTTCAAAGAGGAAATCGAAGAGCTCAACAATATATATATATACACACACAATACTTGCTTAATAATAATTTTATGTGCTATTTTTCTTTTTCCAAATTCTACCTAACAAACTTTCAAAACTAAAAAAAAAAAAAAATAATTTCTAAAAATACATGCAAAAAGTTATTCCAAAATTTCTAATTTGATGAATCACCTCACACAGAAGACTTAACAATTGAGCTAAATACACAATTAATTTTAAATAACAAAAACATCTTTTTAAGTTACAAATCTTAAAATATGAAATTATTATAATTTAACTCAATATTTTTAACTCTACAAAAATTAAAAATTATAATATATATGAATAGAAATTTTATTTCCAATTGATGTCAAGATGTCATCTTAGTTTAAGAAAATAAAACATTACTATAAAAAAAAAGTTTGTTCCATTGTAAGAGACCCATTATTGGAGATTTTGATTAGAAAAAACACTTATAAATTTTATGAGTAATTTTTCCCCCTTTTTGAGTTCAACAACAATTGAAAGTAGGAGATTTGAACTTTGACTTCTTGATCCATGGTATATATTGATTACTGCTGAGCTATAGTCATTTTTTGGCCTAATTTATGAGTAATTTGTTTAAAGAATTTTACGATATTTAAGGAAGATTTACATGTGACAGTTTCATATATTTATGGAATGATCTATCAAATTGAAAGTTTAGAATTAGAAATGTACGTATTGTTGTTGGTTTTTGTAATTCTCTCTTAACATAATTTTAGAATTAAATAAAGAAAATCTTAGAAATAAAAATAAAACTCGCTAATTGTTTTGATTGGATCAATCCAGTGCTTATCTATGGGTAGCATAAAGCGTATAAAACGAATAACCTCCAAACCAGGGAACTATTTTTTCTTTTTCCCTTTTTTTTTTATTAAAAAAAAAAAAAATCTCTGCAACTTTGACAAATAAAAATGCACTTTGAAATTTATGGTCAAAAAATAAACACGTCTTCTTTGATTGTTAGGTTTGGAATTAGGCAATTAATCACTACGGCTTTTTTTTTTTTCAAAAAAAAAAAAAATACTAAAAACTATTTACTTTACCATTAAATAGTCTAAATTTAGTTAATAAAATTTCAGTCAATAGTTTTGTTGGTTAAATTCAAGGGACATTTGCACATATAACAAAAAGCACTAACATATTGCAAAAGCAGCAAAAAGTAAAACTATTTGCAGAAATAGCACAAAGTGACGTTAAGTTACAAAAATTCCATTTTTATTGGTAGTTATCTAATAGAAAGAATTATCAATGACTATCACCGATAGTCATTGATAGACTACGATTAATCGGAGTCTATCAAGACACTGATAGAAAAGATTATACGGAGTCTATCAGTGTCTATCACTCATGATAGTCACTAATACACCGAATTAATCGGAGTCCATCAGTGATACACACTGATAGAAATGATTATATGAAGTCTATTAATAGTTTATCAGTGTTTATCACGAATAGTTACTGATAAACTTTGATTAATTGGAGTCTATCACTGATAGTCATTGATAGACTCCAATTATCAGAATCTATCGATGATAGACACGGATAGAAAGGATTATATAAAGTCTATCAGTAATAGATACTTATATACTCTAATTATCAAAGTCTATCAGTGATAAGACACTAATGGAAAGGAATGTACGGAAATTGATAGAATTCACACACAATTCAAAATTAAATAAGGATAAAACATAAATTATGAAAATTTATTCTAATAAATTATCATATTTGCTATTATTTTTACATTGGGCTATATTTGTAATTAGAAAAACCCTAATTGCCGCCTCATGCAATTTCCCTAAATTCAATTGATCGAAGATCTTTAATAAGGTTGAAAACTCCCAAATAATATTAGGTTCAAATACTTTTTTTTTTAAATATCCCCAACTTTATTAAATAATAAAAATGTTTTAAAGCCAACATGAACATAACTCAACTACATCTTGTACTAACGACCAAAAGATTTGTGGTTCAAATCTCCACTCCCACATGTTTTAAAAATATATGTATGCTAAAAAAACATGATAAATAATGCGACAAGAGTTTTATACACTAGAATTCTTTTGTTGAGGATCCCACATTGAAAAAATAGGTGGAAACCTCACAATTTTATGAGATAGATGAGTTACTTCCTCAATTGGTTTTGAGAAGGAACCTCATATTAATATGTTTAAGACATATATGACTGATAAAAAGTTTTAAATCCTTATCTTACCTACTGTGGAACTAAAAGAATAAAATAAAATAAAATCAATATCCAAGAAAAAAAAACTCTTTTTTATTAAAAAAAAATACCAGGTAACTAAAACGAATCCAACCACTTCTTAAAAAAAAAAAAAAAAAAAAAAAAAAAAAAAAAATCCAACCACTACTACCAACTGGTTAATATTTCTCATTTTCTATTTCGTTCATTTGACTTTATTATTAAAAAAAAGTCAAAGTCAATTTTTTTTTTTTTTTCTAGTGTGCGAAAAGATGATACCAATTAATATCAATTGGCATTTGGCACACAAAAAATAAAGGGTAAAATACCCTTTTGGTCCCTACTGTTTCGAGTCCGTTTCTAATAGGTCCCTAGGTTTCAAAATTGAACAATCAAGTCCCTACTATTTCGTAAATAGTTCTATTAAGTCCCTCTACCGTTAGTTTTTTTAACGGTGCTGACGTGGCATGTTAAAAATATTAAAATATTAAATTTTAAAATAAAATAATAATAAAATTTTTTTTAAAAAAAAAAAACCTATCTCTCCCCGATTTCCTTTCCCCCTTTTCCTTCTTCTTCTCTCTCCCCCTCCACTTCTTTCCCTCTCCTTCATCTCATCGCCGGCGCCGCCCTAGGGCCATCGCCACCTTCAACTTCTCTCCCTCTCCTTCATCTTCTCTTCTCTCTCTCAACCCTCGATTCCCTTTCCCCTTCCTTCCCTTTCACTCTGAATTAATTGTGATTGCCCTAATTTGTTTAATTTTTTTCTACCGCAGCCTCCATTCGCTTGGCCATGGAACTCAATCCCCCTTCGAATTTCTTCACCAGGTCCTTCAGCTTCAAACCTTCCACCGGCTCAACGGCGAAACTCCATTCAATCACGCCATCGTCGCCACCGCCCGGAGCGATCTCGATCGTCGACACGTACGATTTGAATCCGATGTTGCTATCCACGATCTCGTAGCATATGCGGCGGTGCTCGTCGTCCACAGCCACCAGCCGTTCTTTGGACCAGCTAATGGCGCGATCGGAGCCGGCGGTGGACGGAATCGAGAAGTCGGAGCAGAATCGGACACAACCGACCTCGCCGTTAGCGCCAGAAAGTACGTAACAATTGGCTAGGGTTGGAAACCATTTGTGGAAGTTGAAGAAGTCCTTGAGCATCAGCCATATCTGGTCGGCGTCAGCGACTGTTAACGCCTTTGAAACTCAACCTTCCCACTTTGCTGTGGAATTTTCCGCCATTGGAGAGTCGGCTGTGAGATCCCTCCCCCATTGCTAACTTTTCATTTTTTTCGTCCTCTCTGAATTTTTTTTTTCTTTTCTTTTTTGGAAAATTCACATTTTCCCCCTCTAAATAATTTCCCACACCCTAAATTACCGAGTGGAGCCAAAACAATTACTGTTGTTTTTTTTTTAGAAATTTGTAGAAAGCTGTAAAATCTTGTCAATGGTGGTTTGTTCTGAAGTTCTCCAAGTGTTGTTGGTTGCGATTTGTGATTTTTTGAGAATGGAAGAGGTTGAAGATGGATTTACGTTGATTTCTTGTTTGGTCAGGGATTGACACTTCCCTGTATGGAATTTTAATTCGAGCGACGGAGAAGAATGTCAGGATCTATTGCCGGAGTGAAAGGGAGGGGAGGTGAAAGGGTGGGAAGGAAGGTGAAAGGGAAGGAAGGGGAAAGAGATTCGAGGGTTGAGAGAGAGAAGAGAAGATGAAGGAAAGGGAGAGAAGATGAAGGTGGCGATGGCCCTAGGGCGGCGCCGGCGATGAGATGAAGGAGAGGGAGAGAAGTGGAGGGGGAGAGAGAAGAAGAAGGAAAAGGGGGAAAGGGAATCGGGGAGAGAGAGGGTTTTTTTTTTTTTTTTTTTTTTTTTTTTTTTTTTTTTTAATTTTATTATTATTTTATTTTAAAATTTAAAATTTTAATATTTTTAACGTGCCACGTCAGCACCGTTAAAAAAACTAACGGTAGAGGGACTTAATAGAACTATTTCCGAAATAGTAGGGACTTGATTGTTCAATTTTGAAACCTAGGGACCTATTAGAAACGGACTCGAAACAGTAAGGACCAAAAGGGTATTTTACCCAAAAATAAAATACTTAAAATTGACCAAAACCATCAAAACTTATTCAACTTAATATTAAAGTGAAATCTTCATATTCTTGAAACATTGTTATGCAAATTTTTTAAATATCCACGTGGTTGCATATTGCCCACTAAAAATGTCACATGGATAAATTTAAATTGTCATTATCCAAAGTACAACCACAAGGTTTCTAATATTACCATATCCCAAAGATTCTTTTTTATGAAAGATGTATTATATAGTATATACAAATTTTCAATAAATTTTGTTTCATGTCAACCCGAACATAGCTCAACTATATAAAAACACATATTATTGAACTAAACAAAATGATTTTTTTTTTCTTCATTATGCATTTTAACTTGTTTTTGGAACTTTATATATAGTTCAATTACAAGTTTAATCTCCGAACTTTCAAGATTGTGTCAATTTGGTATATAAACTTTAGAAAATATAAAAATGTCAAATAAACACAACATTGTAAGTTCAAGTTTAAAGATCTATTAGACACAAAATTGAAAGTTCAAGGGTTTATTCTTAAAGTTCGAAGGCCAAATTAACGCAACTCTAAAAGTTCAAGGACTAAACTTATAATTTAACCCATATGAGCGTGTTTTTAAATAAGTCACAATATAAACACTTTTAGGAGAAGTGCATCTAACTGTTTTTCCTCTATTTTTAAAAATTGGTTTAAGAGCCTTTTTTAGTTGGTAAAAACATTTTGGAAAAAATACATTTTTGGTCCCTGAGTTTGACCCTTTTAGTACAAGAGTTTTGAGAAATAGGTTTAAAAAGTCCATAAGTTTTCAAAATGAAACCTTTTCGGTCATTGAGTTTTGAGAAATAAGTTTAAAAGGTCCCTCATATTATACTTTCAACTTTTTTAAATTAATATTTTTTTTAATATTGAATGAGTTTTTAAATTAAAAAATAAAAAAAAAATATTTAATTTAAAAAATTGAAAAAATAATATGAGCAACTTTTTAAACCTATTTCTCAAAACTTAAGGACTAAAAAAAATCTATTTTGAAAACTTAGGGCCTGTTTGGTAGGTAAATTCACTGAATTCAGTGAATATGCGTTTGACAGACATGTTTTTTAAAATTGTTTTCGGATTCTGTGATCCAAATAGTGGAAATTCTGAAAACAACTTTTTTATGTTTTCAGTGTATCCAGATTTTGAATTTGAGATTTTTAAATGTAGAATTAAATTAAAAAAGATACAAACTTTAATAAATATAATATTTGATGTTATAAACTTAATTTAGTTTTGTGAAATTAAAATCTGTATAATATAATGTATTATAAATTATATGATATTGTAAATTAATAATTATAAAAAATTTATAACACATAACATGTTTAAAAATTAATTAATAATAGTTTTTTTTTTTTGAGAAAAAATTAATTAATAATAGTTTATATTCAACCTAGTATTTAATTGATAACTACAAATAGTTTATGATTTATAAATATATTATCAAACACATTTTGAACAATTGTTTAAATTTGGATCCAATTTCTGAATCTGCTACCAAACACATATCTGAAAACATTAAATACAACTCTGTTTTCATTGAATCCCTTGTTTTCAAATTTTTGTTTTCAGATCACCAACCAAATGCACCCTTAGGAACCTTTTAAATCTACTAGTTCAAAGACACGTGCGATGCACGTTAGATTTCACTGTTTTAATTGAAAATAAAAAAAGAAAGACGGTGCTTAGAAGTCTAAAACTATATATTATTTTGTTCTAGGTTCATTTAGAATGAATATGAAATTTTTTTGCACGTGGTTTGAAATCTTTGGAATACAATTATTTATGGTGAAAGTTAACAAAAATTTACACTAATTAATGAAAAAGAAACTTCCATCAAATAAGTGAAAAAGAAATAAAAAATTTACACTAATGATAATTGCTAATTGTTAGATAAAGTAATTATTTATAAGAAAAGTCATATTATATGCATAAAAATCCATGAACACGGTTGAACATGCTAAGGGGATCCGCTTTCCCCATATCTTTTCCTTATTTGTGCAGAAGGGCTTTCAAGGCTTCTTAACGATGCGGTCGCTAACAAAGAGTTGTCAGGTTTGCGTATTAATAGATACTGCCCTATGATATCTCATTTATTCTATGCTGATGATAGTCTGCTATTTTTTAAAGCTTCTAATCAGGATTGCAAGTCTATCAAAAGAGTGTTGGAGATTTATGAGAAAGCTTCTGGGCAAGTTATTAATTTTGATAAGTCTAATTATATGTCTAGTCCTAATACTAACGCTGATCTAGCCAGAGAGGTTGAGGATATTTTGCAGGTGAAGCATACAGACAGTGTGGGGCAATACCTTGGGCTCCCATCTCAAAATGCTCGCAGCAAAAAGGAGATTTTTAGTCATATTAAAAACCGAGTCTGGAGAGCACTACAAGGATGGAAAGGGAGATTCTTTTCAGCAGCGGGAAGAGAGATTCTCATCAAAGCAGTGGCTCAAGCGATCCCTAATTATGCAATGAGTTGCTTTAAATTTCCTGTGTCTTTATGTAATGAGCTAAATTCTATGTGTGCTAGGTTTTGGTGGGGAGCAGGAACAACTGGCAATAAAATTCACTGGAGAAGCTGGAAGAAAATGTGCACCAATAAAAATCAAGGCGGAATGGGTTTTAGGGATATATCGATTTTTAATCAGGCCATGTTGGCCAAACAAAGTTGGAGGATTATTCGTCACCCTGACAGTCTTCTGGCTAAAGTCCTTCGTGGTCGATACTTTAAAACGGGGCATTTCCTCAAGGCCACCTTAGGCAGTAATCCTTCATATACTTGGCGAAGTATTGTATGGGGGAGGGAGCTATTTAAGAAAGGTTATAGGTGGCGTATTGGCAACGGACACATGGTGGATTGTACCGCAGACCCTTGGATTCCTAGAGATGGAAATTGTACTCCAATGATGGCAAGCGAAAGAGCAAATCATATTAATGTAGCTCATCTCATTGATTCCACTGGAGGCTGGAAGGAGGCCTTGGTTAAAGATCTTTTCATTGAGTACGATGCTAAGGCTATCCTTGACATTCCGTTGAATTCAAGGAATAGTCTGGATGAGATCATTTGGAACTGTGATCCAAAAGGACTTTTCTCGGTGAGAAGTGCTTACCGTTTGGGTACCAAACTCCAAGGTTCTCTAGAGGCTTCAAGCTCAAATTCTATGTACAAGCAGGCGATATGGAAAAAATACTGGAAAACATCTCTTCCCCCTAAAATCAAAGTTTGTGGTTGGAAGATATATAACGATATCCAACCAACTTGTACTAATCTGGTTAACAGAGGGGTTGGGGTTAATTCTTTGTGTCTTTTATGTAGGTCCAAACCGGAGACGATCCAGCACCTGCTATGGGAATGTAAGGTAACTAGAGATGTGTGGGGGAAATTTTTCCATCTTCCTAATGATTTTTATGTTTTGGACAGGAGCTGCTGGTCATCGGCTGATTACTGTGAGATTTTGTGGAAGGGAAGCAGTGACGGTACATTGGAGGAGATGCGAATCGAAGAAAGCGTGATCGTTTGCTGGCAAGTCTGGAATTACAGGAATGGGGTTCTTCACAATAACCAAATTCCAAGCAAACAAACTCTGCAGCAGCAAATTGAAAAAGCTTTAACAACTTACTTTAATACCAGGAAGACGAAACGGCAGGAAGAGCAGAGGAATCGGCGTCCATGTGTGACGCCCGAAGACTCGAGGCCACCTGACCGACACACTGAAGAAGCTAATCGATGGCCCACGATCAAATGGCGGTGTCCCCCTATGGGATTTGGGAAGTTGCAATGTGACGGGTCATGGAATGAAGAAAGGATGCGCGGAGGAATAGGATGGATTCTGAGATGGTGGGATGGATCCCCTATTATGGCCGGCTACCGTGTTATTGAAAGGCGATGGAAGATAAGCTGGTTAGAAGCCTTTGCAGTGGTGGAAGGTTTGCGATCGATTCCTCAAGATTGCCCAGAATTTTTTATCGAGCTTGACTCTATTCAGGTGGTAAATTTACTTCTGGGAAGAGAGGATGACATTACAGAACTTTCATCCTTCATTGATGAAGCAAAAAGACATTTTTCAGGGCATCCGGTTCAATCGATTAGCCATATTCCAAGGGCCCAAAATCATATGGCCCATCAATTGGCCCGAAAGGCCTGGTCCACGAACTCATCTGAGAGTTGGTGTGGTAGTTTTCCTTCCTGGTTTTTGTTGTTAAATAACTTGGATATTGGAGCCGTTTCTAACATCCATGGGGGCGACTGTCCCATGGAGGGAGTTTGTTTCGGAGCAATTGCTCAGTGAGTTATGAAGGTGTTTCTGTTTCAAAAAAAAAAAAAAAAGAACATGCATGTCAAAGAAAAAGTTAAACATATAACAATCACTTACGAATAGTATAAAGTCCATCAAACCACAAACACAACCAGTAAAATCAACAATAGAAAAGAAAATCTCAAAATGAAATTTCATGCAACTGAAAAAAGAACATTTCATCAAAATTCTCCCATGAAGTGAATTGTACACAAAGATAAAGTCCAATGTGTTTTGGGTAACATACGCAATAGTAAAAGACAAAAATTAATTGCAAACTATAATTTTATAGTAAAGTATTTACAATTTTTACACATTGAGAGAAACGTAATCCCATTATGAATGAAGAATGAAAAATGTAGTGCAATTTTAACTTTTAGTTTCAAACCACAATTTTTTTTTTTTAGAGAATCGAAATTATATAACATAGTTCAATGCTTTTATACATGGATTACATTCATACGCGAATGATTGATGTATAACCACCCCACCCAATAGTCGTGTCTTGTCGATATTAATGGCACACATTTGAATGAACAGACACATACACTTGAGAGTCACATCATCATTTGAATAGTCATGTCCTACCAGTATACATTGACTATTCAATATTTCTCTCAACGAACACCTCATCTCGAAAAGTCATGCCCCATCATTGAAGGACAAAATAGGAATTTATTAAAAATGTAAGGGCATAATAGGAAGGCAAAGATTCTCCCCTCTTAACCTCTTAACCTCTTTTATATAGTATAGATAGATATAGATTTCTCAAAACTAAGGATTAAAAAGATCTCTGTTGGAAACTCCGGGATCAAACGCACTTTTGCTCAAAAGACCAAAAAGGTATTTTTACCAAACATTTTTAGAAAGCACTTTTATCTGTCAAATGAAGAGAGATATGAGATAAAGAAATTCGAAGTATAACACAATAATAATCCATACTTCATTACTAATGAGACAGAATTTTCCTGTCAATCACAAATTTACACTTTGAAAACTACATGAACTGCCCCTCGCAATTTTGCTGCGTTGAGGCTAAATCATATTTCAATACACACATCTTATATAATCACAATGAATTCCAAATTTCTTCACAAATAATGATTTCCCCCTTTCTTTTTCAACCTATTTGATTCTATTCTATATACAACAAATTCCCTCTGTAATTTACCTTTAATTCTATATAATCAACGTAATTAGGGCACAGCACCATCAACATTTACGACGGTGTTCAAATTCAATCAGAATTTAATATCCTGTAAATCAGCCTGAAGAGAAATCGAATGAGTAAGATCTCCAATGTGGAGAGTGTGCTCACCAGTCGGAATTCTTCGAGTTCCAAACTGATCGACTCGGCTAAGATGATCGCAGACACGAACTCCGATGCTAACTCGCTTCTGAGATCCGGCCGTTACGTGAACCTTTTCGAATCCGATCAAGTGCTTGTTGGGCGACCAGTCCGCGTTCGGAGCCGTTGCGAAGACGAGAACGGTGTGAGATCCGTCGAGGGTTCCGGTGTTCTTGACGTCGATCTGAAGGCCGAGATCGGAGATTGAGGCGCAATCGGCGTGAGAGACTTTGATTGCGCTGAGAGAGAAGGTGGAATTGGGATTGGGAGAGAGATTTGAGAGAGGAATTGAGAGTTTTGTTGGGGCTTCGACTATGGAGTGAGTGAATTTTGAGTAGCTTAGACCGAACCCGAATGGGAACACGACCGGGCCCTTGTAGAACCGGTAGGTCCGACCCGGATAGCCGATTGACGGGTTGGCTCTTAGGCCCATGTTTGTCATTGGGACCTTGGCTAGGTAGCTCTGTGGGTACCAAGTCATGGGCAATTTTCCTCCTGCAAAATTTCAACATGTGGTTAATAAAAGGCTAAATTATAAAAAATACCCCTAAACTATGGGGTTTGTTTCAAAAATGCCCCTGAACTTTGAAAAGTTTCAAAAATACTCCTGAACTTTGAAAAGTGTTTCAAAAACACCCTGTCGTTAATTTTTGGATGAAAACCGTTAGAATTTACGATGAGAGGAGGAAAAAAGAAGAAGCATTTTTCAATAAGGGTGTTTTTTAAATTTTTTTGAAAGTTTAAGGGTATTTTTGAAACTGAAACTTTAATAGTTTCCATCCAAAAATTAACGGCAATGGTATTTTTGAAACACTTTTCAAAGTTCAAGGGTATTTTTGAAACTTTTCAAAGTTCAGGGACATTTTTGAAACAAACCTCATAGTTTAGGGGTATTTTTTATAATTTAGCCTTAATAAAAAGTTATAAACTCGAATTTGGTTTATTTTGATATATGTGCTTTTTAGAATATTTATTTTAGTTTTTCTTTTTTGGACTTTGGTCTATTTTACTTTCAAATTAAAAACAATGTTAAAAATCACTTTTGATCCCTGAACTTTCATGAAAGTAACAATTTAGTCCCTGAACTTTGATTTGTAAAGATTTACACCCCGTTTGATAACCATTTGGTTTTTGGTTTTTGGTTTTTAAAAATTAAGCTTATACACACATACTTTCACCTATAAGTTTTTTGGTTTTAATATCAATCTTCTACCTTGTTTTCAAAAACCAAGTCCAATTTTGGAAAAAAAAAAAAAAAAGTAGTTTTCAAAAACTTGTTTTTGTTTTTAAAATTTGACTAGGAATTCAAATGCAACCTTAACTAAGATGAAAGCCATGGTAGGAAATCTAGGAGAAAACAAATATAATTTTCAAAAACTAAAAACAAAAAACCAAATGGTTATCAAACGGGGCTTTAGTCTCTGTACTTTCAATTTTGTAACGATTTAGTCCATGTACTTTCAATTTTGTAACAATTTAGACCATGAACTTTAATAAGTAACTATTTAGTCCCTATACTTTCAAATTTGTTAACAAGTTAGTCTCTATCGTGAAAAATTAATATAACGATTTAATGAAATTTCTTACCTAGATAGATTAATAACCTAATTTGGGACCCAATATGTTAATAAGTTACAAATTTAATCATTAAATAATAAAAATCGACATTTAATTTTGATGGTTTTTTTTTTTGTTGCGACAAGGGTTAAATTGTTACAAATTTGAAAGTATAGAGACTAAATTGTTACTTATTAAAGTTCAAAGACTAAATTGTTACAAAATTGAAAGTATAGGGACTAAATCGTTACAAATTAGAGTTCAGGGACCAAATTGTTACCTTCATGAAAGTTTAGGGACTAAAAGTGAAAGTGCATGTAAATCACCCATAAAATAATAAAAATTAGCCATAAACTGAAAATTAGAAGAGGGAAGAAATGAATGAGTACCAGGATTAATGGCGCCAAACAGCACTTCAGCAATGGCCGCGCCACCAGCTTGACCAGGGTACCCAGCCCAAAGAATCGCACTAACTTTCGCATCATTTTTCGCAAACGAAACATCAATCGGCCCACCGGACATCAAAACCACCACCGTCGGCCCTCTCGAAGCCCTCGCCACTCTCGAAACCAATTCCTGTTGATACCCAGGCAAAAGCAGCCCATTCCTGTCTTTGAACTCCGCTTCGATCGACTGGTCCAAACCCACCACCACCACCGTCGCGTCCGCCTCACGCGCCGCCGCCTCTGCCGCCGCAATCAGCTGATTCCCACCGCAGCCCACGTCGGCGCAGCCTTTCTGGTGGATGGTCTTAACGTACCTAGCGATTCCTTGTAGCGGCGATGTGTATCCACAGGCCACGCCGGCGTAGTTTCCGATCATGGTGACGGTGGCGTCGGAGTTCGGGCCGATGACCGCGACGGTGCGGTGGCGCGTCGGGGAGAGTGGTAAGGATGCGGCTCGGTTTTGGAGGAGGACAATGCCTTGTCTTGCGGCTTCGAGGGCTAGCTGTTTGTGGGCCGGGGTGCAGACGTCTTTTGGGCCCAAGTGGCCGTAGGGTTGGGCCGTGGGCTCGCCGTCGAACATTCCGAGCCGCATTTGGACGGAGAGTAAGTTGGCTAAGGCGTTGTTGAGGTCGGCTTCTTTTAGGAGTCCTCTTCCCACGGCTGTGGCTGTGTGCACTGCCAAGAATGGTCCACAGTCCAAGTCCAACCCTACAAATCACGGGAGGAATTTGAACCTCTAACCTCTTAAAAAATGTTGGATATGTAAAGGATTTACTAAATACAACTCAAATGTTTAGATATTAAAGGTATAATTTAACTTTTTTTTTCTTCATTTGTAGTAAGACTAATGACTAAATTGAGAATTAAAACATTATATCCCGAATCAAAATATCAGTAGTTTGAATTAACTAGAAAAAACCTGTTTGTGATATATTTAGACTTTTTAAAACAAGATTGGATTTGGTACTTACCGGCTTTAATGGTGTAAGCAGCTGATTCTTCCGGCGTACGCGTGAAATGTTGGTTATCGTACATAACTCCAACCGAGTCGCAATCCGATACAATATACCTAATTTCATTGAATGAAAATCAATAATAATAAACTGAATCCAGTGCGGCGATGTGCAGAGTAATTCCATGGGGACTCACCCATCAAGGCCCCAAGCTCCACGGATGGTGTTTTTCAGTAAATCAGGGTCAGCGCAAGTCGGCTTCCCGTTGACCTGATTGTAAGAGCACATCACACTCGCCACTTTTCCCTCCACCACACAAGCTTTAAAAGGCACGTTATAAGTGTCTTCCAAATCCTGTTTACTCACCTGCCCAACACAAAAAAAAGCCCATCAACATTCAGAATGGGCCTCGGCCCACTAATCCCTTTTGAGCTTCAGATTCCCAAATGCCCATTACATACCTTGGCATTGAAATGGTACCGGTCTACTCCATTCCAATTGTCAAGATCATAGGCTGTGTAATGCTTGCAACAAGCTGCCACCTTCAGCCTCTTCCCCTGACCATTGCCCTGCAGCCCTCGGACGTAGCTGGCCGCGTATTTCCCAGCAACGATCGGGTCCTCGCCCGGAGTTTCCTGGCCCCGCCCCCACCGTGGGTCTCGGAATATGTTCACGTTCGGGCTCCAGTATGTCAAGCCTGCCGTTCCTCCGTTGTACATAGCTCTCGCCTCGTCCGAAACCACCTACATATCAACACATTGAAGGAATGTCATTGTCTTAGTTTTGTGGATCTAAGGATTATGGGCAAAATTAAAATTTTAGTCTATTAGTTATTTCTCTAGTGGTCAATGGCGGCTATTGAAGGTTAATTGGCGATGGTTGAAAGGTCTATTGATTACTTAATGCAAAGCCAATTTCAATTAAGAGATGAAAATGTGTCAATCGAATATTGGACTTTTCTTCCTTTCTCATTTACGTAACCAGCGACCGTACTGCTAATGGAGAAAGGGAAAAAAGAATCAATCACTGTTTTCTATTTTTTAATATTTATTTACATTTTTTTTTAAAAAAAATGTCTGCATATTTAATTTTATTTAATATTAGTATTTTGTTTTTGCTATATTAATTAGAGTTCAACAATATATGGAAGTAGAGAAACTTGAACATATGACTTTTTTTTTTTTTTTTTTGGAAGCATATGACATTTTAGTTGAGAATATATACTTTAACTAATTTAATTATAGGCTAAATTATAAAAATACCTCTGAACTATGGGGTTTGTTTCAAAAATGCCCCTGAACTTTAAAAAATTTAAAAAATACCCCTGATCTTTAAAAAATATTTCAAAAATACCCTTGTCGTTAATTTTTGGATGGAAATCATTAAAAATTTCAATTTCATTAAAACTCTTTAACTTTCAAAAGATTTTAAAAAATAACCTTATTCGAAAATGCTTCTTTTTTTTTTTTTTCTTATTCCACCGTAAATTCTTCTTCTATGAAAATTAATCAGAAGCTTTACCTATTTTTCATGTATTCATTCTTTTCTTCCCTTTCAACACATCATCCCAAGAACTTGACTAGATTTTCGGTAATGATATTTTTGAAACATTTTTAACGGTTTTAACGATTCTCATCCAAAAATTAACGACAAGGGTATTTTTGAAACATTTTGTATAGTTCAGGGGTATTTTTGAAACTTTTTAAAGTTCAAGGAAATTTTTAAAACAAACCCAATAGTTGAGGGGTATTTTTTATAATTTAGCCTTACTTATATTAACAATTATGTTTAGAAAAATAAAAATAGTGTAGATAAATTTCTAGCATTATTGAAATTAAACAATCTCAAAATTAGACAAAATTTTAACTATTAACCCCACATGGAACACGCACGCTCTGTCAGTTTTGAATTTGACAGAACGATAGGGTCCATATCTGGTGTTCAGACAAGCAATATTGTTTATTAAAATTTATTAAAAAGGGGTTTTTTTTTTTCTTCTTTTAAATATGTGAGAAAGAGAATTAAGAAAAATAAATATCAAAATTAAGAAAACCAGTTGTTCTACTACTTCCCTAACCAGGAGGACCACCCTAATTTACATTTTCACGGGTTTCAAACGGTAATTTCTGTGACATTTTTTTAAATTAAAAAAATTATTATTATTATTATTAATGTATTGGAGGCTTCTGGTCCTAGCATTTGTCTTTTCCCTGATGGGGAATCAAAATTTTTAAAAATAACTTAATTTAAATATTTTATAATTTTAGATCAACATACATCAAATAGATGAAAATATAAGTACAAAAAGCCATCTTTTCACATAGTTTTCATATAAAAAAATCATAATAATAATGAAACATCAAAAGCTGGTCTGTGTAATAACTTTAAGAAATCACACTCAAACATCACTTTAACATCTAAAAAATAAAATAAAATAACTCCTCTTCTCTCCCTGCCACTTGAAGGGCAAGTTGATAATTCAAATTAACAATATTTCAATCATAAAATATTTGAAGAGATCACCGATCACTGGTTCGACACTACTCTCCTCTATTATTTATGAAACATAATTCATAATGCAATTAATCTATTTCATAACGTTCTCATTTATTATTTTTTTTCCTCATCTCTCATTTTGGAATAAAGAAAACACAAAACATTATTAGAACAAGAAACATAAACTCAATTGTTAATCCTCCCTTGTCTTTGTCTTCTAAAATTTTAAATTAGAATAAAAAAATTTATATAAAATAACCCTCCAAACTTTTTATGTTATATTTAGCATTTTTTAAATCAAGAATAATAAAACAATCCTTTTATTTACATTTTGAAACAAATTGAAATTTTCGATTATGAAGACATTTCTGAAAATTAAAATAATTTTCCAACATTTGTTTTCTAATAAAAAAAAGTAGAAACCAAAAAATAAAAAAAAAAAACATTCAGACACATACTTAACAATATAAAATCATCGGCCACATTGTAAGAGTATCCCAATAATTTCTCAAAAAAATAGATAATATCAAATATTTTATTTAAAAAATAATAATAATAATGCGAGAATAAAAAAAAAAAAAAGAGAAGAAATATGACCCGTCCGATCTCCTGCCAAAGCGACTGATTGAAAGAAGCAGCGGTGGTGATGACTTGAGGAAAGCTAGTGGCGCCAGGGAAGGCCCCACCAAACTTGGTACCGGGGCCCACATTGGAAACACCGTGAAGCGCTTCGGACCACCACTCGTATCCTCTAATCCCGAGCCGTGGCACCGCGATCGCATTGTTAACCAGCAGCCGTATTTTCTCCCCCAACGTCAATCTCCCGATCAAATCCCTAACTCTTTCTTCAATCCCCAACGAAACCTTACAGAACCCCATGTTTCTCGTCGCCGCATTCCGGCCGTCGCATGCGAACGCCGCCCTCCCCTCCGCCGCCGTCACCACCACCACCACCACCACTACCACCACCATCGATCTAAAATCACAAGCCATAATGATAATAAAAACAATAATAATGTGTGTTTTAGAGTGAGTGGGGGTTGATAACGTGAGTGAGAGGGCAGTGGGTTTTTATAGGGAATGGCAGTTGCGTTCTTGAGATGGTTTCGATGAGACTGGATATTTTCGCTTTCACGATTGGGTTTCCACGTCGACTTTGCTCGTGAACAAATGGGTCTTTTCTTTTTTTAGTTTTTGTTTCCAAATTTTATCTCCCAGCAATCGTTGTATTCTCACGATTAACAGCATCGGATCATATATAAGATAAATTACAAATTTAGTCCTTAAACTTGAAGATATAAACTTTATGTCACTTGAGCTAGACTCTGGTAAAACTTCTTTTATTTATTTTGTAATGGTTTTTAAAAGATCGCCCATGTTTGTCTAAGAAAATGAGATTTTTTTTTTTCTTTTCCGTTTGAGGGAAATTAGCAGCTCGTGAAATTGGTTTTTGTCCTCTTATTTATGACTTGTGAAAGTTTATTAACAAACTTCGTATAAATGGATATAGAGTAACTGAATTAACGTGGTTTTTTTTTTTTTTTTTAGTTCAATGGATTTTGGAATTTGAACGTTTTGATGATTATCAATAATGTTATTAAATGAGAACTAAAAAAAAGAAAAAGAAAAAGAAAAAGAAAAAGAAAAAGAAAGTTATTAGATAGAAGTAAGCAAATTGTAGACGCAGCTGCGAAGTGGGGTGCGGTCACTGCGAGTAGTTACTTAAAAAGGGGAGATTAGATATTAAACAGTTAATTAACCACTTTAATCCTATGTTTAAAAAAATTACTTTAATACATAATAGATCTATGCAATTTAAAAACTTTCTAATCGGTTGCTGTAATTTTTTTTCCATAAATTATTAAACTTTCAATTTTCTGTATGATAAATTTTTGTCTTGATCGACTTTTTTTTTCAAAAAAAAAAAAAAAAACTACGGATCTATTGTATATAATATTGAAATTTTAGAGTCTTATTAAACAAAAATTCAATATTATGTCTAACATTTGTTTAATTTAAAAGGCGTCAAATATGCTACAGATCTATTAGACACAAATCTTTTCTAAACTAAACTTGTAATTTAGGTCCCGTTTGATAACTATTTGGTTTTTGAAAATTAGGCTTGTTTTCTCCTAAAATCCCCTCCCATGACTTTCATCCTAGTTAAGGTTGCATTTGAATTCGTAGCCAAATTTTAAAAACAAAAATAAGTTTTTGAAAACTACTTTTTTTTTCCCCAAAATTGGACTTGGTTTTTGAAAACAAGGTAGAAGATTGATACTTAAACCAAGAAACTTATAAGTGGAAGTATGTGTGCATAAGCTTAATTTTCAAAAACTAAAAACCAAATGATTATCAAACGGGACCTTAATTATATAACCAAAGTAAGTGGGGCAGAAATAAATTTTTTTTTTTGGCATCCAAATTGGAAAAAGGCTTAATTTTAATGGGCTTTTATTTATTTATTCTGTAGTCTATAAATTTTGTATTAAATACACTACTTTTTTTTTTTTTTTTGGAAAAACATTTAAAATGAAAATAAGATTTAAATCTTATAAATTAATAGACAGTTCGGCAGAATGGTGAGAATGGAGTCACGGGCTAAGACTAGGATAAAAGCAGAGGAATTTTTTTTTTTTTTTTAATTTTTTTTTAAATCATTTATAATTTTCTTTATTTCCTTTGAAAAATGCTAGAGTGAAGAAAAAGGAAGCGGCCGCCCCTTCTAACTTTATAGCCAATACCCACATTGAATATTTAGTAGACCCTTTTTTTTTTTTTTTTCATTATTTTGTGCCAAATGAGAAAGGATCCCAATTTTTCTTGATGGCTCTTTGAAATTTCATAAATATGTGGTTGAAACTTGAAACACAATTCTAGTTTCCTATGGTCTAGAAAGTCCCTATACTATTTTTAAATAATTACAGAAAATATAATGAAGTTGTTTTTTATTTTTATTTTTATTTTTAGAGTTAATTTTTTTTTTTTTTTTGATACATTCCAATCAATAAAAGAGAAGGACCAACACACTAAGCAGGCAACCAGACTAAACTGTTACACCGCTAACAAACCCATTACAAAATAACCATCATACACCCAGGCTAGCAACCAACTCTGCTCCCTCCTGCACTATTTCACCTCAAAGTCAGCCCCCATCATCGCTCGCTAGGCCTGAAAGATCACAAACCAAATACATACCTAATAAATTTCAAAGCACGCCTAACTCCTCAACTACTTGGGCATAGAGAGAAACCAAGAATTTGGTTTTTGAAAATTAGGCTTGTTGTTAAAAAAATATAAAGGCTATTTATTGAAAAAAAAATAGTGGCAAACAAATTTCAAAGCACACCTAACTCCTCAACTACTTGGGCATAGAGAGAAACCAAGAATGACAAGCACTAATAAAAAAAATATTTGATTTGCAATGGCTCGAGCAACATTTTTCAATGGGAAAAATACACTTTTAGTCCCTAAGGTTTGGGTTAGGTTTCATTTTGGTCTCTGAGTTTTCAAACCCAACAATTTAGTCCCTGAGGTTTGGTTTTAGTTTCATTTTAGTCCCTCCATCCATTTTTCCGTTAAAAACTAACGGTTTGCTGACGTGACACTATTTTTTTTATTTAAAAAAATCATTTTTGAATTTTGTAAATATAAATATATTAAAAATAATACAAATATTACTATTTTTAAATTTTTTATTTCATCTCTCTTCTCTCTTTTCATCTTATTCTTCATGTTCTTCTTCAGCACAACGCCTAGCAATCGGCTGGTGGCCGGCGGCCGTCGCTCGACCGCCTCCGGTGACTTTTTTTTTTTCCTTCTCGTCTTTTCTCCTTCTTCTCCAACATTTCTTTTCTTTTTTTTTAAAAAAAAATGAAACTTAAGAGGGAAGAGACCCTCTCGTTCTGTCGAAAAACTGGGGAGAGAAAACCCCTTCTTGCGCCGCCGCCTGCACACCCACGAACGCCGAACACCCCCTCCAATCGAACGCAATACAAACCCACGATTTCTTCACCAGATTTCTTTTTCTGGAACGTCGAACGGCGATACGAACCTGTCGCCTGCACACCCACGGAAAGATCTGGAACGCCGAACGCCCCCTTAGACTGATTTCTTCACCAGATTTCTTTTTCTCTTCTCTCTCGGGTTCTTCTCTCTCTCAGATCTGAGACCCATGAACGAACCAACAACGGTGATTCCCGATCTGTCTCTCGCGTTCGTGTCCGAGATTCCAAGAGGACCCACGCGATTCCAGATCTCTTCGGCGATTCCAGATTTTCGTGATGTTCGTGCTGTTTCTCTTCGAGTTTTTTACATCAAGAGCAAGATCTTTCCACGCGAAGCCAGATCTGAGAAACCCACGAAGCCAGATCTGTCTCTCAAACCAGTCGACCCGAACCCGACAGCATACATGAACCAGCGATTCTGGAAACTCGCAGCGAGATCTGGGCGGCGTCTCCGATTTATTCTTGCAGCATACCAAAACCGCGAGATCTGGGCGAGAGGGAGACGATATAGAACGGTGTGCGAAGACGAGAGGAAGAAAACAGATCTGGAACGTTCAAGTCCCGATTCGATGTGTTTTTTTTTTTAACGTGAAAGAAAAGAAGGGAAATGAGAAGAAAGAAGAGAAGAAGAAAAGGAGGAAAAAAAAAGTTTCTCCGGCGATGGTGACGACGGTGGCCGGCGAGTGATGGTGAGCGGCGGGAGGTGGCTGATGAAGAAGAAGATGAAGAAAAAGAGAAGAAGGGAGAGACAAGGAGAGACAAGGAAAAAATATAATTTTAATTAATTTAATAATATTTTTTATTTAAAAAATTCAAAAATGATTTTTTTAATAAAAAAAATAGTGCCACGTCAGCAAACCGTTAGTTTTTAACGGAAAAATGGATGGAGGGACTAAAATGAAACTAAAACCAAACCTCAGGGACTAAATTGTTGAGTTTGAAAACTCAGGGACCAAAATGAAACCTAACCCAAACCTCAGGGACTAAAAGTGTATTTTTCCCTTTTTCAAACTATGCTTAACAAATAATAATAATTATAAAAAAAAATTATTAATATGAGCAAACATTTAAAGACATTTTTGACACCCAAAATCATTTGATATTCGTAATTTTATAAATACAGATAAAAATTTTTAGTCATTTGAAGAATAATAAGTATGATAAATTCCAAGTTTAGTCCATCAATTTTGATTACGGAAAAAAATATCTTTATGGTCCCTAAGTTTTGAAGAATAAGTACGTTTGTTCCTTAAGTTTTCAAAATAGACCTTTTTAATTCATGAGTTTTGAGAAATAGATTTAAATGATCCCTAAGTTTTCAAAATGAACCTCTTTAATCCATGGGTTTTGAGAAATAGACTTAAAAGGTTCCTCGAACTATTTTTCAAAATTTTTAAATTAATAATTTTTATTTTTTAATTTAAAAAAACCATTCAATATTTTTAAATAATAAAAATATATTAATTTTAAAAAGTTGAAAAATAATATGAGAAACCTTTTAAACATATTTCTCAAAACTCAAGGACTAAAAAGGTCAATTTTAAAAACTTAGGGACCTTATAAACATATTTCTCAAAACTTGACTAAAAAGGTCTATTTTAAAAACTCATGGACCAAAATTTTTTTTTTTTTCCTTATTAAGAATACCTATAAATTATGGAGTTGGTGTCAATTGTGCCATAAATTTTTAAAATATTCATTTTAACCTTGAAGTTTGAAGTTTGTTTGAAACGACCCTTGGAGGTTTTTGTTGTTAAATTCATGGACAAAAAATGACTTTTCTATTTACATTTGTTGCTTATGTGAACAAATTTGAACACAAATATGAAAGAAAAAAAAAAAAGAAAAATTGGAAGAATTTGAGAGATATTAGGAAAAACAATCATAAACGAGAAGAACACAAAATTGTGGACGTGGGATTGAAAGGAGGAAGACAATAGCAAGTAGGGAATCCAAAGTTTGAGGATATAAACAAACACGTTATTTTTCATAGTTTAAAATGAAACTTTTCAAAGTTTGAAGGTATAATTGAGACCAACCCCATAACTCAGGAGTATTTTCAACAGTTTAACCTTCAAGTTTTAGATTTGTGTTTAATAGATCCTTTAAACTTCAAAAGTGTCCAAAAGAGTCTCTAACTTTCACTATTGTATATTGATCCCTAAACTTTTTTACACAGTAAATACATTTTAAAATCCATGAACCTATTAGACATTCTAAATTTCGTTAATCTATTAAATCTACAAATTTTAAAGTTCAAATATCTACCAAACACATTTTAAAATTTAGAAATCTATTAAACATAACTCTCCTCTCGAAACACAAGTTACATAAACCTTGCACTTCAAACACAGGCCATCAAAATTCAAATATATTTCGTACCAAACTTCTCAAATCCATTCAAATTACATAAATCCAAACTACATAAAACGTGCTACTTATTTAACTTTCCAAACGACTCCTTGGGTCAAACACCACCTAACCGAACACACGATTTAACCTAAAAAGCACAAACGCCCATTGGGCTAGAATGAAAGTCAAGGGACTATGGTTAAAAATACAAACAACCAAAAAGAAAGAGTCTGAGGTTGGCCAGTAAAATCATCTGTGAATGAAGTGGGAAGGCAGAAAGAGCATTTGGGTTTGAAACATTGGAAAGTGAAAGACAATTTTTTAAGGCTTCTCGTGATGATTTCTGATTTCAATCTGACTGCACCACTAATTTAACCACTGTAACTCTGTGGACTCAGATAAATTAGTAGCCTCGTGAGCATTGTATTCCACACACCCACTTTTTTCTCTTCTCACCAACTCCTTTATTAATTTTCCACTTTTTTTTTTAGAATAAAAATCTCCTCTTTAATAAACATAAATAGTCATTCATTTTCATTTCAAGACTCTTTTAATTCATCTTAAGAAATACTCAACTTAATTATCACCACGGATGCAAATATATAGTCTCGCGTTGATTAAAACTATGAAAGATTTTAAATGAGACGAGTAAGGGATTTTCATAGGGATGACCCCCTAAAATAAGCATAAATGATAAATGTCCTACCTTTTCAATTCAATGATATATGTCATTTTGTTTGCGTCAGCATCCTAGTTTTACTCTCTACTCTAACTTCCCTCTCTGTCCAACCTCTCGCTCTCTCTCCAATTTCTCTCTCCAATCTCTCACTCTCTCCTCAATTTCTCTCTCCAATCTCGCTCTCTCTTCCCAATCTCGCTCTCGCTCCAACCTCTCGCTACCTCTCCAATTTTCACTCTCTCTCCAATTTATCTCTCCAATCTCTTGCTCTCTCTTCAATCTCACTCTTAAATCTCGCTCTCGCTTCAACCTCTCGCTCTTAGATGCACGTTTTCACATAGATAATAAAATGATAATTTTGCTAGGATGATGACGTAAGCAAAAAGGCATACATCCTTGAATTGGAAAAGTAGGATATTTTTCATTTTGGCCTCTTGAAATGAGTCATCTACGCAATTATTTAGATAAGTAATGTCCTGTTTGATAACCATTTGGTTTTTGAAAATTAAGTTTGTTTTCTTCCAATTTCTTTAGGATGATTTTCATTTTTGGTAAGGACACGTTTGAATTCCTAACCAAATTCCAAAAACAAAAACATGTTTTTGAAAACTACTTTTTTTAGTTTTCAAAGTTTGATTTGGTTTTTGAAAACATGAGAAGAAGGTAGATTACAAAACCAAGAAACTTATAGGTGGAAGTAGTGTTTTCAAACTTAATTTTCAAAAATCAAAAACAAAAAATCAATTGGTTATCAAACAGGGCCTAAATAAAGACAACGTTTTTTTTTTTGTTTTTTTTTTCAATGGATATGAACCAAGATAGAGTGAATAAGGAAATTAAAGAGGAGGCAATTAGCTCATCTTTCAATTAAAAAATTGTAATGTAAGGTTAAGATTTTAAAATTTTATTTTAATTTGTCTCCCTCAATTTTCAAACTAAAATTAAATGATTATATGTATGAAAAGTTACAAGGTAAATTTTTGTCCATCCATGTGAAAATTTCTAACTCTAGATATGAAAAATCTAAAAGTAAGTTCATGTGAATTGATGCTAACACACATAATAAAAATATAATTCATTTTTCTAATTAATATACCTTGTTTAGATGATTGAATCACATTTTTGTATCCACCAGAAAAAGATTGTAAATTTTCAAATAAAAACATGTCCTTGTTTTTAGAATCTGAAAATGAATAATTTATAATTAATTAAGGTCCAATATAAACAATCATATCAAAATATAAAATGATTGGTTGTTGTACCAAATCATTTATTTTTAACAATACAAACAATCTAAATCAAAATAAATTAATCTTTGACTATATGGACTGTAAAGTATTCTTAAATTTAGGGATTCAAAAAAATTGATCATATAACCACTTATTTGATATATTGAAAATTTTATAGAATTTTTAATGTCAAGTTTTATATAATCAGACAATTGAGCTAAGTACAAACAAGATAATAATCTATGGATTTTGCAAAGTTTTAGTATGCATGTATTAAAAGTGGAATTGTCTTTTCCTATGAAAATTATTTGAAAATAAGAAAAGTTCCAAAGGAAGAGATGGCACATGAACTCCCCTAGACCATAACCAACCATTGTAATTTTTTTTTTCCCCAAAATTACTACAAACTCCCCACATTTTTTTTGAACTCATTTTTTTTATAAGACTTTTTTTTAATTAATTAACAATTGAGATTGAGGGTACATGTCAATTATCGCTGAGCTATGCTCACTTTGACCTAATAACTACTTAAATTTACTGTTTTTTATATGAGGATTTGGAATATTATTGTCAAATAATTATTGAGTATGATTAACTATTTTTTCGTATCATGATGCTTTCGGTCAACAACTACTTGCGTCTATTATTTGGTTGTTATGATAAGGAAAATAATTTTGGCAATATTATGATAATATCATGATATGTTCAATATTATTTATTTAGCGTACTGTATTTGTATTGTGTGAAAGTCGAAAAGGAAAAAAAAAAAAAGATAAGGTTGCTTTTGTCTAAACATTTTATAAAAGATGATATAAATAAGCGTGAGTATAGGTGCCAACGTACATAACTCAGTTGATTAAGTAATAAATATCTTCAGACTAAGAAGTTCAAAAATAATTTGAATATTCCTATTCATATGTTGTTGGAACTCTAAAAGAAAAAAAAAAAAGGAAAAGTGTGGACTTAACTCGCCCGTTAATTAATATATTAGGTACAATTGTTTGCAATTGAGATATAATCGCACTAAAGAGATGTGAATGTGACTATCACGTGATAATCAAGTCAAAATAGTTTGAATCAGACAAATTTGACTTGACAAATCAACGTGACAAAAAATGTTGCAAAACTTTAGTTTTGTTAATTGCAATTTAGAGTACTTCTACTCGATCATGCATAACGCTCCTTAAACAATCCTTCGTTTTTTTTTAAAAAAAATTGTTAGTCATAATGAAAAAAAAAAATTGATATTTTGAGTATGGCCATTGATAGGATTAGGCACAGCTTGTCCATACATTTTCCAAGTTGGCATGAAATGAATCATGGTGTGCTTCATATTGACATAAGGAGACAACAACTGAAACGACAACCAAGCTTATGAATAATTCTAAATTTTTAATTGCAATCACAATTCACAACAAATATTTATTTCCTTAATACACACACATGCATACTTAATCAATTGTTTGATGACTTTTGTTAATCAGCTAATTTCGAATGACAAATTGTGGTTTTTGGGTGACTAACCAAATTGTGAAAACGACATGTCGGTTTACTGTGACGACATCTCTCGAAGCCATGACTCATTGTCAGTCAGTTTCGAGTATTACGCGGCCACATGCAAAAGGTGTGGTCGTGGGAGGGTCAACACATGCTAAAATATCCCAGTAAAATGGACGAAGATTGAAATTCAAGGAGATTTTCAATTAGAGTCAAAGTCGAAGAAGTTGATTGGATCACGTTGGCTCGATAGGTTAACTTTTCTAATTATAAATCCTCTTGGAAATGCAAACGAATTCCCACTTTAACTAGATAAAGAAAAAATTATGAATATATGATAAGGACAATATCTCCACTCATATGAGGTCTTTTTAGTAGAACAAAAAGCAAGAGGACTTATGTCTAAATTGGACAATATCTGACCCAAAATGCTTACCTCTAGTTTATGAATGGAAATGACATTGGAACTTAGTGGTGGGAAAATGGGCTTCGAACTGAAGTGGGCCCGGGCCCATTAGTTGTAAATGAAGGGCCCACCAACCCTATCCATTTGGAGAATTTGAGAAAGTTTTTCGGATGAGAATGAACAAATGAGAATAAATTAAATTAAAATATCAAAACAGTTCCTTTATCCAAAAATAAAATAAAATAAAATAAACACAGTTATAAATGCTGAAGAAAAGATGATAGGTTTTAGAGGCTAGCATTCTTATCGCCCATTTGTGCCATCCCTTTCCTTCACTTCAAAAGATTCTCTTTCATTTGCCACCAATTTTCATTTTCCTCTAATTTAATTAAAATTTTGGGAATATGTTACTTTTAACTTTTGTTCATTTTGATCCTCGTACCTTTGAAATATTCATTTTGATCCTTGTACTCTCAAAATATTCATTTTAGTCCCCGTACTTTTAAAAAGGTAATAAATTTAGTCCTTATTTACAAAATTAAAAAATTTAATGTAAAGTGTATACACAATGGAAACCTTTTAATCAAACTTATGACTGATGCATTTCAAGAAATTTAGTAAGTCAACTATCATGTTAAAATTATGATCGAAAAAAAGGAGAACAAATTGAAAATGAAGAGACAGATTAATCATTTTTTTTTAAGTATAAGGACCAAAATGAAGTGGAACCAAAATGAACCAAAACCAAAAGTAAGAGACTAAAATAGTATCAAAACCTAACAATTTAGGTCCTGTTTGATAATCATTTGTTTTTTAGTTTTTTGTTTTTGAAAATCAAGCTTATACACACATATTCCTACCTATGAGTTTCTTTGTTTTAGTATCTACCTTCTTCCTTGTAGGGAATTTGAGAGAAAACAAGCACAATTTTAAAAAACGAAATGGTTATCAAATGGGACCTTAATTTGTAAAATTATGATTTAAAAATATATATTCGAAGTGTTAGTGGGCCCCTAGAATAATGTGGGAAGGTTGGTTGGTTGGTTCCACCTTTCTGTTGAAATATAAAATCGGCACATCATATTCATATTTTAATTTTGATTGGCTGGCTTCTTTTGGAAGGAAGAGTCATTGTACTAGTCTACTATCTCCTATATTTTTGACGTGCAGGTCTATTTCTACCAAATAAGAAAATAATGATAAATAATAAATTAACGAGAAAAAAAATCAATTTATTTCTAACCTTTTGTGGTTTCAATTTCAATTAAACTAAAACTCAAATTAATAATCGTATCAAATTAAATCCTAAAATTTAAAATTTGAATCAATTAAAATCCTCTATCAATGGATTTTCATTAAATTCAATTCAAAATTACTCAAATAAAATCATTCTTATCTTAAAGTCCTACCAAAATAGCAAGAAAAATTATCATGTAATTCTTTTTAATTGAGTAGAAAATAGAGGATCAATAGAAAATGAAAATTGCTACAATCCACTTGATTCTAATAGTTTTCTCTAATATTACTGTTGATGGTCAAATTTGGACGGGAAGAACTCACCTGACCTTCACCTGCCACCAACGGTAAATTAGTTTGAGAGGAGGGAAGACGTGGCCTGCAAGACAGAAAACCTGCACACCGGTGTGATGCTTGCCACACCGCCTCCGATGCTTAAGTCAGAAAACGGAAGGAGGAGAGCAAGAGCAAGAAAAGAAGTCGAGAATAGGGTTCGGGATCCCTTCTTCGGTGGCGAAGAGGGGTTTAAATACCTGCTCATGCTCCTAGGATTTTTAGGAATTCGGAGGCATTTCGAGACGAACCGGGCGGAACCGGGGAGGCCAGAGGCAGCAGGGACCGAACGGAGTCGGAGGAACTCGGCCCGTGCAAGCGGGCCGAGTGGTCGGCCTCGGCCTCGACCCAGGTCGAGGCTGAGCAGGGGGTCGGACCAAAAGCCTAATCCCTTCGGCTTTGGCCTATTCTTCCTCCGGGTTACCGTTTCCTGGCTGTCTCCTTAGGCTAGTATTGCGCTGTCCTCATCCATTCCTTGCATATCGAAGTGGTTCAAAATTACCTATAACAATTACATTAATATACGCATTTAAATAGGTCTTATACACGTGTGGGTGTGATAACTATGTATGGCTAGTTTTAAAAACAAATTTCCTATTCAGAATATAAATTGATTCACTCAATTCAACCTACGACTTCATTTGTTTGGGAGTAAATAAATTTATGGATTGAAATTTAAATTTAAAGAAACAATGATTTAAAAATGAAAGGATGGTAAGTAATTGAATAGTTTACTAAAAAGTAATCAAACCTTGATTAAACAATCAACCATACCCAACAAGGAAGAATATCATTATTTCACCAGTTAAATTTATCAAAATGGTTTTGATTGACTTGTTTGACCATTTTTTCCAATCCAACTACAAATCTTAATTTTCCAATCTTTTTATCTTTCTTTTTTCTAGAATCATGAATCTCAATCAATTTTTATATACATTGCTTTTTCTCTCTCTCTCTCTCTCTTTTTAATTATTATTATTATATTGAGAAACATGAACACGGATTTCTAGGAGAAAAAGGAATGTGGATATTAGACGGAAATAAAAACGAAGTGGGCATTGGTGGTCGGGTGAAGCAATAAAATTGGAAACAAGCTGGTCGGATGCTTATCTTGCCACGTAAGACCATAATCAATTTTGTTTTTAGATTATTTTTTGTTTTGTTTGTAGTACAATAACATTTGGAGGTGGGAGGATTCGAACCTCTGATATTAGATAAATGAGGTTTCATCTCAAAATCAATTGACAAATGAGTGAGATGATCCTTTTAGCATATAAATTGTGAGGTCTCCAATAATCATTTCAACATGGGATCCTCAACATCTGACCTCTTGATTGAGAGTACATATCAATTACCGCTGAACTAAGCTCGCTTTGGCATATTATTTTTTGTTAGTTCAACAACATTCTAGAACTCGAACATCTGACCTTCTGATTGAAGTTACATGCCAATTACTGGTAATACTGATTTTATTTATAATTACTAGTTTAAAAACACGTGCGATGCACGTTAAATTTCACTTTTTAGATTGAAAATTAAAAAAAAAATGGTGTCTAGAAGTCTAAAACTATATATTATATTGTTCTATGTTCATTTACAATAATAAATATGAAATATTTTGCACGTGGTTTGAAATCTTTGAAATATATTTTTTTCGGTGAAAGTTAACTTTTGAATAAATATATTTTTCATCTAGTTCAAATAGTAAATATTTGACATTAAACTATAATGTAAGAGGTAGAAAAAATAATAAAAGATATATAATTAAAATTGAAATACATATAATAGTTGTAAACTAAATTTGATAAAACATAAAAAATGGCATCATAAAGATAGTTTATTGTCTCATGGATAATTCATTGGTGGGCTTCGAGATTGTATTCTGGAGATAAAGAAAGAAAGAAATATATTTCATAAGAATTATATAAGTTGATTTTTTTTTAAAAAAAAAAAACTAAAGTATTTAATAAAGTATAACCTCTTTGAAAATAACATTTTTTTGTATGTTTGGATGACAAATTTTGATCTTCAAGTGATTTGATAAGAGTTTTTGTATTGACATTGAAAAAAGTTGTTGATGTGAAATTACATATTTAGAAATATATTTTCTAATATTCAGAACAATTTGTCCTTGTGTTTTGTTTAACGTCATCGCACAACATAATATAATAATTAGACCATTTATATATTGATACCAAAAAAAAATTTATTAAAATTTAGGATAGCAATGGTAACAATCGCTATATTTTATTGGTGTTTTATGCATTTTTTTTTTGTTTGTTTTATATAGATTTTGATACAAAAAATCTATACATATCAAAATAGTGATGAAATTAGAGTAAAAAAATATGTAGAAAACTCAAAAGTTAATATGCTCTTGGGAAAGACATGACTAATGACCCCCTTTTTATTGTAAGATATATTTTTAATTTTAATCCTCGAATGGATGCATCTGATGTATAACTAACTCTGCTTGAACAGTCACGTCTCATCAGCAAAGATTGAAGGACACTTTAACTCGAGTTGTGTCTCTTTAACAAATATAGAAGGGCAAAATGGACATTTATTAAAATTATAAGGGCAAAAGAGGAAAGCAAAGATTCTCCTCCTTAAGCCCCTTTTATATATAGTAAGATTATTCAATGACCACCATAATACAATTAAATATTTATAATATATATCGATCCTCACTTTTCATCTAAACATTCATGTTTTTTTTTTTTCTTTTTTTTTTCTTCTCTTTTTTAGTCAAATCAGAGGAATTAGTTATCTTCTGAAATAAGTAATCCACCAGCAAATAAAGGCTTCTAAAACTTGTGTTGTAAAGCATCTTGATGAGTTATACTCTTATAGATATATGATTTTTTGTTCTAGAGTTTTAATTTTATTACCTTAAATTTTAGACTCTTGTTATTGTAAATGTTAAGGCAGCCTACTAGATGCACTCCATTAGTCGAGGATGTGTTCATGTGCAAGCCCAAGTGTAGGAATCAAATTATTATGGTAGCACATGCTTCACAAGTGATTTATAAATCTTGATTATATCAATTTAAACTCTAAACTTTCACGAGTGAATGAATTTATAGAACATTCATTAGTGATTTATAAATTTTAGTTATATTCACCTGACAACACAAAATCACCTAAATAAAAGTAGCAAGTAAAATTATTACGTAATTATTTTTTTAATAAGTAGAGAAAAGTATGTGTTCACATGTAACTTCAAAGATGAAACACGTGGAACAAAATTTGATTTGTATTAATGTTATATGTGTGTGGGTGTATAATCTCTAATATTTATCTTTTGATTCTCTCTTTTGTGTGTGAGTGTGTTTCACTCAAGAGCTGGAACGTTTGTTCTCGAGTCTGAAGCTTCAATTGATTCTTGAAGTTTTCAAGTCTTGAAGTCTTGCAGTCTTGGGGTTTTGAAGAGTTTTTGGTCTTAAAGGAGTGTTGAAGTCTTATAGTCTTGAGGTCTTGAAGTCTTGAAGAGTCTTTGGTCTTCAAGAAGTGTTTAGATCTTGTAGAGTGTTTGGTCTTCAAGGAGTGTTGAAGTCTTGAAGAGTGTTTGGTCTTCAAGGAGTGTTGAAGTCTTGAAGAGTGTTTGGTCTTCAAGGACGAGTCTTCAAGTCTTGAAGAGTGTCTCGTCTTCAATGAGTGTTCAGGTCCTGAAGAGTCTTTGGTCTTTAAGGAGTGTTGAAGTCTTGAAGAGTGTTTCGGTCTTCAAGAAGTGTCGATGTCCTGAAGAGTCTTTGATCTTCAAGGAGTGTTGGAGTCTTGAAGAGTGTTTAGTCTTCAAGGAGTGTTCACCACTTAGGAACTTATGGGTTTCAGGGAGTCTTCAGTCTTCAGTTTTGGTGGAGTCTCTCTGAATTCTCTGGTTCTGGTTGAGAGCTTCAAAATTCTGAATCTCTTGTCTTTGTGAGAATGTAGAATTTCTTACCCTCTTGTCTTTATGAGAGTGTAGAATTTCTGAACCACTGAAAGAGAGGAGAATCCCTATGTTTATAGAGTTCTCCATGGATGGGTCCTGGTGACTTTTGGGCCTAACAACTTGGACTTGGGCTTTATTGATCTTGGGTTCAACTATTTGGTCTTGGATCTGGTTTATATTTGACCCAAAAACCATATGACCAAAATGTTAAAAAAACCAAATTTGATCCATTTAATATATATATATATATTTCAATTAATTGGTCAAATTAATTAATTTGATCAAAATAGTTTATTTTTAATTACTTGATCAAATGGACATTTGACTCTAAAAATTTATAATCGGCTAACTTTGTCTTCAAATTTAATTTTAGACACATGTCAATTTATAATTGGTCCCAAATTTTATCATTTATAATTTATTCATTAATTTTAAATAATGACGTGGTCATTTGTGATTGACCAAAATTTCTCCTTCAACAGTATAGAAAAGACAAGAAAATGAAAAACCACCAATATTTATGTGATTTCATCATTTCTCTCTAATTTATATTAATCCTAACATTTAAAATAGGGAAAAATACACTTTTGGTCCCTGAGTTTTCAAACTCAACAATTTAGCCCTTGATAACGGTTTGTTGACGTGACACTATTTTTGTATTAAAAAAATATTTTTGAATTTTTTAAAATATAAATATATTAAAATAATAAAAAGAAATATTATTTTATATTATTTTTATCTATTTCTCCCATCTCTTTTCTTCTTCTTCTTCTCCTTCCTCCCACCGGCGACGGTGACGTCGTCGGCGAACCTTTTTTCTTTTTTCCTTTTTCTCCCACACGAACCGCCGCCGACGACCCCATCTCCAGCGAACCTCTTATTTTCTTTTCCTTTTCTTTTTCTCCCCCACGAACTGTCAGTGACGTCGCACGTTGTGGGTCTGAATCGCTGCACGCCGCTCCCATTTCAAGCTCGAATCGTAGTCTGAAACGAAGGGGATTTCCCCTTCGTTTCAGACCACGATTCGAAGGGGATTCCAGCGGCGGTGGTACGCATGAGTGGTGGCGAGGGTCTTATCTTCGTGTGAGAAGTTCGTCGTGGGTCTTCTCTTCGCGCGAGATGCTTGCCGGATGGAGGGATCGTGTGGTTCTCTGGAGAAGGAGGTCGAGAGGGAGGAGCTCCGAGCGTGGATCTGCTCACGATGGGTTCGTGCGACGTGGATCTGGATCTGCTCATCGCGTCGTGGATCTGCGAGAGAGAGAGATTGAGAGGGAGGGTTCGACGAGAGAGAGAGATTCGAAGAAAAAAACCCATCGGCTGGAGGCTATGCTCGAAGCTCCACTTGCGCACCAATCTGCCTCTAGAACTCGGGTCTGCTATTGCTGGAGAAGATGCGCGAAAGATGGCCGGAAGTGTGGGGCTGGAGAAGCTGCAACCATCGGGTAGAAGAGAGGAAGGAGATGAGAGTGTTGAGGAAGAGAAAAGAGAAGAGAAAGAGAAAAAAAAAAAAGAAAAAAAAAAGGTCGTCGGCCACCGACTGTCGGCAAGCGGTGGTTGTCGGCCATGTGTTGAAGAAGAAGAAGATCCTTTGTTGAAGAAGAAGAAGGAAGGAGGAAGGAAGAGAGAAAAAGAAATAAAAAAATAACAATAACAATATTTTTTATTATTTTAATATATTTTAATTAAACAAATTAAGAAATAATTTTTTAAAATAAAAAAATAGTGTCACGTCATCCACCCGTTAGTTTTTAACGAAAAATGGATGGAGGGACCAAAATGAAACTAAAACCAAACCTCAAGGGCTAAATTGTTGAGTTTGAGAACTCAGAGACCAAAGTGAAACCTAACCCAAACCTCAGGGACTAAAAATGTATTTTTCCCTTTAAACTATAAATTGATTTACCTATGAAATTTTAGGGTTTTAATTGAGACAATTATTAATTTGAGATTTAAGTGATACAACCTCCCATTGATTTTTTTTTTTTAATAATAAATGGTTATTGGAATTATTGATTTAAATTGTTTTGGAGTTAAAAGGCCTCTATAACAAAAGCCCAGTTAAGTCGAGGCCCATTTCTCTCCATAACTGCCCACGAAGGACCGAAGAACAGTAGATACGGCCCAAATAGTACTCTACAGCTGTATTGATTTTAGGGAATTTCATTTGACGCCCCATTGCTATTGAATTTATCCATATACCCCTGTAATCTAGTTTATTTCTTTCTAGCTTCTAATAAAAAATATTGTTTACATATATTTGTAACATTTTATCAATTTGACATTTCTCTTAAATAACGTGTAATTTTAAATTCAAAATATAATCTCGAATTAATGCTCCTTTTGGTGTATGGATTTGATAAAAGATGATTTTAAATTTCAGAATTTAAAAAGATGGAAATGATTTCAAATTTCTATTTGTATTTGGAACCAAATTGATTTGAAATCAGTAAAATTAAAATTTATTGTTTGGATGCTCCTTAGAAACGAAAAGAAAGTATAACATTGTATAGTTATGCCATACATTGAAATTGATTTGTGATGTTCATCCAAGAAGAAAGTAAAAAATAATAATAATAATAATAATAATAATAATAAATAAATAAATAAATAAAGAAAACCATTTTGTTTTGTTGATTTCTTCTTCGACTAATGTATAAAAACATAAAACTAAAAAAAGAGATTAGATTATTATATAAAAAAAGAAAGAAAAAAAAAACATTTTTCTTATCCAAATCAATAAATAAAAAGAAAAAAAGGTTTAAGAAGATGAATGAAGCAAAAAGAGAAAGAACAAAATGTGTTAGAATATTATCCCACTGTTTTACCTCTCTGTGTATTCACTGTTATATTTTCTCTATTTGCTGTATTTCCATTTTTTACCGTTTCTGGTTTGCCCCTCATTGTATTATTGGACCACATGTCCCTCTCTTGCATTATTAATACAATCACTGTGCTCAGGCTCCATGGTTGAGCATCATTCCATTTTACTGAAAATTCTGTTTAGTCTACATGGTATCAGTGCTATAGGTTAATTTTTTTCGGTATGGCGTCTTCTTCGAGTACCTCTTCTACAGATAATGTATCTCTACCAGTAGTTTCCTCTAGCTCAAATACGGTAACTCTGCCAGCGGTCTCTTCCCCAGTTGCTACGGTCAATACTCCGGTCAATACTCCTACCCCAAATAGACAACAAAATTGACCTCTCAACCCAAACCTACCTCCCTTTCAATCTGATTTTCCCTAAAATCCCTACCCTAATCCCTATTTTTTCCCCTCGACTGGCATTCAATATCCCTCTCAACCTCAGACCAATTTTCCCTTCGCCCCCACCTATCCAACCATACCGGCGTTTCCTCCGCCGAATCCTACACCGTCTTTCCCATATCCCACCCTTACTCCACCTCTCAATGTTAAACTCTCCAATTCGAATTATTTACTATGGAAGAACCAGCTCCTCAACCACATCATTGCTTTCGACATGGAATCCTTCATTAATGGCACTCCCGCCCTGCCGAAGTACTTGGATGCAGCTTTCTCATCTGGCATAAATATAACAGGACTCTCATGAGTTGGATTTACTCATCATTGAATGAAGACAAGCTGAGAGAGATCATTGGTTGCTCAACGACATTTGAAATCTGGGAACACTTGCGAATGGTATATGAATCTTCCTCTACAGCTCGGATCATGGGTCTTCGTTCGCAGTTGCAGAAGATTCGCAAGGATGGTCTCTCGGTCACCCAATATCTGGCTCAGATTAAAGACATAGCGGACAAGTTTTCGGCAATCAGTGAACCTTCCTATCGTGATCATCTTGGGTATATTTTAGAGGGTCTTGGGTCAGAATACAACCCTTTTGTTACTTCTATTCAGAATAGGAACGATCGTCCTTCTCTTGCCGATGTGCGAAGTCTCCTTCTAGCGTATGAAGCTCGACTGGAAAAGCAATCCTCTGTGGATTCCTTAAATTTGGTGCAAGCCAACTTGGCTAATCTCTCTTCCTCCAAACGCTAGCCGAAACAAAATAACTCCAACGCTAAGTCCTTTTCATCCCCTCGACCACCCTCTGTTCCCTCTTTTCCTTTTAACCCTGGTTTCTCTAATCCTTCAAATGGTCCTGGTGTTTTGGGTCGTCCTCAATATGCTCCGCGTCCAAAATGGCCCCCCTCGAACAACTTCAATCGTCCACAATGTCAAATTTGTGGGAAGCTTGGACACACAGCTCTTGTGTGTTACAATCGTCATAATCCAATGTATCAAGCTCCAATGTCCACACCCTCTGCTCAAGCACACTTTAACCAATTCCAACAACCTCCATCCACCCAATCGGCCTCCCCTGTTTCCCCTGACCCCAATACTCTTGTTTCTTCTACTTCTCATCCAGATGAGGCATGGTTTATGGACTCCGGCGCCACGCGTCATATGACTCCGGATATCGCCAATCTCCAGCACTCTACTCCTTATTGTGGTGGTGAGCGGTCGTTGTTGGTAATGGTAAGTGTCTTTCTATATCTAATATTGGTTCTGTTTGTTTATCATCTTCTTCCTCACGTCCTCTTAAGTTACAATCTGTTTTACATGCTCCTAAGTTATCCCATAATCTCATTAGCATTGCTAGACTTTGTCATGATAATAAATTTTTCGTTGAATTCTATTCCACATTTTTTCTTGTGAAGGATCTTCAGTCCAAGACCACTCTTCTCAAGGGTAGTCTCGATGGTGGTCTATACAAGCTCTCGGTCTCAGTTTCGCCTAAAGCCCTCTCCTCTTCAGTTCCGTCGTCTGCTGCCTTCCTCTCACATGTCCAGGATGCTTCTCTATGGCACTATCGTCTTGGCCATCTCTCTTTTTCCATAGTTCAGTGTGTTCTTCGGTCGTGCAACCTTAAATTTAGTCAAAGTCTCATGAATTTTGTAACTTCTGTCAAATGGCCAAGAGCCATAGACTCCCCTTTTTATCTTCTGAATCTAAAACAAATGTTCCTTTTGAATTAGCGTACTCAAACCTTTGGGGTCCTTCCCCTGTTACATCAGTAAATGGAGCACAGTATTTTGTTTTATTTATTGATGATTGTACTAGGTTTTGTTGGCTTTACCTCATAAATTCTAAAACTGATGTGTTACCAATCTTCTTAAAGTTCAAAGCCATGATAGAAAATCAATTCAATACAAACATTAAGGCTCTCCAAACTGATGGAGGAACTGAATTTCGATCTCTTTATCCTATTCTGTCCTTAAATGGTATTCTACATCGAATCTCATGCCCTTATACCCCTCAGCAAAACGGTTGTGTCGAGAGGAAGAACAGGCACGTAGTTGAAGTTGGGTTGTCACTTCTTGCTCATTCATCCCTTCCTCAGTCCTATTGGTCTTATGTCTTTCAAACAGCAGTTTTTCTCATTAATCGTCTGCCTTCCTCTGTTTTGAATTTTCAGTCGCCTTATTTTGCTTTGTATAAATCGATGCCTGATTATAACCTCATCAAATGCTTTGGTTGCTCTTGTTTTCCATTTTTGAGACCTTACAATGATCACAAGCTGCAATATAGGTCTTATGAATGTGTTTTTCTTGGATGAAGTCCTTCTTATAAAGGTTATCTTTGTTTAAACTGGAATTCTGGTCGTCTCTATATATCCAGGCAGATACATCAATGTTCATTTACAAGTCCGCTTCTGTTATTATCATTTTCCTCGTCTATGTGGATGACATTTTGGTTACTGGTAATAGTTTTTCTCTTATTCAGCGATATATATCTGATTTACATCTTCAGTTCTCGCTTAAAGACATGGGGGATCTTTCTTATTTCCTTAGTGTGCAAGTGACTCGAGATAAGTCTGGTATGCATCTTTCTCAGACCAAATATATATGTGATATACTGTCTCGTGCTCAGTTAGTCTCTTGTAAGTCGTGTTCCTCGCCTATTGCAGCATGTTCGCCTTTGTCTATTCATGATGGGCAGCTTTTGGAGTCACCTTCAGAGTATCGAAGTCTTGTAGGTGCACTACAGTACTGTACACTGATGAGGCCCGATATATGCTATTTAGTAAACAAGTTGTGTCAGTTTTTACATGCCCCTACTACCTCACATATGCAAGCTGTTAAACGACTTCTCAGATACTTGAAAGGTACTCTGCATCTCGGTATTCTATTTACACCTTCTCCTAATATACCTATCACGTGCTACACGGATGCTGACTGGGCAAGCTGTCCAGACGATCGGAGAAGCAGTAGTGGATTCTGCACGTTTCTAGGACCCAACCTTGTTTCTTGGAATTCTTCCAAACAAAAGGTCGTATCTAGATCGAGTGCTGAATCTGAATACCGGGGCATGTCAAATGCTGCTGCCGAGATCTCCTGGGTGCAATCGATTCTTCATGAAATTGGTATTGTTATCTCTGCCCCTTTGCTACTTTGCGATAACTTAAGTGCTATGTTTCTTGCTGCGAATCCAGTTATGCACAACCGTACGAAACACATAGAGATTGATCAGCACTTTATCAGGTAAAGAGTAGCTCGAAAACAACTTGTTGTTCGATTTCTTCCCTCGGAGGACTAGCTTGATGACATTATGACAAAAGGCCTCCCTTCACCTCGCGTTATAGGGTTGAGAACCAAACTCACTATGGTTTCTAAACCTTGTTCACTTGGGGGGATGTTAGAATATTACCCTGCAGTTTTACCTCTCTGTGTATTCACTGCTATATTTTCTCTATTTGCTGTATTTTCATTTTTTTACCGTTTCCGGTTTGCCCCTCATTGTATTATTGGACCACATGTCCCTCTCTTGCATTATTAATACAGTCACTATGCTCAGGCTCCATTGTCGAACATCATTCCATTTTACTGAAAATTCTGTTTAGTCTACGAAATGTATATATATTCTTCTTATCAAATTAACAAATAAATAAATAAAGGTTTAAGAAGATGAACAAATTATTATTAAAAAAAAAAAAAAAAGCTCACCTCTAGTTTGGATGTGTTTGGTTTAACCAAAAAAATCATTTTGAAAAATTTCTAATGTTTGGCAACCACTAAAAATGACTTATTAGAAAATGAGATTGAGAAATAAACCATTTAGAGAGAAACACTTGAAACAAACTTTTCTAAAAAGAGTGTTTAAATATACAATAACTTGTGTATAAAAACACTTGTAAGAAAATGTAACCAAACATATGAGTGTTTAAATTCTAAACAATTTCTATACAAAATATTTTTTAAAAAATGCATTCTTGAAAAACATTTAAATTTAAAAATGCGTTTTGATCCCTACCACAATGCCTAAAAACCACAAAATCGAGGGAAGAAACCGCTTCAGAGATAGCTTCCACGATATTAAATAAGGAAATTTCAATAATTGAATCTTAAAGACACTAAAAAATAAATAGGAAGTACATCTAGATGCGTTAATTACATCTATAATCTATAAACAGAGTAAATTATTATTATTGGTAGAAATAAAATATTGTTTGTCTATCCATTGTTCACATCTACACCAGAGAAATTATTATATTCTAAACCTTGAACCATTAAAGGAAAAAAAGTTTCAATTGTATTAAATCACACATCAAGTAGTACTACTGTTTTTACTATTTTCAAATCAAAACATGTGTTAGGGTGAAGAATGGAAAAGAAAAATAAAAAATTGTGAGGACTCGATAGAGGAATTGAAGATGTTTTGATACCAAATGATAAAGGAATTACTTCAATTGTGTTTAAGAACCCCACTTATTCAAGGTGAATCCCCGCAACAATAATAAGAATAAACTCATTAACTAAGGGGCTGTTAGGAGCGCAGAGTTGGTCATAATAGTATGTGGTTATTATAGTTTGTGAAGTTGAATAGTATGTTTTAGGGATATAAAGTTGGTTATAATAGTCAGGGTTATAACTATTTATTTCTTTTATTATTATTATTGTGATGAGAATGATAAATATGATAATCAATTTTGCTATCTATTTTAATTTTTGAAAGAAAAAAAAAACAACTCCTAAAATGTAGTAATTTTAAAAAAGTTATTAAATGCGTAGAGTGAGACATCTTATTTTAACCCCAACTAAAAAAAATAAATCATTCAGGATCTATTTGGAATACATTTTAATTTAAATATTTTTCAAGAATGCATTTAAAAAAAACATTTTGTATAAAAATTGTTTAGAATTTAAACACTCATATATTTGGTTACATTTCCTCATAACTGTTTTTATACATCCAAGTTCTTATATACTTCAAAACTGTTTTTCAAAATTTTGGTTTCAAGTACTTATCTCAAAATGGTTTATTTCTCAATCTCATTTTTTAATAAGTCATTTTTATACACTTTGTAATCTCAACACACTTTATTAATGTATTAAAGCAGTGTATTTATACAGGGATTAAGATTGACTGAGATTAACTAATTAATTAACAGACTTAACAGATCTTAACAACCCATAACCAACTATTACATCAATGAGGTTATTCAATAAACAAACTCTCTCTAATACACCCCCTCAAACTGAGAAAGAGGACTTCAGAAGTTTGCCACAGAGGTTCTGAAACGCAGCTCCACCAAGCGGCTTTGTGAAGAGGTCTGCCAGCTGAGACAAGGAAGAGATATGACGAATATCTATATCGCCACGAACAACCTTTTCACGTAGAAAGTGATAATAGATTTCTATGTGCTTGGTACGGGCATGATAAACTGGATTTCTTGCTAATGCCAAGGCTGAGATATTGTCACACCACTGTAAAGGCGGTTTAGATAGGAAAACACGTAGATAGGGGGTGAGCAAGTAAAGTCGAAAAACCGAGCCGACTGATCGAAACGACATCAGTCGGTCGGTTTTCTTATAATTTCAGTCAGGAGTAAAACCGACCTGTCGGTCGGTCGGTTCTCCCAAAATGGCGAGAACCGACCAAACCGACCGAATTAATTTTAAAAAAAAAAAGTACCTATGCACACGCTGCAACAGCAGCAAAAGTAACATCACCATCACGTGATTCACGTCAAGCCAACCTTGGGAAGACCATCACGCGTCTTCCCAAGGACACATTTAAAAAAATATATATTTTATTTTTTTAATCTCTCAAACGTCCATTCTTTCCCCTCTCTCTTTTCACATATTATTTTTTTTTTTTTGCCTTTTCTACTTCATTTCTCTGAGTTTTTTCCTTCTTCTCTCCCTCTTTTTTTCTTCTTCTTTCTTTTCCTTTTCTTCTTCTTTGGATTTCATTTCTTCATTTTTTTTCTTTCATCTCCCATCTTCGTATGTTTTCTTTCTTCTTTCTTTCCCTTTTTTTTTTCATCTTCTTCTTTCTCTACTCTATATGTTTTCTTTCTTTTTTCCATCTTTTTTATCTTCTTCTTCCTGTACTTTTTTGAAACCGAGATTTCATCCCCATTTTTCCCTTTATTCTTCTTTCCTTTTTCCCTTCCTTTTCTTTTATCTTCTCCCTATGATCGCTGGAATCGTGAAACCGATCATAACCGACCGGTGTGGTCGGTCGGTCGGCATAACCAACCACTTCCAAACCGTCGGAAACAAACATGTCGGTGGTCGGCGTCGGTTTGACCCTAAAACCGACTCCGACCGACCAATGATCACCCCTACACGTAGATCACAGAGCAGCTGACGAATCTAGTACAACTCAACTGTTGTTTGAGCTAAGGACCTATACTCGGATTTAGTAGAGGACTGAGAGACTGTGTTTTGCTTCTTTGCAGACCAAGATATTGGTACACTGCAAAGAAAAATTACAAAGCCTGAAGTCGACTGCCTATCAAGTGTATCACCAGCCCAATCTGCATCACTATAGGCTGTAAGTTCAAGATTTCCTTTTGAAAAGGAAAGGCCAAGATCACGTGTGCCATTCAAGTATCTGAGTATCCTTTTAACAGCAGAGAAATATATCTATGTGGGGTTATGCATGAATTGGCTGACTTTGCTTACAACAAAGGTTATGTCTGGTCGCGTGAAAGTTAAATACTGCAGTGACCCAACAACTTGTCTAAACAGCAGAGGATTAGAGTAAGGCTTTGAGGCAGTGTAAAGGTCACAAGCAGAAGACATAGGTGTGTTACAAGACTTTGAGTCATTCATCCCAGTCTTAGTTAACAAGTCAGTAAGGTATTTGGTTTGAGTGACATGAAATCCATTGGAACAATGTTGTATTTCAAGTCCAAGAAAGTATTTTAGACTACCAAGGTCAGTAAGTTGAAATTCAAGTCCAAGAATACCTTTCAAGTCAGCAATATACTTGGTCCGAGCTTGTAAGGATTATATCATCCGCATATAATAAGAGATAGGTAAACGAATTTCCATGAGCTCGAACAAACAAAGAGGAGTCAACAGTTGATGCAACAAAACCAAGTGTTAACAAGTAAGAGGTGAATCTCTCAAACCAAGCTCTAGGCGCTTGTTTAAGGCCATAGAGAGACTTGTTAAGTTTGCACACATAATTGGGGAAGTTGGAGTCTTTAAAACCTGGAGGTTGAAGCATGTATACATCCTCTTTAAGATAGCCATGAAGAAAGACATTCTTAACATCAAGTTGATATAAATGCCATCCATATTTTGCAGCCAAAGTAAGAATGATGCGTACGGTTGTTTTCTTAACAACAGGGCTGAAGGTTTCATCGAAGTCCACACCTTCAAGTTGATTGTACCCTTTTGCAACCAACCTTGCTTTATATCGAGCCACTGAGCCATCAAGGTTGTATTTTGTACGGAAGACCCATTTACAACCAACAATATTCATGTTGGAATGATAAGGGACTAGGCTCCATGTATTTTGACTTTGGAGAGTTGAATACTCATCAATCATGGCTTGTTTCCATTCTAGTACTTTAAAAGCAGCAGTAAAGGATGTTGGCTCAGGGATGGATGGTGAACAAGATACAGAGAAGGCTTTGCGTTTAGATATGCCTGATTTTGAACGGGTTGTCATAGGATGAACGTTTGATGGTTCTTTGGTTGGTTTATTTGGAGGGTTAACGGTTGATTCTGTTGTAGAGGGTACGAGTGGTGGGATTTGAGGCTCTGTGGTAGAAGGTTGTGATAGTTGGGCCTGTGACTGGGTTGGTTGAGAGATTGGTGAAGGAGTGGGGTTATTTGGTTGGGAAGGTGATGGATTGTTAGGTTGGGAAGGTAACGGGCCATTGAAGGCAGTAGGATTGGATAACAGAGTAGAGATAACAGCTGGATTTGGAGATGCTGGTGTGTTTGGGAAATTAGTAAAGTGAGATTGGGTGAGAGGTTTATTAGCAAAGGGGAAGACATCCTCATGGAAAACGACGTGTCTGGAAACAAGCATTTTCTTGGTTTCAATATTATAACATAGATAACCTTTGTACTCAAGTGTGTAGCCCATAAAGACATGTTGGCTCGTTTTAGGTTGTAGCTTATGAGAGTTGTATGGTTTCAAGAGTGGATAACAAGCACACCCGAAAACTCGAAGGGTAGATAGATCTGATGCATGACCATAGAACTTTTCAAAAGGCGATAAAAAACCAATTGCACTTGAAGGCAAACGATTGATCAAAAAGGCAGCCGTTGCAAAAGCATGATACCAGAATTCTAAGGGCATAAAGGCATGATACAAAAGGGCCAAGGTAGTCTCAACAATTGAACGATGCTTGCATTCAGCAACTCTGTTTTGCTCAGGGGTGTGAGGACATGAACGTTGATGAATAAAGCCCTTAGTAGAGAAAAACTCATGTATAGTTTTGTTAACAAACTCACCCCCTCCATCTGAGCGAAAAAACTTTTAGAGAGCAAGACAGTTGGTTTTCAATGAATGGCACAAAATGCATGATAACAGTCTGAACATCAGATTTATATGTAAGGGGAAAAAGCCATGTATATTTGCTATAATCATCAACAAAGCAAACATAATATCGAAAGTCAGAAATGGAAACAACAGGTGATGACCCCCATACATCGCTATCCATCAAAGCTAGTGGACTAGTAGTAGTAGTAGTAGATACAGTAAAATGAAGTTTAGTAACTTTCCCTTTTAAGCAACTAACACAGTCTCGACAAGAAAATTTAACACTAATATCAACAGAGCTAGCAGTCAAAGCCTTTTGTAAAACAACATGAGATGGATGGCCAAGGCGCAAATGCCAAAGAACAGCATGAGGTTCACGAGAAACATACACAGATGCACAGACAGGAGTAAAATTTGGTTTAGAATTCACCAAATCAGAAGAAGTTGCAGTCTTGAAACTTGATGAGATAGGGTACAATCCATCTCTACTCTTGCCCCTGTACAAAGTTGCACCCGTGGCCTTGTCCTGTATAGAAAACCATTCAACATCAAATATAAAAATGCAGTTGTTGCCAATGCAACATTGAGAAACGGATAGTAGGTTTGTAGATAGCTCAGGTACACAAAGAATTTTGGATAGATGCAAGGAACTTCGAGAAGTGGGAAGTGTACCAAAACCAGATTGAGTAACAAGTACACCTTGACTAGTAGCGACTGTGATGGCATCTTCACCATTATAGTTGGAGTTGAGTGTTAAATTGGTGAGATCATGTGTAACTGAGTTACATCCACTGTCAGCCAGCCAAGTGTTAACAGTAGATGAGCCAGTGTCATAAAAAGAGGACATAACAGCTAACTTGGAGGGAGGATGCCTTCCTTGATAGGACAAGTTAAGGCGATTGTAGCAGTCCAATGCCCCATGACCTGATCTATTACAAATTTGATACGTTATTCGTCCTTGATTTCCACCAGAAGATGAACTCGAGTTTTGAGTTCCACAACTTTGCCCCTGATTCTGGCTGTACTGGTTGTGGCCTCCTCGAGTTTGATTCTGATTACCAGAATTACCATAATTTTGACTGCTGTTAGGATATCTGTAATTGCCTCTGCCTGAATTAAATTGTCCTTGGTTTCCACAATTAAACTGCCCTTGAAATTGGCCTTGATTTCCTCTTCCTCGACCACGTCCACGATTGGAATTGTATTGAGTTTGAGAAGAGGAAAACATAGCGGTTGGAGTAAAATGAGTCACAGATTTTGCTTGCTGTTCAATACATTTGGCCTCAGACTTCAGTAGCGCATGTAACTCATCAAGAGTTATCTTTCCTCCACTAGTATGTACAGATGTGCGGAAAGAATTGTATTCGGAGGGCAGTCCATTCAGAGTGTACAAGAGTAAGTCCTCATCATCTATGACAACAGATACAGTAGCTAATTGATCGACTAGTTCTTTGATATGAATAAGATAATCATCGATAGTTTCATTAGGACCTTTAGTAACAGTGTGCAAGGACGATTTCAACTCATGTATATGTGATCGAGTCAGGGATGAAAAGCGTTTCTCAAGTGCAGTCCATACCTAATTGGAGGTCTTACATTCGATTACGAATGAATAAGCAACTTTTGACAGAGTTGCGTTGATGAGAGTTATTAAGGCACTATCCTAAACGATCCATTGGCTATGAGCATGATTGACTTAAGTACACTGTCTGCCATCATCGTTCGGAAGCAATTCATCGGGACAAGGCTTTGATCCATCAATGATTTCGAATAATGAGTGAGCCTTGAGCATTGATTCCACTTGGAATCTCCAGAACAAGTAATTAGACGAATCGAGTCGCACAGGAACTAGGTTACAGATGTTTGACAAAAGAAAAATTGATGAATTTGGCTGAGAAGTCCTGCTGGGTAGAGTTTCAGTGAGGCTGGAGGACTGTGAAGAAGAAGAGAAAGTCACTTGACGTTTGTCAGAGGGCTCTGATACCATATACAATTTGTAATCTCAGAACACTTTATTAATGTATTAAAGCAGTGTATTTATACAGGGATTAAGACTGACTGAGATTAACTAATTAATTAACAGACTTAACAGATCTTAACAGCCCATAACTAACTATTACATCAATGAGGTTATTCAATAAACAGACTCTCTCTAATAATTTTTAATGGTTGCCAAACGCTAGAAATTTTTTCAAAATGATTTTTTTTTTTCAAAATTAAACACTTGAAAAGTTAAACCAAACATAACCTAGATAAAATTTTCAAACTCTTCCAATGTTTAACATCTAAAAAAATCCAATAAAAAAAGCAAGAAATGCGACATTTATTAACATTTTTTTAATACAACAAAAATGGAGTATAGAAATTTGAACCTTTGACCTTAAGAAAAAGAATACATGTTAAATCCCACATGATGTAACTTGGAACCATCATCACCCCCAACGATCGCTGCCGCTGCCAGTGACCATAAATTTTTTCCCTCCCTTCTTTTTTCTTATTTTCATTCCGAAAAAAAACAAAAATAAAGAAAGAAATAGAAGAAAAGAAAGAAAAAATTTCGATCATCGGAATGTTCATTGGAGGTAGTTGGCGGCGGCGGCGACGGTCGCTTATCACGGCAATGGAGCTAAAAGAACGTGAGTGGGCTATAATAGCCAAACGGGGTAAAATAACTCAACCCCCCGTTTAATTAAACCAGTGTTCCAAACGTTTAATGGGCTATATAGCCCATTCAACTCAACCCAATCTAGGGATCCAAACGACCTCTAAATGATAAGACAAACACCAAAAAGGTTTAAGAAATTTTACTTGGAAAATTTTATTGATGATCAAGAAGAAAGGAGAACTTGTTCATATCTTCAAGATTTCAAACTCTCCGCAATCTAATTGATTATACTAGATTGAAAGTTCTAAAACGTGCATTTACAAAGAAATCACAGAGCTAATTGAGAGAGACTGAACTCAATATGAAATTTCTTTTAACTTCAACTTGTTTTCAAATGAAAAAAAAATCAATCCTTATTTATACAATTGAAATGAAACAACCTTTCATTTGTGGTCTAAATTCAACCCTCAATCCTTGAAATTCATACATGAATCATCATGAATGTAAATACATGGATTAAATAGGTGCATAAAATACGTTAAAGGTGTGAACAAATTTGGATTTTCAGATTCATCATATCGCTTGGTTGAATGTGTGCCAGTGCCTCATCAAGTTTGAATGAATGCATCTTTCCAGCAAATGTGAACACATTGACTTGGAAATGATCATTTTGTGTATCTTGAAGTCTATTGATTAGCCCAGGATTGATTTGAGGTTGATTTTCATCTCGTGAGTTTTCCTCATGGCCTCCTCAACTATTTTTTTTTTATTCAGACTTGATAGGTAAAAAAATATTTAAAAATAAAGAACAAAAGTATTTGTGAAAAATTAAATCATCTTCAATTTAGGTCATTTGTGTACATTTTCCATGGGCTTAAGTGCAACTATAGTTTAAATTTGAAAAATGTAGGAGGTACTATGGCAATTTCATATGATGAGTAGTCTAGGGCCCGTTTGATAACTTTCTCGTTTCAGGTTTCTTGTTTCCTGTTTTTTGTTTTTTTTAAGAACAAAAAACAGAAACATATTTGATAACTATTTTTGTTTCTTATTTCTCTAAAAAAAAGAAACAGAAACAAAAACGTGTTTGATAACTGTTTCTCGTTTTTTGTTTTTTAGTTGAACTAAAATTTAGGACATATAATATAAAAAAATATATAACATACACTAAAATAAATATAAAACTAGTATATAGAGTTTATAGTATTTATTCAGTACCAACACAAAATGAAAAAATCAGGGTGCGTTTGGTTGGTGATCTAACAAGGGATTCAATGAAAACAAAATTGTATTCCATGTTTTTAGATATGTGTTTGGTAGCATATTCAAAAATTGGATCCCAATTTAAACCATTATTCAAAATGTGTTTGATACTATATTTATAAACCATAAACTACTTGCAGTTATCAACTAAATACTAAGTTGAATATAAACTATTATTAATTAATTTATAAACATGTTATCGATTATATATTTTGTATAATTATTATTTTATAATATCATATAATTTATAATACATTACATTATACAAATTTTAATTTCACAAAAATGAATTGAATTTATAACATGAAATACTATATTTATTGAAATTTTTATCTTTTTCAATTTAATTTTGTATTTAAAATTTTCAAATTCAAAATCTGGATACACTGAAAACATAGGGTCTGTTTGGTAGGCAATCCGAATTCTGTTTTATGTTTTCAGATTCACTGAATTTAGTGAATATGCGTTTGGCAGATGTGTTTTTGAAAACTGTTTTCGGATTCTGTGATCCAAATAGTGGAAATTCTGAAAACAACTTTTTTATGTTTTCAGTGTATCCAGATTTTGAATTTGAAAATTTTAAATGCAGAATTAAATTAAAAAAGATAAAAACTTTAAGCGAAAAATACACTTTTAGTCCCTGAGGTTTGGGTTAGGTTTCATTTTAGTCCCTGATTTTTCAAATTAAACAATTTAGTCCCCGAGGTTTGGTTTTAGTTTCATTTTGGTCCTTCCAACCAATTTTCTGTTAAAAGTTAACGGATTGCTGACGTGGCAAAAATTTTTTATTAAAAAAATTAATTTTTAAGTTTTTTAAAATATAAATATAATAAAATAATAAATATATTATTATAAATTGATTTTTTTTTTATTTCTTTCTCCCTTCTCTCTCCTTCTTCTTCTTCACCAACTTCTAACCCTAACTCCTTCTTCTTCTTTTTCAAGCGGTCTCCGGCAACTACTCAACACCAGTCGTCGCCGGGTCGCCGTCGACAAACCTTTTTTTCTTCTTCTTTTCTTCGGTTTTTCTTTCTTTCTTCTATTTTCTTCTCTCCTTACTCCATTTTCTTTTTTTATAACAGGAAAGAGGGTTTCCAGCGCCGCTCGTCAGAGGAGGGAGGCAGAGGAGGGTCGTCGTCCACGATTTCGTACACGCGAAGAACCGCCAGGGCAGATCTGAAGGCGAGCAGCGACGTACGTTCCAGATTCAACCAGATCTGAAGGCACTCCATCGGTCCAGATTCCGGCGTATCTGAGCGGATGGAACTCGATTTTACGGTGGAGTTCGTGAGTGCAGGTACTGTAAAATTGAGTTCTGAAGTGGATGGAACGCATATCTGACCAAATCTGAAGGGGATGGAACTCGATTTTACGAAAACGGTAGATACGACAGATCTAAGCGGGCATGAGAGAGAGGGAGACCCACAACGGCGCTGGACTGAGACCAAATCGGAACATACGGGAAACTTCAGATCTGGAAAAAAACCCACAACGGCGTCGTCGACCCTTTTCTTCTTTGTGTTTTTTCTTTGTCGCCGAACTCAGCAGATCTGAACTTTTGACGGCCCATGTACCCTTTTGTTCCCAGTTCGTCGAACTCAGCAGATTCGAACGAGGGAAACCGTAGTTCGAACTCAATAGATCTTCTCGAACTTCTCAGCAGAGTTGGAATCGTAACACAAGATCTCTTCACCTCTAGCGCCGAGAGGAAGCACCGGTTCAAATTTGCTGCAACCCTAGACTCGTGCCGCCCAAATCTCGAGCTTGTGGCCACCGGCGAGCAGTTCGTGAGTTCGTGGTCGCTTCGTGAGGTTTCAGTTTGAGAAATAAAAGAAGGAGAAACGAAGGAGAAGAAGGAAAAAATATATTAGAAAAAAAAAAAAAAAAAAAAACTCCACCGGCGGCGGCAGCCGGCTAGAGGTGGTGGCCGGAGGCGGTGGTCACCAGTGGCTGCACTTGAAGAAGAAGAAGGAGGAGGAGGGGGAGAGAGAAGAAGAAAGAATTAAAAAAAATATTTTTTTATCATTTTTATATTATTTTTATTTCAAAATATTAAAAAATAATTTTTTTAATTAAAAAAATATTGCCACGTCAGCAAACCGTTAGAATTTAACGGAAAAATGGATGGAGGGACCAAAATGAAACTAAAACCAAACCTCAGGGATTAAATTGTTGAATTTGAAAATTCAGGGACCAAAATGAAACATAACTCAAACCTCAGGGACCAAAAGTGTATTTTTCCCAAACTTTAATAAATATAGTATTTCACGTTATAAACTCAATTTATTTTTGTGAAATTAAAATTTGTATAATATAATGTATTATAAATTATATGATATTGTAAAATAATAATTATAAAAAATTTATAGCACATAACATGTTTTTAAATTAATTAATAATAGTTTATATTCAACTTAGTATTTAGTGAATAACTACAAATAGTTTATGGTTTATAAATATATTATCAAACACATTTTGAACAATTGTTTAAATTGAGATCCAATTTCTGAATCTTCTACCAAACACATATCTGAAAACATGAAAAATAACTTTGTTTTCATTGAATCCCTTGTTTTCAAATTTCTGTTTTCAGATCACCAATCAAATGGGCCCTTAAATTTCTTTTTCACAATTTCCACTATTTGGATCACAAAATCCGAAAACAGTTTTAAAAGACACGTCTGTCAAACGTATATTCACTGAATTTAGTGAATTTGAAAACATAAAATAGAATCTGAATTGCCTACCAAACAAATCCTAATAAATTTTATCCTTTAAATATTGTTCAAATTTAATTTGCATGCATCTCTTGAATTGAATAATAAAATTTACTTTTTTTTCCTTTAAAAATGCATGTGTTTCTCATTAGCATATGATCCCGACATGTAAGATCATGAAGGGAGAAAGGTTAAAAATATTTTTTTTTGACAATTAATGACAAACGTGAAATATCTTATTGATTAATCAATTTAATAAATAAATTAAAAATCTACTAAAATTAACGAAAAATAATAGAGTTTAAAATAGAAAATAATAACTAAAATCACATTAATGAAAAGAGGGGAAAATTTTAAAAAAGAAAAAAAGAAAGAAATAACGAAAAATAGAAAACAGATATAAAAAGGGAGAGAGAAAGAAAAATAATGGAAAAGAGAAAAAAAGAAAAAAAGACAAGGAAGTGGTAAAAAAAATAGACAGAAAAAGAGAAGGGATGAGTGTAGGAGAGGAATTAAGAGAGAGGGGTACATGCATGAAAATGAAAATGAAAAAAAAAAAAAAAAAAAAAAAAAAAAAAAAAAAAACCAGAAACAAAATCTACAAAAAGTAATTTCTCAAATTTTGTCTCTTTTTTTAGAAATGTTTCTAGAAATTTAGAAACAAGAAACAAGATGAGTTATCAAACACGTGTGTTTGTTAAAAAATGAGAAACATGAATAAGAAACAGGAAACAAAAACATTGTCAAATGAACCTCAAATTGTCTGTTTAAAAAAAAAAATGGAAACAGGAAACAGGAAACGAAAACGTTATCAAACGAGCCCCAATGACTAAGTCTATTTGGAAAAAAAAAAAGCAACTTTGTGTTGAAAAATATTTGAATTATGTGTGCCGTAAATTTGATTTTTTTCAATTTGATGATTTTTTAAAAATATTATCTGCATGGCAAATCATTCGAGATGTTTGGAACAAGAAGTTTGAGTTATGAATTCTAGAGTTGTTTCGTTCTATGAGTTAATAAATTTGTAGGACTCGCAATAAAGTATTGGAATAATCGTTGATAAGTTTGGGAGACCCACAATAGAGTGTTGTAACCGATTAATAAATTTGTGTCCCACGATTGACTGTTGTACGTCCTTGAGCCAAACAAGAAGTTGGTAACTCCATCCCACTCCTACTTCACTGCTCCTTTCCCCAAACACTCCCTCATTTTCATTTTCCACATCAATTGATTTTTATCCGTGAAAAAGAAAATGTTCTCTGATTTTTTTGGAAACAAAGTGCAAAGTTGTGAAAAGGGTATACGAGGTAAATTCATTTCCATGATGAGTCTCTATCTTTATGCTTTTAGAAAATCAAAGGTGATGCTAAAGCGAGCTTAGCTCAGCGGTAATTGGCATATACCCTTGACCATGAGATCAGAGGTTCAAATCCCCCAACCCAAATGTTGATGTACTCAAAAAAAATAAAAAATAAATAAAATAAAAGGTGACAAATAAGGTTATTAATGTTGTTGAACTAGTCGTAAATAATTCTCATCATTTTCATAACTCATATTTCATATAAATAATTATGTCTCAATGTACTCTTTTTCTTAAGATTGGAGGTTCGAATTTTCATCCTTACAAATTTATTGTATTGTGGGTGATTCTGGACCACTCTAGAATCCAAGGACTAAACAGGACAACGCAGCACCAACACGAAAGCTTGGTGCCTCTGGTCGTCCCGGTTTCACCTGATTTAGCCCGAATCGCCTCTAAACGCCTAAAAACCCTAGAGAAGAAACATGTATTTAAACTATTCTTTGTCACTGAGGAAGGGGATTCCGAAACTCATTCCCTGAACTTTTTCTTCTTATTTTATTCTTTTGCTCTCCTCCTTCAGCTTTCTGACTTAAGCATCGGAGGTTGTGTGGCAAGCACTCGGTGTGCAAGTTTACTATTTTGCAGGCGACGTCTTTCCCTTCTCATACAAATTTACCTGGTGGCACGTGAAGGTAGGTGAGTTCCTCCTGTCCAGATTTTGCCATCAACGTATTGTATAAAAAATGTAACTGTGTGGAGATTTGAACCTATTTAAAAACATTTAGGGTGTGTTTGGGGCAAGGGTTTGGGTTTTGGAAGTGGGGGTTTAGGAAATAGGGTGTTTTGTGAAATCTGTGGGTTTAGGAAGTCTGTGTTTGGGGTGCTGGTTTCTGAAGTCTGATTTAGGAAGTCTGTGTTTGGGGTGCTGGTTTCTGAAGTCTGAGTTTATGTTTTTTTTTTTTTTTTCATTGTTATACAATTGTTCTAAAATTAATAATTTAAAATCTTCTTTCCATTTAATTGTAAATATGGTTATTTAAGACACAATTTTGATCAAACATACAAAATTGGAAAAAAAAAAAAAAAAAAAAAAATCAATCTCCCTTCTTCAATTTATTTCCACACTTGTTGGATTTCATATATTTCCTCTCAATCTAGTTTTGTAGGCTGGGTCTCTGTTTCATTTTTTTTTTCCAATTTTACTTTTGTTCAATGTTAAACATTTAGAATATGATGCAATAAAATAAGCTCAAGGTGTAACTTGAATTTCACAGATTCCTAAAATTGGAAGCCTTTTAACAATAGTGTGCAGATTTTCAGCTTTGAAATTTTACAAAAATGACAACCTACCATGTCATGAATTTCAAAGAGAGGGTTAAGCTTCATATTCCAATTAAGCCAAAAATTTTGATGTTGTCTATGTGCAGCTCAACCCAAATCTCCTTACAGTTATTAGTACCTGTGGAATACATCCTTAGCAGGTATAAGACTTTTCCTCAGAAGTCCTTGACAGGCAGAGGACTTGTTTCACTAAAAAGAACTAATAACAATGCAACTCCATATCACTAATTGTCTCCCTTTCAACTTTCGTTCTTGACAGCAATACTTTACATGGTTATAATATTACATTTAATAAAGATTAAGCAACAACTCCTTTATACTAAAAAAATGTCATAATCCACCACCAACCTAAACATAACTCAACTGGTTAAAGAATCCTCAATCACGAGAGATCTGAATCTCCCCACTCCCATATTATTGAACTCAAATGTCATAATCCATCGAAAATGAAATTATCATAAACAACCCTATCGAATATACCTTCAATCTCAACCTACTACAGCTCATAGAATCAAAATATACATGTTATGACCAGCTTTACAATCTCAAATATCCACGACTAAGAATTACAGTTCAGCTCCAATGATTCATTTTCTGCCAACATAAATTCGTATTATGTCACAATTCACGAAATATAAACCAGAGTACTGGCAGACGGCTAAAATGCAAACACCCAAAAGAAAAATAACAATGAAGACGGAAAGAGGCAAAAAGAAAAACAACAATAACGAAGATTAAGAATCCCCATTACCAATACCAAAGTCAAGAATCTGCAAACCCTGAACAAAGCTTAAGAAAGAATGAGAATAAACTCCATAAACAAATGGAATCACACACACAACCAATTAAAAAAACGAACTCCAACGGCGAAAGATCAGCTGAAGCGAAGCAGACGATCAAATCGAAGAGGGGAGGAGATTTAAAATTGCAAGAAAACCCCAACCACGTGAAAGAAAGAAACAACAAAAGGAAACCCAAAATTGGCATAAGATTCAAGAAATGGGATTAAAGGAAAGAATACTTGCAACGATAACTTTGCGATTAATGTTGAGCCACGAACACACAGCCCCTTTTTGGGTTTTATGCTTTTGGGTACTCCAATTGCTTCAAAATTAGAAAAGGGTAATCCATATATTGTCTTCTTGGATTTGTATTGAAGAAGTTGCTTCTGAATCTTCACTCGTTTTGCTTTGTAGCTTCATCGAGGCTTTGATCGAAGTTCAAAGATGGAACGGGAAGATTTCGACGCTATGGGTATTCAGATCCAAGGATGCTTGGGTTGTGGGTCGAGGTCCGAAAACGAATGGATAAGTAACGAACTCGTGGATCTAGCGTGGAGAAGCTGCTGCTTGTGCTCCGTCACTCGTGCCGCCGTGGAGGGTGGTTGCTGCCGCAAGCCGTCGTTGCACGGGCCTAGGAGGAGACGCCGTTTGTTCGTGAAGGCCTCCGCTGAAGCTTTTGGCCGTGAGGTGTCGTCGCGCCGTCGAAGAAAGTCGCCGGAACAAGAGGGAGAAGATGCTGCTCGCGTGGGTCACGAACCGCCGCTTGTTGGGTTTCAGATCCGAACGCTGCTGCAAGACGCCGCCGCTTATAGGTTGTTCGCCGGAGGGAGAAGACGACCGGATGGGGGGGCTGCAGACGGTTGAAAGTGGAGAGGGAAGAAGAGGTGCCAGAGAGAAACGAAGAGAGAAGAGAAAAGAGAAAAGAGAAAGAGAAAGAGAAAGAGGGGATCTGGAAACACGGAGAGAGAAGAGAAGCGACTTCAACAGTGGTGCACTGTTGAAGTCGCGATTTACAAAACCACAATCACCGGTTTCTAAAAACTGGGCCCCAAACACTGAGTTGGGGTTTTTTGTAAACAGGGACTTCCAAAGTTGGAGGCCCAAACAGGCCCTTGTTATTTTTTCCAATTCATGGAATTATTGATATTAGGCCGTAAAAAGTACCAAAAAAAGTTGGGAATTATACCTTTCGAAAATCGAGAATTATGTTTCTTTAGTCCAATCTAGAATTAAGGGTTTTATTTATTTATTTTTGAAAAGTGGGTTTTATTTTTTAAAGGTTAGGATTAAGTTTGTTTGATTGATTTAACTTTTGTGTTAGTCAACTTAATTTCGTTTGATTGATTATGAAATCAATCTAAATATATATACATGTATCTATTTTTGGTGTGAAGGTGATCTAAATGGGATCTTTTAAACTGTCAATTCAGCTTTTGAAAAAAAGAAAGAAATAAATAACAGTTTAGATATCAATTTGTATTTTTTTTTTTAAATTGAAAATTGTGAATATATTTCCTACCGACGTGGATTATTATTATTATTGTTTTGTGAAAATCTACTAGAATTATGGGCTGAAATCTATAATTAATGCGTTGGTGGAAAATTAATGAAAATAAAGAAATAAATGTGGCTAAGTCTTAAAGACGAGGTAAAGCGTAGGATAGTCAAATCTCTCGGCCCATGAACCTCCAACTCTAGACACGTGTGCGCTGCTTGTTCCGTACGACGTAACAATCCGAAATATGAATAATCTATTTACTTCTTTCACATTATAAACTCTTTAAAAAACAAATTATAAATTCTTTTTTGTTTTTTTTCTTTCATAAATATCTTTTTAACAATACTAATATTACGGGCAATTAATAGAAGTAGTTTTTTTTTTTTTTGAAACATCAATTAATAGAAGTAGTTTAAATTTTAATATGGTTTCTAGAGTTTTGATTTATTTTGATCTATGTACATATTTATTCTTGTATCTCTAGCGTTGTAGTTTCTAAAATTTCAAAATATTGGTTTTAGTTTTAAAAAAAAATAATAATCATTTTGATTCATGTTTATGAAAACTTAACACAAATTCTTTTCATGGTAAAAATTATTTATTACAAAATTATAGACCTATTTCGAGAAATTTATTGAGTTTAATGTTTGGGTTGAAATTGACATCAAACCAAATGAGTTAAAAGCTAAGGAACTAAGATTATAAGTGCAAAAACCAAAACAAACATCTTGAAAAGTACCATGAGTAAAACGAATAAAAGTCGGCATTATAAATGTAAAAATAAAGACTTTAAAAGTATATGAATAAATATGAACAGATGTTCAAATTATAGAATCCAAAATAATGCTTAAATAATATTTAAACGTAATACATTTAGTGTATATATACACACACACATATATATATGACAACACACTACAAGAAATCTCACTTTTAACGTTGAAAAAGATTCGTCGCTAAAAGTACACTTTCGATGCAAAGAATATTTAGCGTAAAAAAAAATTAGTCGCAAAAAACGTTGCTTAAGCATAGTCGCAAACAAACTTCAGCATCATATTTAATTTCCAAAATTCGCCACAACATGCAACGAAAATACCAATTCGTCGCAAATTGCATCAAAATCAAGAAAATCGTCCCAAGCCTCATGCGAGGAAACCATTTGTTTAGAAAGCCACGATTCGTCGCAAGTCGTGCAACGAAAGCACTGATTTCGTCGCATGAAGCTTCCAACTAACCACTTATTTGCATATCAAGAGTTGCGTCGAAATCTATTTATTTCGTCGCAGATTTCGATTCCTTTGCAACGAAATTCTTATATTCGTCGCAAATATTATAGGCAATAAAAAAGTATATATATTGTAAGTTGTGCCGTATAAAAACTCAATTTCATTCAAGTTGTCTTGGTTTACATTTTATAAAAAAAAAAAAAAAAATCAAATAGTTTTACAAATAAGCATTCAACATAAGAAATATACATTTTACCAAAGCATTCATCATTTTAAACAAATAAGCATTCAACAAAAGTATGTTTCATATATGAACATTTTACCAAAAGCCTTGATAAAATAAAGACCAAAGAAGTATCAAATTACAAAAAGAGACATTTACTAAGTCTATGTTAGCTCCAAAAAAACGATGTTCGTTTGGTCATTGTTGTCGTCAGCAAAGTTTACTTCAATCCTGCAAATTAAATAAACAACAAATTACATATGCATAAGTACACATGAACAACAAACCATCTTTAACCCCATTCACAAAGAACATCACAATAATGATGACATATAAAGTCACTATTGCAATGTAGGGTTTTCGTTGTAAAATTTTCACCCAATCTACATTTTATAAAGAGAGGAGCCTAATCTTAGTACCCCTCTTCAAACTCATTAATCTCAATCAATAAAACCTCAACCACACATCCACTATAAAAAAACACATGTAATCACAACTACATGGACAACTTAAGCTAAAAAGTCATTTCTTTTCAAAAATAGAACCTCAACCACAAGCCTTCTCAAATCATACTCAAGAACAAACACTCACACAGTTATAATAAAACCTCTCAACCACAACCACATGGACAACTTAAGCTAGAAAGTCATGGTATTACACCCCCCTCCCTCCATCCTCAAACCACAATAAAACCTCAACACACACTTTCTCAAATTATACTCAATGTTAATCAATAAAACAATAAAACAATCTATAATGAACAATAAGAACACTCCCCCCTTCATCCTCAAATTAAATTCCAATCAATATTAAAATCTATCGATGTCAATATATTATGAACAATCTAAACAAACACTCCTTCCCCCTCGTCCCCCTCCCCCCTCAAACCAACCGGCAAAAACATCATCAACCATTCTCATTGAGAAAATCACAAGTACAATTTGAAACATATGAAAATAGAGTTTCAAATAGAATCAGAGTCACAACCTAAAAAATATATCATAATCATATTACTATATACTTAAGTTCTAAGTTTTAAAAACTATACCTTACAAACTGATAGTTGTGCTCCAATGAATCTTTCCATAAGTTCACCCATCTGTTAAAACCTTCTTTCATACTCATCTCGCTGCATTTCTATGGCTTGATCTAATCGTTCTTCCATTCTTACTCCCATTCGTTCTTCCATTATTGCATTTTCTTCTCGTTGACTCGCAATAATTCTTGAGTCTTTGCATTTTCTTCTCGTTGACTTTGCAGTAATTCTTGAGACTTTGCAAGGTTAGCCTCGAGGGATTTGACATACTTTTTTTCACCCAATTAAATTCAATATTCTTGCCCATTCTATCGCTCGTGAAGCTGTAGATTCTGGGAATTTTTTGGGTTTTTTTGCCTCTCGAATCTCTGTTTCTCAAGTTGGGGATGGTGTTTTGGCGAGGGATGATAGGATACCCCCGGGTTTAATTTCGGTTGTTGTAAAGAACGTGGTTGGTGGTTGCTTTTAATGAATTATTTCTTTCTCAAAAAAAAAAAAAAAAATCAGTATGAAGTCTCTTCCTCTTCCATTGCAATATATTTATAGTTTTCCCAAGTGGTGGAAAATCTATAGTCTTTAACTGACAAAGAACACCTAATCCAGAGAAAGATCGGGGTGCAACTCTATATTCTGTTTTGCCATTAAATTGTTTGCTTTTTCGCCAAGAATGATTCATAGGTAAGTAATGACGATGTCCTGTATAGCATATTTTATCATGCAATGAATCAGATGAGACATATTGATTCAGTGTAGAATTTTGCGCTTATAAGATAGGGGGATTTTTGGAAAGAATGACAAGCAGAAATAAATAAATGCTGAATTTAAAAGAGGCAAAATAAAGCATGTAGAAGAGAAATAAGACGGAAATTAATAACATGAAAGGGATCGCTGGATTGAGATTTCTTATGCTTGATTCTATTTCGTTTGGCTTCCTAGTTTTCTCTAATAATTATTCTATGCTGATTTCATTAGTCCAATGGGCTTCTGGATTACTCGGAGGACCCCCCTACACTAACCTGTGCTAATTGACTTGCTAACCGTGAATTCTGCAATTAACAAGATTAATTAATATATTCTTTATCGCTCGCCACCCCTCATACATAAAATAGCAACCATCCGAGACCTCGCAACGTCACTAAATTATATCTAACTAGTTTTAGATTAAGCAATTTCACAATCACCTATTTAAACTAGCCGCTTTGGGATCGTGGGTTCGGAATTGTATTAACTAATTTCAAATGCAATTCGAATCTAAGTCCTACAACCTTTAACATGTATCCTAGGCCTATCAAGGGTCATCTCGCGTAGAGAGTGGCTTGCCTCAACCTAGTGGCTATCTAAAAATAACTGATTGAATACACAAGCGGTAGTCACATAGGGTCGTCAATCCTAATAGACTAGGCTCATTATTGGTTTAAACAGGATAACATGCAAAACTTAATGAAAAGACAGCAAGAACAGTGCAATAAACTCCAGAAAACTCAGCCAACATAAATAGAAATCAAAGCATAATCCCAATCCAACGATCTAAATGCGATTAGCTATTCATAAACGAAGTAAAAATAAGAATAGACATGAAAGAATCCATGAAATATGACCTAAAAAAGTCTACAACAGTACTGAAACGTAAAAGAGGCAAAAGAAATCGTAAAAGGACCAAATTTCTAACATAACGGCGAACTAAATCGAGACTACATATTTATAGAAAACTCGACGGCATCGAGACGCCAAGGGCAGCGTCTCGATGCCATCCCTGATCCTCGACTTGCTGTTTTATTTCTCGGTCTTGTCTCGTTTCTTCTCGGTACAGGGCTTCAATCTTCGGCTTTTGGTGTCGTTCTTCAGGCCTGTTTCAGCACAATTGGGTCTTTTCACCCCCTCGCCGTTCAAGACACCGAGATGGCTCCAAAACTCCGTAATTGACCCGAATTAACACCAAATTAGTGTGATTGGCTCCCGACATTGCCTAAGCTCAAAAATCCCGTAAATAAGACAAGTAAAGCATAAAATAACTCTAACAAGCTTAGATTAGAGGTGATAAAATAGGACTATTTAGGTCCTATCAGTCACCACATACTAGTTCAAGTTACATGTAAACAACCTTGGATCTTAGTTTATTGGATTTGGGTCATATTGTGCAATTCTAAACTTAAATCAACAATATCACTTTATTATAGAAATCTTAATAACACTTTATTGACACAAGTATACAGTTCGTTAACATTCACTATTTATGAGTTTTATGACATAAAACCCAACAGGTCAAAAGTACAAATTTTATGTCAGTTGAATTATGCTCTTATTGAGACTTTTATGTATATGTCTGATTAGTCTCTGAATTTTTTTAAGTAATAAGTCAGTATATATTTAATTTGTGTCTAATAGTCCCTAAACTGCAAACATGTCAAATAAGTAAATGAACTTGCAAATTTGAGTATAGCAGTTTCTTGACAAATTCTACCTTTTCAAAATTAATGAATCTATTAGACTTAAAATTCATTAAACTTTCACATTTGTGTCCACTAAATTTGTGAAATTTTTAAAGATATTGAATACCTATTACACAAAAAATTAAAATTTTATGTCTCGTTTGATAACTATTTGATTTTTAGTTTTTAGTTTTTGAAAAGAGTTATCGTAATGGATAACAATTTAAGGTTTGTTATTTGCAAATAGAGCAACTTCTTAAAAAAATTGCAAATATGACAAGTCTATCAATGATAAACTTCAATCACAATGCATGTAGTCTATCAGTGATAATATCACTGATAGAGTAGTCGACCAACAATAATAGACTTCAATTTTGTTATATTTACAAATAGTTTTAACAAATATATCAGTGATAGACATCTATCACTGATAAACTTCAATCATAGTGCATGTAGTCTATCAATGACTACTATCACTGATAAAATAGTCTACCAACAATAATTACACTTGTGATTGAAGTTTATCGCTGATAGCTAATCTTCAATTTTTCTATATTTACAAATAGTTTTAGATTTTGCTATATTTATAATTATTATAGTCTCTTTAACTATTTATGCAAACAACCCTTAGCCAAATACCAAAAACAAAAACTTTTTTTTTTCAAAACTTGACTTAATTTTTACAAACGTGAGAGGAAGGTAGATAGCAAAACAAATAAACTTATAAGTGGATGGGGTGTTTATAAGCTTAATTTCAAAAATCCAAAAACTAAAAATCAATGATTATCAAATGAAACCTTAAGAATTCATTAGACAACAAATTACAAGTTTCTAAAAATTGCAATTTATTAAGCACTCCTTAAAATTTTGGGACTTATTTAATACAAAGTTGAAAGTTCAAATAGTGAACTTATGTGTTTTATTTACTTATACTTTTTTTTTCATTATTTTTTCCTTTTTCACTAATGTTGGATGTCTTTTGGGTTTAGGAAGTTCACAGTCACTTTGAGTATTGACCATTATAGCGATCTTTCTTAATTCTAACCTTATTGGGTTTAGGGTTTAATTGTAACCATTTTCACTAATGAGCATTTATTTTCTTCAAAAGAAAAAAAAAATCTAACTTTATTAGTATTTGGGAAAGAAAAAGTAGAGAGAAGGAGAGAAAGTAGTTAGAGAGGGAGTATACACATGAGAGAAGAAAACAAGACTCCACTTTATATTTTGAAAGTTATATTTTTTTCCCGTCAAAGTTAAAAGAGTCCGTTTGGAATACTTTTTAATTTAAGTATTTTTTAAAAACGTATTTTTCTAACATTTTATATAAAAATTGTTTAGAATTTAAACACTCATGTTTGATTACATTTTCTCATAAGTACTTTTACGCACAAGTTATTATATACTTAAAAACACTTTTGTAAAAATATGCTTTCAATTGTTTCTCTCAAAATTGTTTGTTTCTTAATTTCATTTTTTAATAAGTCATTTTTAATGGTTCAAACACTAGAATTTTTTTCGAAATGATTTTTTTTTTTCAAAATTAAACAAAAGTTAAACCAAACATACCTTTAGTAGGTACAATTTTTTTTTTTTGGGAAAGTTTTGGGTGTTTGATTTTTAATATCAAAAGTTTATGGTATAATGCTAACAACAACTATCGGTTTAGTTTGTGCAATTTGATAAAAAGATTCATTTTTTAAAATAATTTTTTATTAAGAAAATAACAATAATTGTGAAATAAATCCCCAATTTTTTAAAGTTGTATAATTTATTATTAAGTTAAAATACCATTTGGTCACTTTACTTTGGATTTTGTTTCATTTTAGTCTTTCTATTTTCAATAAAACTTAAAATTGTTCTTAAGTTTATTGTTAATTTTTCTTTAAAAAATTAGTCTCTATTAGCATTTTTCTTTTATAAATGTTATAATTTTAGAATATATTTTCATTGTGTCCCTTCTTGTATGAAAAATATTATTATTATTTAACCAATTTCAATAAAAATTAGTTTTTAGACTTATTGGAGGGACCAATTATATTTTAAGCTACAGTGAAAGTACATCAACTAAAGTTAGACATTTGAAAGTACTGACACTAAAACGAGACAAAGTGCAGAACCAAAATGGTATTTAAGGTTTATTATTTTTTTGTGTATGAACTTTTTAAATGTTGCTCAAATTAAAAATAAATTTTCAAAATCTCTATCAAATGCTTTTTTCTCAAGGGCCTGTTTCGTAGAAAATACATATCAAAATTAAAGAAAATTTCAATGTAATAATGTATTAAATTTCCATAACATTTTCATATGTTCACAAGTTCGACGTCGACATGAGAGATGAATCCATATTTCCATTATACCATAAAAAAATCGATAAAATATAGAGAGAACCGTAACAAAATGTAACTAATAATGAAGATAATATTAATAATAAGTATTTTAACTTATTTTCAAAATATAAAATATTTATTTATTAATTTAAATATTTTTTTTGTTCTAAATATTTTTTCAAGATGTTCATCAACATCAACACATTTTCATCGACTAATTTGAAACTACGTGTGTTGCACATGTTATAATACCTTAAAGTATAAGTAGTTAATTAAAAAATTTGAAATATGACTTGATAATGTACCAAAAAAATATAAAAATGAATAAATACACATGAATTTATAATTATTGCAAAAATTGATATGTATGTGACACAATTGAACCATTATAATAAAAATGGTTTATAACCAATATCATGGATATAAAAAATATAAAAAATCTCACCCGCTTAAACATTTTTTTGAGATTGAAGATAACGAAAAGTCTTCTAAATTACCTAGGTAAGCATTTATATTTTCCAAAATCTTAATTTTGTAATCAATTAATAATTAATAATTCAATTAAAGTTATGTTTAATCCAACCGTTAAATGAGCACTAATTAAATAAAAATATCATTTTCTTCCTATCATCTTGTCTAAAAAAATCTAAAAAATATATGAAAAATTTTGAAGGTCGGAGAAAAGCATAATGGAGAGAGATCGATTTTTAAAAAAAGAAGATAATAGTGATCGATCTTCTTTCCCATTTCAGAGAGAATAAGAAAGACAATACTAATGAACTCACACAAAAGTGTACTCGCTTCTATTAAATAAATAAACAGAAAATATTTCTTATTCATATGAAACTTTTAGGGGTGACGAAAATATAATATAAACTAATAAAATCTCATAAACTAACAAAATCTCCTAAGGATACATTAGTCTACTTGAAAAAGAAATAAGAAAAAATTATATATATTTACACTAAATGAAAAGACTATACTCACATTAGTAAAGATGGAGTAGGAATGGGTCTCCTCCCACTTGGTTGATGTTTGCTGCAATTTTTTTAATTCCACAAAAGCTCCACCCTCATCTCTTGGTTTAGACCACAATTTATAGGGTTCAAGTGAATCGGGTGGTTATGATAAATCTTTTCAAATTAGAAATTTTGAAAATTAAAAACAATTAATTTGAATTTTAGTTTTTCAAATTTAATTTTAAAACTTGATTTGATTTAATCGAAAATTAAACTCAAGTATCTTTTTATTTCTGAAAAATCAAAACAATTGATCTAAATTTAGATTTCACAAAATTTAATTTTAAAAATTATATTTATTATAACCATCGAAAACCAAAAAGAATTAATAATTAAATAAAAAATTCTTCTAATTCTCACAACCGACAATCTATTCGAATTAATAATTAAATAAAAAAAAAACCCTCTAATTTTCACAACTGAAAATCAATTAGAAATTATCTAGTCATTTATCATAACCACCGAAACCAATTAGAATTAATAATTAAATTAAAAAAATCTTGATTTTTTTTAAAAACCAATTCTCTTATTAAAGATAAGATTTTTTTTTTTAAAAAAAAACAATACGTGGGAATGAGGTGTGAAACTAAAGGTGGGAATCAAGATTTTGTTTTAAACCAATTCTTAATCTTATCACAAATGAGATTTCTTTTTTTAAAATAAACAACACAAACGCGTGGGAATGATGTGAACCTAAAGGTAAGAATCAAGATTTTGTTTTAAACCAATTATTAATCTTATCAAATATGAGATTTATTATTTTTTTTTTTAAAAAAAAAACACAAACGTGGGAATGAAGATGTTTTTTTAAACCAATTCTTAATCTCATCAAATATGAGATTTTTTTTTTAACCAATTCTTAATTTTATCAAAGATGAGATTTTTTAAAAAAATAACAACCTAAACGTGAGAATGATTTTTTTTTTAACTAATTCTTAATCTTATAAAAGATGAGATTTTTTTTTTTTTAAAAAAAAAACAAAACCTAAACATGAGAATGAGATTTTTTTAACCAATTCTTAATCTTAGGAAATATGAGATTTTTTTTTTTTTTTTTTAAAAAAAACCTAAACGTGATAATAAATATTTTTTTTAAACTAATTCTTAATCTTAAACGTGGGAATGATCTACCCGTGGGTATTTGAATAATAAAATATTGAATAATTAAATAGGAAGGACAAATAAGGAATTTGAAGATTAAAAAGGGGCTTAAAAGGAAATCAAAAGTTTCTCCTCTAATATAGATATAGATAGATATAGATTTAGATTTAGATATAGATATAGATATTTTCGTAAAATTGAGATCTCGACGTTTTTGTTGACATCAATATTTTTTTTTTTGAAAAATCGTTGACATCTATATCTTTTTTTTTTTTTTTGAAAGATTGTTGACATCTATATCTTAAACCTTCAAAAGTTTACTATATTTTTCCAAGTTTTATACAATTAATTATCTAGAAATTTGTGGGAATATATTTGATTTTTTTTTTTAATGGAGGTCATTATTTACACAATTTAGTTTTGTATTAATAATTTCTGACCCTAAGACCGTTGTATCTCTTCATTGATGACATAAACATTTCTAAAAAAATTATAAATATATTTAAATAAATTTAAATTTCCTACCATTAATATTAGGTCTACCATAGGGATATTTTGTTAATATTTTAATTGTATTTCATTGATTTTTCTATAATATTATCATGAAAATATCGATTGACCTCTCTTGTCAATATCGAAACTGTTGATGGTCAAATTTGGACAGGAGGAACTCACATGACCTTCACATGCCACCAACAGTAAATTTGTTTGAAGGAGGAAGACATGGCCTGCAAGACAAGGAAACCTGCACACCGGTGTGGTGCTTGCCACATCACCTCCAATGCTTAAGTCAGCAAGGAGAAAATATGGAGAGCTAGAGAGTAATAGAAAGAGGAGAGTTTTGAGAATAGAGTTTGAGATCCTTTCTTTAGTGACGAAAAAGGGTTTAAATACCTTTTCTTGCCTTAGAGCTTTTGGGCTTTCGGAGACGATTCGGGTTGAACCAGGTGGAATTGGGGCGTCTTGGGACACTGGGGGGGTTCGGCCAAGGCCTGATCCCTCCGGCCCGACCCTCTGGCATGTTTCTCCTCCGGGGTCCATTTTCTGGTTCTATTTCGAGCTCGTGTCGTACGTCTACTCCTTGAATTCCGGAGTGGTCAAAATTACCTATAACGGAAACTATGAACATATGTGAATAGGAAATGTTGACACGTAAACAAAAATTTAAAGCATCTGTCGGAAGGTTTGATATTTGGGATACTATTGGGTTTGAAAGACTTATTCTATTTATGCCTTGGGGATGCTGGTAATGTGAGATTTCATTTTTGGCACCCAAAATAAAAAAAAAAAAAAAAAACTCAACATGTTTTTAAACTAGTATTAGTATATATCAATAGATAGGTAATTAAAATAAATATACATGTTTTCTAAAAAGAAAATAATTATCAAATCAATTCTAATTAGAATCAAATTGGATATGGTAACTAAAATATAAACAATTGAATTTTATTTAATTCAAATATAAGAAGAAATGTTTTTTTAAAACAACAGTTACAAGGGTGAGAAATTGAACTATTGACGAATGGTAATTGATATCTTATTTACTAAGCGGTCAAAGAGAAAGTAAGTTTATATTGACATTTTTTTTATTAACTACTATTTGGGGTAATTTCTCGAATAATGTACTTTAAAAAAGAAATGACAAATCTAATGTAGTTTTTAAAATAAAAATATTAATAATGTACTTAAAATAACAAATTACAAATTTGGGGTGAAGTTTGAAAGTATTGACAAAATTAGGGTAGTCAGAAATCGTGTACCTGGTACACGATTATTGTGGGATAATATCGTGTACGTGGTACACGATTCCAATAAGCATCGCGTACCAGGTACACGATTTACGTGGAAACAATCGTGTACCTGGTACACGATTCCAATGCTAAATCGTGTACCTGGTACACGAGTTGTTTTTTTTTTGTTGTTTTTTTTCGTTTTTTTTTCTTCTTCAATTAAGTACACGAGTTTTGTATACCCCATTTAAATATTTTCATATTTGAATAAAATTTATTTCGAAGTAAATATTTCTTATTTTTTTTTAATAATCAACGTAGATAGATATTTTTCTAAAATTTCATAAGTTTCTGGAATAATTTCGTCTTTTACAAAAGCTAGTACAAAAAATAAGTAAAATCATAAGTGCCACAGCGGCGTGGTCTTCTCTAACGAGCTCCACGACGAGGTTGAGGCGCTTCCACGTGTGATTGATGATGAATCACATCATCAATATCTTGTTGAGTTATGTCACCATGACCAGAACTTGAAGCAATGTCTGTCTGATCTGCTAGTGACTGAACTTGATGAGCTAAAGTGTCATCATCAACTATAGGAGGTTCTTCATTTTCATTCTGCTGTGGAATGTCTGCAGCTTGTTGTCGACGACGTCTACGACGAGCACGTGTCCGATCAGTGTCAGCAACGGTAAGCCTCCTAGTTTGTTGGATGATATCAGTTATGTTCGTGACGTATTGCTCACACATAGAACCTAACTGTGGTATATTTTGTTTCACAGAAAAATGTTGTACATCTCGAACAAAGTTATTCTGTAAGAAGAAAATAATTAGAATAAAAAAAATATTTGTAACTGAAATTCAATAATTACAAAATCAAAGTATATACTATTTACCGTGCAAGCATAATAAGCACCCTCACGCGTGATATACCTCCTTGTGATTGAATCATACCAGTGTAAGTAGTCATCAAACACGACTGACATGTCTACTATGTCGCCCAGGACACAATGATCACGACGTGCACGCCACAGTGATATATAGGATGCATGATGATGTCGCCAATCGTGATCGTGCTTACCTCGTAAGTCTAACTGATGTAACTCTATGACTGTATCGCAATATGCCGGCACCATTTGTCGCATTCCAAATTGTCTTAGCACTCGATTTGGGTAATGCCACTCTACAATATGAAAACATATGAGAGGGCTTACAGTCAACCAAATCTCCCGTCCATTACGACAATAGTCTGGTAGTAAGGCCATAATCTCAGGTGTGTATGGTGTCCATGTGATCTGAAATTTATAAAACAATAAATTTATTAAATAAAAATAAAGTTAATGTATACTTTTTTTAAATAAGAAAAAATTTGATTACTGTTTTACCTGGTTGGGCATAAGACGATCAAATGTAATACGATACATGATCAACAAATTTGTAGTTTGCTCAGATGCAACCAAAATCTCATTCCATCTACACATTATACAATACAATTAAAGCATACTATTATACAAATTTATGATAAATTTAAATTATACGTAAATTTAACATACCGAGCACTAAGTGGGCGTCCAGCATAATTTCCAGGGGTCGGCAAGTCGTGTAGTGGTGCGACAATAGAAAACCGATCGAACGCCCAAACTTGTAGTAGTATTAGTGGACCGGCAATCTCTAATGCACTGGCACCACTAGCTCGACATAATTCTCTATACAACGATGCAAGACATGCACTACCCCAAGAATATTGTCCAGCTGTCTCGAAGTTTTCTAAAAGTGGAAGAAACATGAGATGAACAAGTGTGTTGGACTTGTCAGCAAATAGAAATCCTCCAATCAATTGCATAATAAAGGCTCTCGCATGCCTCTGTATTGTGATCTCGTCGGCATTGGGGGGCAACTCTGCAAACTGTGCTGCCAACCATGGAATGCTTAATCTAGATCCATGCAATTCAGGTGGTCGAACTCCCAAAAAATCTTCACATACCTGACCCCAATTATATTGCAATGAGCCAGTTACAGGTTCTCCATCTATAGGTAATCCGAATTGCACTGCAACATCTTGAAGTGTAATAGTACACTCTCCACAAGGCATATGAAATGTATGGGTTTCTGGCCTCCATCGCTCAACTAACGCAGTAATAAGATGCCAATTTAGTTGCATGAACCCAATCTGCGCAACCCCCCAAAATCCGGCTTGTTGTACGTAAGGCACGATGCGTTGATCTATATTGATATTTCTGTTAACCACTGCCTCTCTTCTTCGATATTGTAAGATAGTAGTGGATTGATCATCCCATATCGATTGTGAACGGTGCGTACGTTGTAAATATAATTGTCTTTGGTTAATTGGCCCAGGTTCCATATTTATACTGAACATTTAAAAACACATAAGTCCATTAGCAACTAATAGAACAAGATTCATTACAAAGAAAACATAATCCATTACAAAGTCCATTACAAAAAAAAAATCCATTACAAACAAAGTCCACTACAAATCAAGATTCATTACAAAGAAAACATAATCCATTACAATCAAAATCCATTACAAACAAAGTCCACTACAAATCAATATTCATTACAAAGAAAACATAATCCATTACAAAGTCAATATTCCATTACAAACAAAGTCCACTACAAATCAATATTCATTACAAAGAAAACATAATCCATTACAAAGTCAATATTACAAAGTTCATTACAAAATCCATTACACGAGCTCCATACCTGTTGATGAAGTTTAACGAAATCAAATTCAATTTAATCAACTAATAATAATGTTTAGAAATGAAATTTGAATCAAAATAAACCTTCTTCATCCATGGGTTGAAGATGAAGCGCCTAAAGTGCGAGTTGGACAAGTGCGCTTGTTATGGCCTTCTCGCTTACACAAACCACAACGCACTTTTGTACCAGCTTCTCGCCAATCCATCTAATTATGAATTCGTTTAGATTTTGGTCTTTCATGTTCCCTCAACAAATGCTTGTTTGGACGAAGTGTGTCGAATTGTACCTCTGGCCAATAATCTCTATGTTGAATAGGATGGAATTGACTTTCATAGCAGCGCTGGTATTCTGATAGCTTGTATTTTTCATCAACAAAAGGTAAGTGTGCCAAATGAATGTGGTTACAAGCTGAAATTACATGAGAGCAGGGGATCTTGTAGATCTGCCACTTGTTACAGGTGCATGAGTTATCTTTTAAGCAAACAACTTGTGTTTGCTGACCCTTATATGGAGAAATCATACTTATTCCTGTTTCAATTTCAAAAGTTGAAGTACTTCTATCAGCAGACTTTACAGTATGTGCAGTAGCTCTCTTTTCCCACCTCCTGAGTCTATTTAAAGCATATCGTGTATACGTTTCACCACGATCAAATGCTTCACTGATTTCTTCTCGACGTTGTTCAAAATAATGGATTGTCCGATACCAAGTGCACTTAACCAGTGCCGTGATGGGCAACATTCTAGCTCCCTTGAACACACCATTAATACATTCAGCTAGGTTTGTAGTCATCCATCCATAGCGATACCCATTGTCATGTGATTGTGTCCATTTTTCTAGATTCATGTGAGTGAAAAATTCAAGACAATCAGGATTTAATCGCTTTAACTCTTTCATACATCGATTGAACTTACGCCTTTGGTGTTGACGTCCTGCCCTATATACCAAGTCTTTGAGCTGCTTCGATTTATACTTTTTATTAAAGTTACTTGCCACATGACGAAGACAATATCGATGGTATGCTCTAGGTTCACTCCAACCATTTTCTTCATCATTCACAGCAGCTAATATGCCTCCATGTCTATCAGAAATTAAACATATATCATCCCTCTGTGTAACATGGGCACGTAAGGCACGTAAAAACCATGACCAGCTAGAAGTGCTCTCCTCTTCCACAACTGCAAAGGCAAGGGGAAATATATGTCCATTTGAGTCAACAGATGAAGCTATCAATAATTTCCCTTTATACTTGCCATAGAGGTGTGTACCATCAATCTGAATCATTGGTCTACAGTATTTAAAACCTTCTATTGCGGGACCAAAGGACCAAAAGACTCGACCAAGAATTACATTGTGCGGTACCTCAGTTGGAATAAAGTCCCATTCAACCCGAGATGTTGGATTGTAGTGTAAAATAGCCATCAACCAATAAGGAAGTTCTTCATACGATTTTTCCCAATCACCAAATACTTTAATCAAAGCTTTTCGTTTAGCTTGCCATACACGTCTATAATTAACACTATAACCATAGTCTTTCTTTATAGTTTCTTGCAATAATGATATAGAAACTCCAGGATCACTTCGAACAAGATTTTGAATTTCATTACACATAAAATCTGAGTCTAGTTGTGAATGGTCTTGGGTGAGTTCTGGATATAAACACGAATGTTCCCCTTCAAGCTTCGTAATTTCGAACATTCCATGAGTTTTTCGCCGACAGGCACGAAGTCTCCAATTGCACCCTTCACCGCATTGTTTGCACTTCACATACCAAATATCTTGATTTGATTCAACCACAGTAATCTGATAATGGTTTACAACACAATATTTTTTTACGGCAAGTTGTAGATCCTTTTTATTCTCAAATAATAATCCTTTGGTGATTACATTTGGGTTCATTTCTACACACCTTGCCCCTTCTTCCAATGTGGACCCTACTTCACAAATTGAATTAGTAATCTCCCAATCTATATGTGTGAAAATATCTGAAGGTGGCTCCTCATTTGGCTTTCTAGGGGGAGGATTAATATTAACATTCTCTCCAAATAATTCATCAACTTCTGTCTCTATATCACTATCCCCACCATTTCCAGGTTCAAGAATCACTAACTTCTCACGAGCCAATGACATATTTTACCAATTTGACTATAACTGAAAAAATTAGAAAAATATTAATTACATTTTATTTTTTTCAACAGCATGAAAAATATATCACACCGATCCGAAAAAAGTCAAAAAATTAAATAAACAAGTCCAAAGAGGCCCAACAAAGTATATCTAAGTCCAAAACTCAAACAGCTCAAATCAGTCCAAAAACGACCCAAATCAATCCAAAAACAGCCCAAAAGCAATATATATCTAAGTCCAAAACTCAAACAGCCCAAATCAGTCCAAAAACGACCCAGATCAGTCCAAAAACGACCCACATCAATCCAAAAACAACCCAAGTCGGTTCAAAATATACCTAAAGCAATATATATCTAAGTCCAAAACTCAAACAACCCAAATCAGTCAAAAAACGATCCAAATCAGTCCAAAAACGACCCAAAACAATCCAAATCGGTTCCAAATAATCCATAAACATACAAAGCACTAAAACAGTCCACAAACTAAGAATCTATCACTAAAATAATCCATAAACTAAAAATCTATCACTAAAATAATGTTTTTATATGAAAAAAAGAAAAAAAAAAATATATATATATACATACCTAGGCGGCGGCAAACTGAACGGCGTGGAACCCAGGCGGCGGCGAGGTCACAGGTCGGCGGCACGGCGGTGACGGCAACTTGGAACGGCGGCGACGACACTTCTAACGGCGGCGGACGAAGCTAAAAACAGAGGAAGGGAGAAAAAGCCGAGGGTGGGATCTGGGTTTGCGGCGCGTTCACGAGTGGGGTAGGGTTTCATGGACCACAAAATCGTGTACCAGGTACACGAGTTCGCTGGCGCGACGTCTGCGCCAAATCATCGCCAACCTGGTGATGTATGCCTCGTCAGCGTGCCAACAAGAAAGTCGCGTACCAGGTACGCGAGTTACCCTCGGAATCGTGACCACGGCCCACGACTTATTGAAATCGTGGCCGACGTACACGATTTAGCTACCCTATTTTTGGAATTACTTTTAGAACGCCTCTAAATTTGTTTTTTTTTTTTTATTAAAGTACATTATTAATAAAAAAAAATCCCTACTATTTGTTGTCTCTTTATTATATATATTTTTTTCATTTTTATGAAAGTTAAATAATGAGAATAAAGGTTCTACTTCTCTTCTACGCAGCAATGCCTAATGGAACGAGACATTAATTACATTTAATTATGATTTTAGATTGTTAAGAGTTAAAAAAAAACTAATGATATAAGTATTCTAAAAAAAATTAATAATATAATTAATCTAGTGGTCAATTATGTTGTGACTGTCAGCTTATAAATGTAACTTTAAAATTTGCATTCTAACAATTGAACGAATTAAAATGTAAATTTCCTTTATTCAATAATCTAAATATGGTTAAGTGGATAAGATACCAAACATCATTTCAAAAGTTGATAGTTCAATTTCACCATTCACGCATGCAATTATTAAACTAAAAAATCATTTTTAATTATAAAAATTATTGTTTACTGTTTTAGTGTATAGTAAAATAATAAAAAACGTATCGAGATGGACATGACTTTTTTTTTCCATGAAAAAACAAGATTTGTTGGTACAATTTCCATGTGCTTGAAGTGTATTCTCTCGTCCTCTATATATCGACTTGTTTGCAAACACCATTAGACAATAAGAGTAGTACCTAGGTTAAAGGCGTTGTATCATTTACTTCATCGACCTGACTAATTTAGGTCCCATTTGATAACCATTTCATTTTTGGTTTTTGGTTTTTGAAAATTAAGTTCATAAACACTACTTTCACTCTTAAGTTTTTTTGTTTTGTTGTCTACATTTTCCCATGTTTTCAAAAACCAAGTCAAATTTTGGAGAAAAAAAAAATTGTTGCCAAAAACTTGTTTTTGTTTTTGGAAGTCGATTAAGAACTCAAATGTCTCCTTGACAAAGATGAAAACCATCGTAAAGAATTTGAGGAAAAACAAGTATAATTTTGAAAAACAAAAAACCAAAAACCAAATGGTTATCAAATGGAACCTTTAACTTTCGATTCTCTTATTGCTTTATCAAGTTCAACCTAACCACATTTGACCAGAAGGTTGGGTGTGTGAGATTTATTGGGACACGTGTCCCTTTCACATGCCATATGCACCTTTATTTGGAGGCTAGAGCAATCTCCCTCGACAAGATCTTTAGTCCTTCCTCCAAGGTTCGAGGCCCGATCTCCACATTCACATTTGTTCTACCTAAAAAAATAATCCAATTACAAGCATATGAAAATGGTTTTAACTAGACCAACAATTAAATGGATATTACTAAATACTCTGGTGTATATTTGTTAGGTTCCTTTCATTATTTTAGTCAGTGTTGATGTCAAAATCTGAGCAAGAGACTCACCTGACCTTCGCGTGACATAAACAGTGAATTTGTTTTAGAGGGGAAGACGTGACCTGCAAAACCAATAAAACCGCTGCACACCGGTATGGTGTAGATCACTTTCACTCCGATGCCTAAGTCAGATAAATAGTAAGAAGTGTGTGCAATTCCAGTTTTTCGAACCCTTTTCCAGGTGTGAAAAGTGGTATTTATACCTGCCTCGCCTACTAGGATCTTCCTAAGTTTCTGGAGCCGCCTGGGGTTGAATTGGGGCATTGGATTTGGTTTGGGGAGAACCGACTCGGCCTTGGCCCGAGGCCGAGCATGGCCCGATCCCTTTAGACTATCCTTCCTCTAGGGCCCGCTTCTTCTTGTGTTTCCGGATTGGTGTTGCATTGTCCTTGTCGACTCTTTGCATTTTGGAGCGGTTCAAAATCACCTACAACATTAAGCTCCCACTCTTGAATTGAGATTAAAGTGTAACTTGTTGTCATTGGCTAATCTTCTCAAGCCCAATTCGAGAGTACAATCCTCATTCTGTGCTGATTTACACGTTATCTTCATCTTGGCTTGAATGCTCTGAAGCTAAACTTGAACGCTTGCGAGGATAATTTCTTCTTGAAAAAGAAAGTGAACTTCTATAGGGGTCTCTTTCTGGCCCTCGGAAGTGCTTTTGGCATTCCAGTCGTGACGGATATACTTGTCTACAAAGGATCACAAAACAATACGAGAAAACAGTATACATTCTTGACAGAGGTTAGAAAAACGATGAGTTGGAAGGAAAATAATGAAAGAGAGATTTGAAAATAGCTATGCAAGCCTTAACTTCTCCTCAGCCTCTGGTTGGGGTCGAAGTTGTGGATCAGATCCTAGCTCAATTCCATCTTTTCCTTTTCTATTCTTTTCTCGGATGTGTTTCTTCACTTTGAAGCCCCCTACATGGGTGCTACTAACCTCAATTCCATCTTTTTTTTTTTTTTTTTTTTGTCTAATCAGAGCTAAACCATAGGGTTGAACACATGCACCCTTTATACTTTTGCAAATTTTGGGTTCCTGCATCAGAATATTAGTTTTTGCAGAAGAGAAACGAAAGCTAGGGTCGAATTTTGCCGCTTCAACCTTTTAACGTTCAAAACTCGAATTTCTGCATTTATGCATATATTTCTACTGAGGAAAAAATGAGATGATAGACTGATTTTTTAGCCAGTACATGTTGAGCCAATTTGCTTTTTGCTTAATCCGGGAAGCATATCCCTTGTGCAGCCTCCTACTCAAGTAAGACTTTGCCCACAGTAAAAAGTGTTCTTGAGTAATAGATCTATATAAAACATGGCATCATACCTTAGTGAAATGTTCGGTCTCCGCCATTTGATGGTCGGCCTCGACTCCTCGAAGGTCAGCCTTGACACTACCCGTTTCAGATCATAAGACTCTGTCTTTGTAGGTGAGGCCTTTGGAGTAGCCGAGAGTATGGGTGACTCGACTCCGCTAAGGACATCTTGTTAACTGCACTAAGTGGAGAATATGGGTGGCTCCAGTTAGGTCATGACTTGGTGTAGTTAAGAATGTGGGCAGCTCAACTCATCCAAACGACATGAATTTATAACAATACAACCCTCGGCTGGTGATGAAGGAAGTTTTCTCCTGATTTGGCTAGTACATTTTGAAGGATTGGAATTCCGTAATTCCGTAAAGCGGAAGCGTGATTGAGACCGATTCATAATTAATTTTGTTTAATCTAAAATACCAATACATTGACAATAATATTAGAACTATTCTAAATATATATTATGGCTAAGCATACAAAAATATTAGATCTAAATCTAATTGATAAAGTAACAAATTATTTACTCTCGTTGACGACTCAGATTAAATTCACCAACTGCTTGTGAATTAATCACGAACTAGTGTGAACACCACCACTATGGCTACATCGGTATGACTCTGAGACTTCTAGAGGCAGGAGACTGGTGGGAGTCTAGAGGAAGCCTTGAGGGGAATTCTCTGAGAGTAGGAGAATGAATGAGATGTCTTTCACCCCACCCCAGGGGTCCTATATATAGTAAAGGCCAAGACATTTTTCCTAATAGGAAAAAGAAGACCTTTCATGTATTTATCGAATACAAGGTGGGCTGTATCACATAGTGTCACCAGGATAAAGTATCCAGCCTTATCCCTATACTATAGACCTTTTAGGTTGTTACTTGGACACCGATCCCCGTATGTCCCCACATACTAGTCCAAGTTTCATTTAAACAACCTTGGATCTTAGTTTATTGGATTTAGGGTTTATTAATGCAAACTCGATTATTCAATAACCAAATTACTGAATTACTCAAATAACGCTTTATTGAGATCGATTAATTTGTTTCATTTACTATCTACGAGTTTTAGGGCATAAAACCCAACACATTTTGATTTGGTTGTACCCTAAGTATGCATCCATAAAACTCAACATCTCATGTCCTGTTGTTGCGTCGACCAACTGATTGATCATAGGTAAAGGGTAACTGTCTTTAGGGCATGCCTTGTTCAAATCAATGAAATCGATACACATTCGCCATTTCCCGTTCACCTTCTTCACCAGCGCTACGTTGGACAACCACTGGGGGTAATGGACTTCCCTGATAAATCCGGCTTTTAGTAAGTCATCTACTTGGCTAGCTATAATCTCATTCCTTTCTGAATTGAATGTTCGTCGTTTTCTGCTTTACTGGCTTGAAATCCCTATCCACATTCAATCGGTGAACCATTACCTCAGGATCGATTCCCGGCATATCTTCGTGCGACCACGCAAACAAATCTGCATTAGCCCTCAAAAACCTAATCAACCTCTCCTTTTTCTCAGCTCCCAGTTTGGTGCCGATGTTCACTCTTCTTTCCTTAGATGTTAGTGGCACTGACTCTAGTTCTTCTGCGGGCTGCCCCCTCGGGTCACTCTTGACGCCATTAGAAATACGTGGGACCTCTCGCTGGCACCCGAGCTTATGGTCAGACTCGACCAAACTCGACTCTTTCTGCTCACCTCTAGAATCTTTGACTAACCTCTGAATTTGTCTAACTCCGAGAACCACTATCGATATGCAATTCGTACTGGCAAGCCCTTTTCCTCACAAATGGCGCCAACTGTTGATGCCAAAATCTGGATAGGAGACTCACTTGACCTTCACGTGACAGAAACAGTGAATTTGTTTTAGAGGGGAAGACGTGACCTGCAAAACCAGTAAAACCACTACACACCGATGTGGTGTAGGCCATTTTCACTCTGATGCCTAAGTCAGATAAACAGTAAGAAGTGTGTGTAATTCCAGTTTTTTGAACCCTTTTCAAGTTGTGAAAAGTGGTATTTATACTTGCCTCGCCTACTAGGGTCTTCCTAGGTTTCGGGAGCTGCCTAGGGTCGAATCGGGTCAAATCGAGGCATTGAGAATTGGTTTGGGGAGAATCAGCTCGGGGTCGGCCTGACCGAGGCCAAGCATGGGATCGGGCCAGGCCCGATCCCTTCGGCCTTGGCCTGGTTCCTCCAACCTATCCTTCATCTAGGGCCCGCTTCTTCGTTGTGTTTCCAGATTGGTGTTGCGTTATCCTTGTCGATTCTTTACATTTCGGAGCGGTTCAAAATCACCTACAATAGTCAGCTTACCATATTTACTTGGTATAAATATATATTTAAAAAGGACAAATACTAGTTTACTTCCAAATATTCTTAGTTTTTTTTCCTCATTTCTTTCTACAACATGTGAGGGTGAAGGATTTGAACTTTTGACCTCTTAGTCGAGGGTACAACTTTATGCCAGTTGAGTTATGCTCTTATTGGCAAATATTCTTAATTTTGTTATAAAAGATTTTGCTATAGTTCCATGACTTCTATGCATATTATATTGTGCTTAATTTTAAAAAACCAAAAACCAAATGGTTATCAAACATAAACTTAATTTCTTAAATTTCGTATATGTTAGGAATCTATTAAATAAACTAAGAATATTTGGAAGTAAACTATTATTTGGTATCTTTAAAATTCAACACCATATTGAAAGTTTAGAAACCTATTAGTCACTTTTTAAAGTTTCGAGACTAAATATGGACACTAATATAAAAGTTTATGGACTAAACTTATAATTTAATCTTTAATAAATAAAACATCTATTACATTTAGCTAAAGTGAGCATATCTCAATAGTAATTGACATGTAATATCAATCAAAATCAAAAGTTCGATTCCTCTGATCCCAAGTGTCGTTGAACCTATAAAAAGAAAAGCATAACTTTAATAACATATATACCAAAAAATGTTTTTTTTTTATAAATATATCAAAATCTAGGTTAAATTATCAAAAATATTCTTGAACCATGAGATTGGTTTCAATTATACCCCTAAGCTTTCAAAAGTTTCATTTTAGCCCTTGATGTTTGAAGTTTGTTTCAAAATGACCCTTGAAGGTTTTTTTTTTCGTTAAATTCATGGACGGAAAACGACGACGTTTTTATTGTTTTTTCCACGTATGTGTTCAAACCTTTTCACCTAAGCAACAATACATATGCAAACACGTCGTTTTCTATACATGAATTTAACAAGAAAAAAAAACTTTAAGAGTCGTTTTGAAACAAACTTCAAATTTTTGAAAATTCTAGGACATAATTGAAACCAACCTCATAGTTCAAGAGTATTTTTGATAATTTAACCCAAAATATATTAATAGGTGTGAAAATGAAATCTCAATATTTCGATTAATTTAAGATTAAAAAGCTAAACACACTTCCCTACAAGGAAAAGAAAAGGGGTTCGATAGCACAGCTCGTGGAGGAATATCGTGGGTGGTTCGAGACTCTGACGGATCCCCGATCTGCGTTGGAATGAAACCCATTAACTTCAATTGGGACATTCAAGCTCTTGAAGCCCTTGCTATCCTAGGGGGGCTCAAAAGCTTACTTGATCTTAATGTTGAGAAGAAATTACCTCTTCAAATTGAAACAGATGCTTTAGACCTGGTGAGCATCCTCAACAAGCAGTCCGAGACTTTGACGGAGATTAGGAACATCACGGATGCCATCAACTCTCTGTGCCTACTGTGGGGGTCTGTGGAGTTTCGTCACTGTCCAAGAGTTGCCAATTTTGTTGCCCATTTTGCTGCGCGTAGGATTGTGACGCAGCCTTTTGATCCGATTATGGATTTTTCCCAATCTCGAGAAGATGAGACTTTTCTTTGGTTTTTTTGTTTTCCAGATTGGCTTTCTTCCCTCATTTATGAGACTGGTTGTAACCGTTCCTTCTTTGTCTTAATGAACCGTCTTTAAAAAAAAAAAAAAAAGAAAAGAAAAGAAGAGGGGTAACTACACAAATGGGCCAATAGTAGCCCATTTATTCCAAAAGTGTCTATTTTATTATAATTTTACATTTTTGTGAGTTCACAACCGGATATTAAAGGAGTTTAAGAAGTCCATTTACATATTTGCCCTTATCGATTGACAGAAAAAATTATAATACTAAAATAAATTAATAAAATAAGAGTTACCAAATTAAATAATAGCATTTAGAAAGAATAAAAATTGAATTAAGGGCATGAAATCTTACCATTGATATATTTAGAAGATTTAGACAAAATTAAAATTAATGGGTTTAGGAGCCCATCCACCCTCATTCCTCAAGAAAAAGTAAAAGTAAAGCATTTTTTTTTTTTTTTTTTTTTTTTTTTGAAAAGAAAGTAAAGCATTCTTTAGACAAAAATTTAACGAAAACAAGGCCCCGCCAGGCTGACCCAGGCAGACGGCAGCCACCGTCCATCGCAATTTTACAGTACGGAGAAAATAGAGGGAGAGAGAGAACAACGAGTCAAAAGAAGACTATAATTGAGCTGCTAATTCTTCTCTCTATTTTGGTCCCAATCGAATTCTGTCCTTAATCAGGTAAACAATCATCATCTCCTCCGTTTGATTCTGCTACTTCGTTTCCTATTCCAGTCTCGTTTCTTCGCAGGTTCTTTTTGAAAAATCCGATGCATTTTTGGTAAGGTTCAGCTTCTAAAAGGAATCATCGATGTCTCTCTCCATGAAAGCTGATGTTCAAGGAAGCCTTGTTGGCTCGGAGATTCATGGCTTCCATACATTGCAAGGTACTGTCGTGATCGTAGCCTGTTTGCGAGTTCTGATAGGGTAGTATTCTGGATGGCTGTCGATGCATAGTTTTGAGGCTTTGCGTTCTTTAACTGCGACAGTGTTTTCTTGAACTTGTGGATATCGGCTAGGTTGTGCTTAGGAGGAATTTTTCTTGTTTCTTAGTTTTTAGTGGGTTGATTGACGAAGGCAAAATCAACGTGCTGCTAACTGCTATGCTCAATGGCTTCATGCTACTGTCTATGGAATTGGTATTTGACGAATGATTGTTTCAACTCAGTTTAGAATTTTCGTCATGTAGGAGTTCAGTGGAAATGGGTAAGTGTGTATTTACTTGCTACGTCTTAGATCTTAATTCCATAATTTAGAAGAAAATAGATGCAAACATAGCACAATAGTCACCAACGAGAAGACTAGGAGAGTAAAGAATTGATCCCCCAAGAAAGCTGAGAAAGAAGGGAGCACTAGAAATTTCTGAAGTCAAATCTGAGAAACATTGAAGTTTTGACTTCTGAGTTCTGATAGATACTTGGCTAGAGGCCCGAGAGACATCCTAGGAAAAACAGTTAAATTATTTCAAGGAAGGGTAAAAAAAATATCATTTTAGGTTAAAGATGCCTGGAGACCAGAGAAGTTAGGAACACAGTGGCCAAGTTTATGCTGGCTATTAGTAGAACCTTCAACTCCCAGCAACAAGGGGATCCAAATAACCTTTATTGGGCGGGACTCGAAGTTTTATCCACAAATTAATGTACAACTTATGGTTCTTACCGCCTAAAATTTGAATGATTATTCTAATTTCTTCAGTGGTTCATGTTTTGTATATTCCGCTTTTCAAAATGCTAGTGGTACTATTTCATCAGTTGTTTGCTCTTCTGTGAGCAGATTTGGATGTTAAAAACATCAGGGAGGAAGCAAGTGGAAGATGGCTTCGCCCAAATGAAATCCATGCAATTCTATGTAACTACAAATATTTCGTCATCCATGTCAAGCCAGTGAACTTGCCCAAAAGTAATTTCACGAGATCGTGCCCTGCAACTCTTTCCAACTATATTTCACTATTTATAAATTTACTCAAGAAGTTTTTTTTTTTGGGTTTAATGTCTGATGCAACTTATACCAAATACAATTATAAGACTTCTTTGCATCTTTCATGACTATCACATTTATCTTTCCACATTGAGTAATATAGGAAATAGGTGTAGGCAGTGATGACTCAGAAATTCTAATGTTGGAAATGCACAACAGGTGGAACCATTGTACTATTTGACCGCAAGATGCTTAGGAATTTCCGCAAAGATGGGCATAATTGGAAGAAAAAAAAGGATGGGAAGACAGTAAAAGAAGCACATGAACATTTAAAAGTAAGTGTGTCTTGTCTTACTGGGCACTATTTCATAATTAAAATGCTGGTGGAGACCTAAGTTCTGTTTTCATTCTATTTATATATGTATGTATACATTTTTCTGACTCAGATGGTTGCATTTATGGAATGTGGTTAATTCAATTTTCCCCCTTTGAAATGTCTAAATAAAGAACATATCACTCTAAAGAATAGCTGAAGATCTGATAAAAATATGTTGCCCTAGGCTTAGTGGTGGCAGGTGAGAAAGTAAGTTATGTTTTTAATGACTATTTTATGTTGAAGTCAATCAATTAGTTCCAAATGCGCTTTTGGAATTTGTCTTTTGGTGCTATAGCTCGATGCCTTTATAGTTTAGAGTGACCAATGCTTACATAGCTTGATGCTTTTGCATATTGTAAAAGAATTTTAGTAGATGTGTGGAAGAGGTTTGTGGGTTAGGTTATTTAACAATTTCCCTTTAGCATTATCATTGCTACTCAATAGACATGTTATGGGTTTTTGTGTTACTGTAGAATATAATTTATATGTCCTTTTTCTCTACAAATTTGTAGTAGTTTCTATTGTTTCTGCCAATATTCTCCAAAGCTGATTCAAAATATAGCTGTAAAATCACGTCTCTTCAGAATATATTGAAGAGTTAAATTGACAGTTTATCAGCGTAAGCATTTGAGTCTAGTGTTTATACTAGAGAAAAAAGACAATCTCAAATCCCTATAATATTATTTTGTAGATCATTTATTTTCAATTTTCCCAGATATCATCTTCATTTCATATATCTTGTCTACTAGCCATGCCTCATTAATCAAATTAATATATGAGTCCACATGTGATTGAAGTTGTTGGGGAACATATTGATTCAATGTCTTACAACCAGCCTTTTCTTTTTAGTCTATTGGTGGTTTGACAATATTGATCGAAGTTTAGTTGTCAGCTGACTATATGGTCAATATCAAGCAATAATTGTGTTTAGATTTATGGTAGTTAATTGCCGTACTGTTATAGAATTAATCACCAAAAGAAAAAAAAAACTTCATCTTGATAATTTTTTCTTTTTCTTTGGCAGGTTGGTAATGTAGAAAGGATACATGTATACTATGCCCATGGCCTAGATAATCCAACCTTTGTTCGTCGGTGTTATTGGCTCCTTGATAAGTATGTTATTGGTTGCTTTCAATGGTCTATCCCCATCTTGCCACGAGCAAAGAAAAATAAAATCAGATGGTGGCAGTATATTAATTATTATGTCATATTTGTATAATAATCTTTGATTTGCTGATACTTTTTGTTCAGGACTCTTGAACACATCGTCCTCGTTCATTACCGTGAAACACAAGAGGTTAGTTTCAGCACAATACGTCTGAGTTTACTGAAGAGGTCATGAGATGAGCTTTTATCGTTTGGACTACTACTTCCATTTAAGATTTGCTGATCTTACCTCCATGGCTGGGCTATTATCATTTTCATTCAGAATTATGTTGTCATATATGTCTTCCCCTCCATTCAAAAACTGGATAATTACCTATTTATACTGTATTTCGATGATTTATTCCAACATTTATTAAGGATAAGTCAACCATAGAAAATATATGTTTGCTACTATTCTTTAAACATTTTAAGATACCAACTTTCTTGATGATTATTGCAAGTTTCTCTTAATGCCATTGCATTTTGCAATTCCTATACCAATTTTATCATTCCTCTGACTTAATTCTCAGAATCTCAAAAATCAAGGCCCCACCTAAATGTAGAGTGCTATATTCATTAATTTGTCCTGGAATGGAAAAAGCAATGATCATGACACTATTTGATGGGAAAATATCAGTATGTAGATAAACACTGATTTCATGTGTATCAACTCTGTGGTGCTTCATGGCATGGATGGATAAAACCTCCTAGCATTATTTACGTGATATCACTAGCATGCATTTGAACATTTCACATACAACTTCCAATTAGTCTTCTTTGTTAAAAATAATTCGCTCCACTAACTTCCTATTGCTTCTAGTTGCAGAGTTCTCCATCCACATCTATGAATTCAAATTGTGGTTCTGTCTCTGACCCATCAACTCCTTGGCTTTTATCGGAAGAACTTGATTCCAGGGCTAATCATGTTTACTCTGTTGGTGAAAATGAACTGTCAGGTGATACTAGCTGAACCTGTCAAATTTTGTTTTTTATTTTATTTTCTGGTTTGTTTGATAATCATTTTTTTCTAATGTTTTTTCTTTATAATTTATTTGAGCGAACATGTACTTTATATTTGCAATTTGCTCGTGGTTATAGTATATTCGGGAGTCTTTTTAACCATGTCTATGTTTATAAATGATTGATGGCCAAAAGAATTTTCTGCTTGTCGTTAACTACAATTTAGAAATATTTTGCAAAAAAGTAAAAAACACATCCTAAGAAGCACGTACACGTACACGGACACGCTAGCGACACGACATAGACATGGTGACACTAGCGACACGACACGGACACACCGTGACACACCAATTTCTAAAAATATAGGACACTGCACGTTGGGGACATGTTTTTAATTTTTTATATAGATTATATGTATATATATTGTCATAGTAATAAAATACTAAATAAATATTATACATAACTATTTTATAGGTAAAAAATAATAATTACTCAATTTTAAAAGCATAAAAATATGGATTAAAATATTTTATATTGAAATAAAATTAGAAAAAGAGTGGATAAATGAGAGTTTTTTTTTGGTAATATAATAAAATGACCGTCCTATAAGCCAATAACTAAAAACTAAACAAAAGAAGCCTTCAAACAATGCCATTAGTCCTAGAAGAAAATACGGCTAGGAATTAAATTTAATTGAACAGAAAGATTGCTATCTGTCATGATTGCATGCACATGCAGCATGCAGCTTTAATTTTTCTTCTTTTTACTCTTCGGTCTCTTTCTCTTCTACTTATTATTTCTTCTTCTACCTCCCTCACATTCTTCTTCTTCTACTTTGAATTCTTCTTCTTCGTTCTTCTCATCTTTTTGTAAAGCTATTATTTTCTTCTCCCAACTCTTCCATTTCTCATGTTAATAGGGTTAATTTTTTTTTAATGAGACCCAAGAACAGGCGCTCACCTCGCTTCATGGCGATGGTGCAAAAAGGCAAGAAAAGGTGCACGAAGGCGTGTCCGGAACGTGGCTGGACGTGTCCGAAATTTTTTTAAAAAAAACTCAAAATAGCGTGAGGCACGTGTCGGAGCGTATCCGTGTGGAATACGTGTCTGCTAGAACACCTGGAATTTCTTTTCAAAGAGGCAATTGATAGGTCCTTTATCAAGTGCTTTTGGCTTGAAGCTTCATTTCAATCTCTCACACACACTTTATTTCACTAATTACTCTGTACCCACTTTCTTATACTAACTGACTAACTCCTCTCTATTCCATTGCTCTTACTAGTGACCTTTGCACGCTTTCTCTCTGATTTCCCAGAAGACACTCTCCCATTAACTTTTTATTGCCCACACTCTCATCAATTTCCCTGTCCTTCTCTCATTAGCTTTTTCTACTAATTTTTTCTCATATTTTCTCTCTAATCTCTCACTTCACATGTAAAACTTTTGAAATATTAGAACCAAACAACAAAGTGATTGATTATCAAGCATGAGAGTACTTGTAGTTGTAACAGAAGTACCTTTGGCGAAGTTACTTTAAGATTCTTTTGGTTTGCTTGTCCTTTCAAATGAGACGTAAAGTTTGCTTCTTTTTCTACATGGATAATGAACAGAGCTTAGTGACACTACAACAGTCATGAATCATGAACAACGGCTTCATGAGATCAACACACTCGAGTGGGATGAACTTCTTGCGACAGACGAGCCTTTCAAACCTGCCATGCCTAAAGGAGGTAAGGAAGAAAAAGTTCTGAATGAGGGAAAAAAAACTGCTGAATTAGATAGCAATGACTAGATTACTAATTCTATTAACTCTCGTCTTCTCTTTTACCAGACAGACTTTCATGCTTTGACCAACAGAACCAGGTCCCAATAAATGTGAGTAGAATAATTTACTATTTGAATTTTGATTTCTATCTGCTCCCTTGCCTTCCACCTTTTATTGGGCATGTTACTCTCAAGGTTGGGTTTGGCTCCCAAGACAAAGCCAGTGGGAGGTAGAATTTGCTTCACTTTTCTCTTCCATTATTTATTAGTGATAAAGAAAGCAGATGACTAATAATGGTTAATTTTTTTGCTTCCTTACTTGATAATATTGTTTATCAAACAATTTGCTGCTTATGTCGAACATCATTTTTCCACACAATTTAATACAGGTGTTTAAATTTTCTTCTTCTCTGGTAGTTATTCCTTAATATGGGCTCTTACGTTCCATTTTTGCAGGTGGCCAACAATTTATTGGGGCACGCGTCTTCCTTTAATAACCCAGTTGAGTCAACTGGGAGTGCCAATGGCAATATCAGTTTTACAGGGAGTGGCTATTTGCCGTTAATAAGTGGTCAAACAAATTTGAATGCAGAGAGTAAGCAATCCGTTCCAATTACTTCATTGGACAATTTGTTAAACGATGGATTGCAAAGTCAGGACAGTTTTGGACGATGGATAAACGAAGTCATCACTGACTCTCCTGGTACAGTCATTGATCCTGCTATTGAGCCATCCATTTCATCCATTCACAATTCCCATACTGATCCAACATTAGATCAACGTCAATCTTCCGTTATGGAGCAAATCTTTAACATAACTGATGTCTCACCTGCATGGGCCTTTTCAACAGAAAAAACAAAGGTTCTCTCTTTTACTAGTACATACTTTTCACATTTACCATACTTATCTGACATTTGATCACTGTCATAATATGGGTGTCTATTAGGCTTTTTGGTATTTCTTCTTGTGCAGGCACGGAAAGCATTCCCTTTATGTTACTTTATTTTTATTATTATTATTCTTATTAGGTTTAAATCCTATTTTGGTACTTAAACTTTTAATTCTTACTTTATTTTGGTTGGTAAACTTTTAAACAGAATTTAATGTTTAATTTTATATAAAAGTCTCTTTCAATCTTTGCCAATAATTTTAATTAACTATTTAACATATCCCTAACATAGACATACTTCAAATTTTGAGAGGTGAAGAATCAAAGTTATAAACTGCGAATTCCTATCCGATTTTTTTTTTTTTTTTTTTTTAAACTGTGAAGTTATAAGTTTATTTGTAGAAATCAGCATTGTTAATCGAAGGATTGAGTATTTGCTGCAACTAGGAACAAGAAAAACTATGTTACCTTTTTAAGATTGTAATTTGTGTTGGTGATTGAATTTTCCACTTCTATCCTTACAACATGACCAGTAGCTGAACCAACCGTACAAGTGAAATCATTAATGAGTTTATGCCGGGAAAGCCAAACTAGTTTTGTCATCTGATTATATAGCCTATTACTGCTGTTAGCTATTTGTTTACTGGTTTTATCGATACTACTTTTTGCTAGCTAGAATTCTAGACACACGATTCTTTTGATTGATTAAATTGAGTCTATGATTCTCTTATAAAGGATAGTCTATGATTGACCTGTTTCACGTAGCCGCAGTACTCCTAGTCTCCTACTTAGTCCCATTAAATATCTGTTGTAATTTAAGTAAACTTTCTTTTAAAATCGTGGAAGTAGATCAAGTGAATATAATAAAGGGTACATCCTTGGGTTTTTTGATCTGTAAGTTTGATTTTTTGTCATGCAATTTGCAGTTTCGAGGAGAAAAAGTTTTTACATTCATTTCTTCTTTTCTAAATACTGGGGTCATCCTTTGAGTAATTAATTTGATACATGCAATATTACTCTTCCGAATCCACATAGTTTTGAGTCTAGGCTAGGTCAGTTCAGCCATTTCCCATTTATCCTTTTGAATATTTAGACAATATTCATTACTAATTTGGTACAATAGGCTTTTGAATTTTATTACTGGAATCTTGTTTGCTGCCAATGTCAGCATTCAAAAACTTGAATTTTATCCTTCAGTTTCATTTTCGGCTATCTATTCCTCCCATGATCAATATTATGAACTTGGCCGATCAAACTCATTATAAACGTGAGGTGCAAATGTTATGATAGTAATTCATTTTAATAAATATGGTTGATCCTTACCTATTCATTGCATGAGCTTTAAAAAGCTTCACAATATGATCTTTTCATTCTAAGATTGAAATGGAGTTCCAAGAATAGCTTGGGATGTTTATTTCTTTTCTTGTTGATTTGACAAGTTTTCATTTAGTGTATTACAACCAAAACAGTGGAATAGACCATTTTGCCGCTAATCCACTTACAACTTGCAAATATACTAATGGCATTCTTTGTACTTATTGCAGATTCTAATCACTGGATATTTTCACAATGAGTACGTACATCTGGCAAAGTCCAATATAGTGGTCGTGTGTGGTGATAACAGTGTCAATGTTGATTTTGTTCAACCTGGAGTTTATCGCTGTCTGGTACAACCACATTCACCAGGACTAGTACAGTTATACATGAGCTTAGATGCCCAAAAACCTATTAGTCAAGTTCTGAATTTTGAGTACCGTGCACCACTTTTACTGCCTATAGTTGCTTCAGAACAGATTAACAAGTGGGAAGAGTTTCAAGTTCAAATGCGGCTTGCCCATTTGTTGTTTTCTACATCAAAGAGCCTGAGCATCATGTCGACTAAATTGTCACCCATTGCCCTGAGCGATGCCAAGAAACTTGCTGTCAAAACTTCTGACATTTCTGATAGTTGGATTTATTTGTTAAAATCAATTAATGAAAATAAAACTCCATTTCCACAAGCAAGAGAGGGTCTTCTTGAGATCATTTTGAGAAGCAGGTTAAGGGAATGGCTGATAGAAAGAGTTGCTGAAGGCTCAAAGAAAAGCACTGAGTTTGATGTAAAAGGTCAAGGAGTAATCCATTTGTGTGCCATATTGGGATATACCTGGGCTATACATCTATTTGCCCGGTCAGGTTTATCAATAAATTTTCGAGATAAATTTGGATGGACAGCTCTTCACTGGGCAGCTTATTATGGAAGGTACAATATTATTTGTCAAATTGATGGAAAAAGTGGTTAAGCCTTTTAGTTTCATCCAATCCCCCTCACCAATCGAAGACCTTTTAATTGAAGAGTCCCGTCATGCAAATAAGATTCCGTTAAATATCCTTGATTGTTTGTGGGTTTGCATCAAATTCTCATGGGGTTATCTACAAGTACTCCCACATGGGGGTTCTAGATGCCCAAAACAATGATTGTTTTGCTTCTGTATTTTTGTTCTCCTGGAAATGGGAATGCAAGGGTCATCAACGGGATTTTTACAAACTTTTCTAAACTAGTTTATATTATGAGTATGATTTCATTTAACATTTTGATATGGTTTTATCTCTATTAGAAGTTTAATTTAAATACACAACTTGCCTATTGCCAGATTAACATGCTCCTCATTGATTCAAAATTTTCCATCCATCTAAGCCAATCTTTTCATGCATATGAACGTATTTATCTTCAATCATCATCTATCTTAATTATAGTTATTTTATATTACCTAGAACCAAGCAGAGAGGTTGACTCTGTACTGCTGTGTGGAAATGGGAATGCAAGGGTCATCAATGGGATTTTTGCTAACTTTTCTAAACTAGTTTATATTATGAATATGATTTCATTTAATATTTTGATATGGTTTTATCTCTATTAGAAGTTTAATTTAAATACACAACTTGCCTATTGCCAGATTAACATGCTCCTCAATGATTCAAAATTTTCCATCCATCTAAGCCAATCTTTTCATGCATATGAACGTATTTATCTTCAATCATCATCTATCTTAATTATAGTTATTTTATATTACCTTGAACCAAGCAGAGAGGTTGACTCTGTACTGCTGTGTTGGGAATTTCCTAGTTTTAAAGTTTACTTTTACTGGAGGGCACTTCTCACCTATTTTACTACAAAAATTTCCTTGTATAGAGAGAAAATGGTAGCTGTTCTTTTATCAGTGGGGGCGAAGCCAAACTTGGTAACTGATCCCTCATCAAAGAACCCTCTGGGATATATGGCTGCAGATCTTGCATCTATGAATGGTTTTGATGGCTTAGCTGCTTATCTTTCTGAAAAGGCTTTGGTATCACATTTTAATGATATGAGCTTAGCTGGAAATGTTAGTGGTTCATTGGAAACTAGTACAATAACCGATGCCATTTGCCCAGATAGCATCAGTGAGGAGCAGATGTATATGAAAGAAACGTTAGCAGCTTACCGGACAGCAGCTGATGCGGCAGCACGCATACAAGCTGCATTCCGTGAGCATTCTTTAAAGCAAAGGACTCAAGCAATTGAATTCTCCACCCCTGAAGATGAAGCACGTGGTATTATTGCAGCCATGAAAATTCAACATGCCTACCGCAACTTTGAGACGCGAAAAAGAATGGCAGCTGCTGCTCGTATTCAATACAGATTCCGCACTTGGAAGATCCGTAAAGACTTCCTTAATATGCGTCGTCAAGCTATTAGAATTCAAGTAAGTCTATACCCTCAGTTCTTAGTATTACCTTCAATTAATTTGAGAACTGGTTATGAACCAATGGAGGGGAAAGAGATAGGTCCAGCCATCTTTAGGTCTTGAAAAGTCTCCTGTTTATACAGGTATTATTTACACAAATAAATCCAACTAAGCTGTGAACTACATAATAGACAAGATCGGGCTAATTTATCTTTTCTGCTTGATGTGATTTGAAAGGGATATTCTCTATGCGTTTAACATGCCTTTTTGAGGGAAAAAAGGTGTTTTTAAATGGATCGCTTATTATATAAGCAATTTTGGAGAAAAAATAGTTAAATGTTTTCTCGGAAAGAAATTTACATGCATTTTTTAAAATCTATTCTTAGAATATCTAGGGTCCGTTTGGAATACATTTTAATTTAAACGTTTTTCAAGAATACATTTTTTAAAAAACAGTTTGTATAAAAATTGTTTAAAATTTAAACATTCATATGTTTGGTTGCATTTCCTCATAGGTGTTTTTATACCTAAGTTATTGTATACCTAAGGACTCTTTTTTATAAAAGTTGGTTTCGATTTATTTATCAATCTCATTTTCTCATAAGTCATTTTTAGTGGTTGCCAAACACTAGAAATTTTTTCAAAATGATTTTTTTTTTCAAAATTAAACACTTGAAAAGTTAAACCAAACACACCAAAAAATTTTAAAAAGCACTTTTAATTGGTAAAATCACTCTAAAATTTTAACAAACCAATACAAATTTGTGAAAAGCATTTTAGTATTCATGAGCACTTTAAAAGGCAGGGGAAACACGCACTTATATCTTTTGGTAATAATTATAAATGTAATTGAAGAGACTAAGTACTTGATGGACTCAAACCATTCCAATGGGTTAGGCCCTTTGTTGTATGATTTGACTTGCACTAAGTTTTAAAAAGAAATATCGAAGAGCTGTTATGTCCGTTCAAGTTATTTTGTTCATCTTATTTTGTTCATCGTTTTAGGATATTGTTTTTACAATTTTTTTTAATAAGAAATAATTTTGTTGATGCTAATTAGAGTACTGTTTTTGCGAAAGAGTGTTTTACATTTTTCTTCCCATACTAATTCAATGTTTTATATCCAAGAATCCAAGGAATCACTCATTTTGGTTCTAATTTCATGTATTTTTGGACGTTCAAAAACTTTGATGGAACTGAAGTCCATGTCAGAACATAAACATTTTCCTGCGATTGAACTTTTATTTTGTCTACATTAACTTGAGTGAAATTTCATGAAATAATTAAGTGATCTTCTCATGGTTACCATTGTTCAGTGTGACTTATTTGTACATGGTGATTATTGCAAAGGATCATGAAATTTCATGTAACTATTATGAACGGAAATGTGTGCTAGAGTTGTTCTGTTAAAAATGAGTGGTTCAGGAAGAATGACTACCTATTTGTTTCTTTCCTCCTAGGCTGCATTTAGAGGCTTCCAAGTGCGGAGGCAGTATCGCAAGATTGTTTGGTCGGTAGGAGTACTTGAGAAAGCTATACTGCGCTGGCGTCATAAGAGAAAAGGTTTTCGCGGGCTTCAAGTTGCACCTGCTGAAGAAACAGAACAGCAGGAAATTGGCATAGTAGAGGACTTCTATCGTGTATCTCAAAAACAGGCAGAAGAGCGAGTTGAGAGAGCTGTTGTACGGGTTCAGGCTATGTTTCGATCAAAGAAAGCACAAGAGGAGTATCGCAGGATGAAGTTGACCTACGATGAAGCAGAGGTGAGTTAAAAGCCTCCCATTGAAATTTCCTGTGTAAGTTCAAGTAGTTTAAAATTTTGATTGTGTTATCTTTTTGGGGTATTGCAGCTGGAATATGAAGAACTTTCGCATCCTGATATGGAATTGTATCACTGAAAGCACAAGTTTGTGAAAATTTCTATGATTGTAGTTGTGATTAATGATCTACACTATGAATGGTTAAAGACATGAGTTTCCATGGCTCAGGCCAACACGAGGAATGTCTGGTACCAATACTCGTTAGTCGAAGATGAGAGCTTTCGAGATTGGCTCTCTATTGTGGCCTTGAGTTTGGAGACAAATGAACTTCTTAGGTGGGGGAAGAACTAATGCCCTTTGTGTCAAAGCAGATGTTTTTGGTAGGAGATGCTTATCTTGTAGCCCCTGTACATGTTGTAAGTATATGAATAGTTCAGTCTGATTTGTACTTTTTAATATTCTGAATGTTTCAAAGAATTTGTTGGGCATTCTATTGTCCCCAAAATTAGTAGAATATGTAATTTTATGATTTAGGCCCCATTGCAAACTTGATTTGAAGGAACCTATTATCTTTCAGTAGTTAGTCATTAAGAAAACACAAACAAGATTTAATTCACAACTCCTGATGTTTCGAAGAAAGTACGAGAAGAGTATTGTAGGATGAAGTTAGCCTTCGATGTGGCAGAGGTGAGTTTAGGCCTCCAATTGAAGTTTACTGTGTAAGTTCTAGTATAAAGATTTGATTGTGTTGTATTTTTGGAGTATTGCAGCTGGAATATGATGAACTTTCACATGGTGATATGAATTTTGAAGATTCCTATGATTGTGGTAGTGATTAATGGTCTATATTAGGAATGGTTAGACATAAATTTCCTTGGCCCATACCAACATGTTCCAATTTGAAGATGGGAGCTTTTGAGATTGGCTCTTTATTGTGGCAATAAGTTTAGAGACTGATGAAGTTTCTAGATGGGGCTAAGAATTAGTGTTTGAGTAGAGTTTTTGGTAGGAGATGCTTATCTTGTAGCCTGTAAATTTTGTATTTATATGAATAGGTGAATTTGATTGTTACTTTTTACTTTTTATCATTCTGAACTTCTGAAAGGATTTGGTGGACATTCTATTGTCCACAGCATTTGTAGAAGATATGATTTTCATGTTTTAGGGGCCTCTTATGAATTCAAGGAGTGGAGATTTGAATCTTTGATCTCGTTCACCGGCAAATATTTTAACCAAATGTTCATGTTGAAACTTAACTATTATTCTGGGTGGTTTGACATTTAAAAAAGCCATATGATTGCTTTAATTTAAAATAATGTTGGGTAAATTTCAATTTTAAACTCAAAAAATGTATACTATGGTGTTTGATAAATTGATACTTTGTTGTGATTTAGCTATAATAACTAAATTAGGTTTATTATTTTTAATTATTTAAAAATTTATATAATTTAGATTACAAGTAACTTTGTTTAAATCTAAATTATTTGATAAAAATTTATATGGTAAAAAATTAAATTGGTCCAAATTCTATGATAAAAGAGAATAGACATGAAAAAAAAAAATTATATGATAATTAGATGTTAAAGATTATTCCATAATCACTTTTTACACTTGCAACCACAATTTCAAATGGAGCCTTGATCCTCCACCCACCCACAAAAACCAGTTTTGTTTAAAGATCGTTGAAATCAACCATGGTTACGTCGAAGATTCATATCTTTCTGTAGTAATGAGATTCAAATTTCAATTAAATTAAATTCTATAAAAGTCGTTGATCTATGAACTTTATTGAGAGTTTAAAGCAACAATAATGTCACTAAACAAGTCAAAAACAATAATCAGCGAAAAATCAAGACAAGAAAACCTAGTTCCTTCCAACAGAACAAATCTCAAGTTTCCTAACTTCTAAACAGTTTCTTTCTCAAAGTAGGCTCAGTCGGGCGCATATTGAATGAGGATGCTAATTAGCCAATGTTGGTACTACTTGATATACTGAGAGAGCCATTTGAACCCATCGCCATAACCCATCTTCCGGACTATGCTACACATAAAAACCTCGAGCGGTCGAACATTAGTCTGAGTAAGACTAACCTTTCCCTTGCCAGTTGTGAAATTGCTCAAGCCCAGGTGAAATCTTAGCTCATCCTCAGAAGCTGCATAGGGGATGTCAATCTTGTTTCCAAGCACAAGGAATGGAACATCAGCCAGCGCTTCGTCCGAGAGGAGCGCATCGAGCTCCTTCTTTGATTCGGCAAACCTCTCTTTGTCATAGGCATCAACCAGGTACACCACTGCATCAACCTAATCATTTATGCAACATGTTATATTGTGCAGACATCCTCACATTAACACAAGCAGAGAAGGGACTGTGCTAGCACAAACGGAATTCAGAAGCCATAAACTGTGACAAACTCAGGATTAGAAATGTTATTCAACTTCCAATAGTTACAACAATAATATTTTTATTTTTTTTTTTATTTTTTTTTGATATCCGTGAGTGTCCGGGCCAGCTTACGGGCACTTCGACTAATCTCACGGGACAACCGCCTGACCCTACTACATTTGGTTGTCAAGGAAACTCATAGGATATTAAATATCCTAAGTAGGTGGCCACCATGGATTGAATCCATTCCCTCTAAGCCCTTTATTTTTTTTATGGCCCTTATTTCCAACAAGAATATTAGAACTAGAAGAACCAAGTAAGCAGGGAAGATCATGAAATTGGACAAGATCAGATCTTGAAATGACTTCAGGTTTTCATCAGACCAGGGAAATCTAAAAGGATTTTAACTTTCAACAGTCAAATATTTACTTTGAATTATGGAAGGATTTGATGGATCATGACAGCATGGACCAAAATGCACAATTTACAGCTATGTCAATGAATTTGTGATGGAGAAGGTAGCGGTTCCTTTTCCCTTGGCTACACTTAACTGTTTCAGTAGAAATATTACAACTAGGAGCACCCTTAAAAGGGGTCGTTACAAGAATACAATTTGCCAATGCTTTTATTCAACAAAAGCTATAGAGTGGGAGGGAAATCGGGTAGGTTTTTGCACACTCTCCTATTCAATTTCAATGGAAAGTAGGCCCAGAAATTCATTTCATGAGAGCAGGATCTGAATAGATTCAGAAAATAGAATGAATTAGCAACTTTCGTTTTTGTTTCTTAATCAGAGAAGTATGACAATGTGGGAGTTCTTGAAACATGAAAACAGGAACTTCCATAGAACTTAACGGCTTCTATTTTCATGTAATTTCAGATTGTAAGAGTCATTAAATTCATATTTATGAAATGAAAGGAGGTCCCTTATTCAAAAAGCTTCAGCTTGAAAAGTCAACTACTGCTGAAGAAGATTGAAACCAACGTCTAAATCTTACAATGAAGCACAAGGCATCTGGTGGGCTTGACAAGAAGAAAACTCCAACAACCATCAAATCAATAATAAACAAACTATACATCATAGTTCCAATCAGTCTTCAATTCAAAACGGAAGATCAATAATAACAGCCGTCGTTGAGGAAAATTTCATTGAGTTGAGACCAATGGCATCTAAATCTAATTGAAAAGATCAAAGTATCGACAATTTCAAGACCAAGAAAACCATCAAGCCAATTCATGGTTACAAATTAACCAAAAATGAAATAAAGATCACCTTAGCATAATAATCTTTCCAGACTCTGCGAGCGATCTGGTGGCCTCCAAGATCAAAAGCCTTGAATTTGATTTTCCCAATACTCAGCTCCTCTGAGGTCGGGTGTTGAGTCGGCTGGTGTTGCACTAATCTCTACACGCAACTCAAAATTTCCATAAGAAATCAAAAAATCAACGAGCAAAATTCAATTGCAGAGTTAAGAAAAAGAAATGAAACTCACCTCGTCCTTCAACATGTGAAGGAGAGTGGTCTTGCCGGCATTATCGAGGCCGAGGAAGAGAATTTTGGCCTCTTTCTGCCAGAGGCCGAGCGATGCTAAGACGCCGTAGAACCAATCGACGAGAAACATAATCGCCGATTGCTAATCTGTGAGAATCTAGCCGGAAAAGTCACCGGAGAATGGTTAGCGCCTGAGAGAGTGGAATGAAGACGAATGGAGATTCAAAGGAAGAAGATGGAGATCTGAAGACGTCATTTGACAAAATGGTTTTAAAAAAAATGAAATAAAAAATAAAAAAAGGATTCGGCGTTACATTTACCAGGTGACCGTGTGGGTTTCGTTGACCCAATTTCCTCAATCAACTTTTAACTTTGAATTTATTTATTTATCGTTAAATTATAAGTTTAGTTTTTAAAATTTCGTTTACATTACCATTACAAATTCAAGGACTTATTAAACATAAATTTAAAAGTTTAATAATTTATTGAACACAAAACTGAAAGTTTATGTACTTATTTCACACAAAATCTAAAAGTTTTTGAGATTAAACTTATAATTATTTTTTTTTAGTTAAACAACATATGAGTATGAGAGGTTCGAACTTTTAATCACTTAGTCGGGAGTATGTCATATTGATATTTTATCTTTGAATTGCAAGGTGTATCACTTGAATTATTAATTATAGTTGAAGTATTGTAATGACAATTTTTACTTTATGATAAATTTTTGTTTTGGAGGATCGTTAAAAAAGTATTCCTATATGCATTTAATGAATTATAAAACATATGTACACTATAAAAAGGATAGAAGTTCAAAGAAAAAAATTGTAGAGCTAAATTTTTATCGAGCGTTTTGGTAGAGTTATTTGATGGTTATTTATGTACATTAATCAAATTTGGGCAAAACTCAATTTCATTGAAATTATAGAGTTACTTGTTTATTTTATTTTTTTAAGTTAGTGGATAAATAATAAAATTTTAAGACCAAATGGACCAATTGATCAAATAATGAAAATTTAATTTGGTCAAAATTGGGTCATATGATATTTGGGTCAAGTTTAAAATAAATCCAAATCCAAATGACTAAGTCTAAAGTCAATAAAACTCAAATCCAAATGACTAAATACTTATGTGTGTATATAATAGCACATAATGGAAGTAAAGAAGTAATTGTATACAAACACGCAATAAGTGTTGGGTTTTATGCCCTAAAACTCGTAGATAGTGAATGTAAACAAATTGTATACTTGTTTCAATAAAGTGTAATTGAGTTTCTACAATAAAGTGTTATTGTTAAATATTGCACAATTTGACCCAAATCCAATAAACTAAGATCCAAGGTTGTTTACATGTGACTTGAACTAGTATGTGGGGACATACGAGGATTGATGTTCAAGTAACAACCTAAAAGGTCTATAGTACAAGGATAAGGCTGGGTACCTTATCTTGGTAACACTATGTGATACGGCCCGCTTTGTATTCGATACAGACGTATTAATCCAAGGCGTCCATGTAGGAGACATGTGAGCGGGGGTATCCTATGCAATGAGTTTGCATAAGATCGGACCACGAAATAGTAAACCACTAGATGTAACACCGTTAACTAGTTAGGTTACTGTTTCAATACGATGACCTAGGTAACCCAGTCTTAATCCTGAGTATGTCATGAACTCCTTCTCATGAGGGATTGTCCTTTGATTAGCATGGGTGAGAGTGGCCAATACGCCGACTCAATATGCCTTCCTTTTTGGGGACAAAACCGAGTGGGAGGCTGGGGACATGACAACACAAGAAGGAAATCACTCCTTCCCACATCAAGGAGAAGTAAATGAGTGTTCCCTTAAGTGGTGACTCCGGAACTTGAACAAAGGGATCCCGCCCTCTCACTGGCCCGAGAGGGACTTTCTGTTTAATGGTTGGACCATAAACAGGTTGTTCATTAGAGGAGCGCTGGTACTTAAGGAGACAGATGTAACACAAGAGTAAAACGGTAATTTGACCCAGCCGTGATTACGAATACTCGTGAAGGATTGACTTACCGGCATAGGTCTATATTCGTGGACACAAAAATGTTCTACAGTGAGAAGAGTTCAGCTGTGGGTCTTTAGTGGAATGACCCACAGTTAATGAATATTGGTTAACCTGATTAATGAGTTTAATCTATTAACCTCATATCATTGGAGCTTCTGATCTGTAGGTCCATTAGGTCCCCCTGCTAGCTCGTAAAGAGTAATTAGGAACAAATATATCATGAGAGAATTTGAATAGTTCAAATTCATATTGGGAATTAAGTTAATTGTATGAGATACAAATTAATCTATATCTATATCTATACTATATTAAAAAGTGAGGATGTTGGAAATGAAGGGAATAAAAGTCCCCACGCAGCGGAAGCGCATCGAATGGACCTTACGCCGTATATTAATTAACATTAAAATACCGTTACGATAACTCAAACAAAACTTTAAACTAACTTTAAAGTCGCTGTAAAACGGTTTAAACATGCTAAAATAAATCTAAATTTATTTTAAAAACTTTTCTAAAGAAAAGGGGAAGAACCGTTACAAACCTCCGTTGTAGACTTGACCGTTCTTCGCCAACGACGCTCCACAAACGAAAACGCAGCAGCCGCTTTAAGGTTTTCTTCGCTGGAAATTCCTTCTTGATTGACACAATAACCACAGAGGTTACACCGGTATGTCTCTAAGTCTAGGAGGCAAAAGACTTGTGGGAGTCTTTATCTAAGAGGGAGGCTAGAGAGAATTCTAGGTCTTGTCTTTCAAGAGTGTCAAGTGTCATGACCAATTAGGTCTAGTGTTCTATTTATAGAAGAGAGGCCATGAATAAAATATTCAATTAAATCAATTTTTTCCAAAATTGATTCAATCTTTATTCCTTAATTAATCAATCATGATCAATCAATTCCCCAATTGATTAATCTTTTCCACAAATGACTAATTACTTCCATAAGTGATTAGATCATTCCCATAAATGATTAATCACTTCCTTAAGTGATTAATTATTTACATAATTGATTAATTCATGGTTAATGAATTCTTTAATTAATTAACCACCAATTAAATATCACATATTTAATTTCCAGCCTTGAATTAATTAATTTTGCCCAAACACATTTTAGGACTTAAATTAATTAATTTATTATTTGAACTCCTTCAATCTTCCATAAATTTATATTTGAACTTCTTCAAATATTAATTTCTCTCATAATAATATATCAATATATATTATATTTGTTTCCCTTAGTAAATTGAACATTTTCAATTTACATTTATTACTTAGTTGCCTCAAATTACTTTACGAGCTACCAGTGGGACTTAATGGACCTGCAGATCATAAGCTCCAACGATGTGAGATTAATTGGTCAAACTCATTAACCACATTAATCAATATTCGTTAACTGTGTGTACATTCCACTATAGACTCACAGTTGCACTCTTCTCACTGCAGACATATTTTCTGTGTCCACGGATCTAGACCAATATCGACTAGTTAGTCCTTCACGAGTGTCCGTAACACCAGCTGGGTCAAATTACCGTTTTACCCTTGGGTTACCTCTATTTCCTTAAGTACCAATTCTCCTCTAATGAACAACCTGTTTGTGGTCCAACCATCAAACAGAAAACCCTCTCGTGCCATTGAGAGGGTAGGGCCCTTTGTTCAAGACTCGGAGTAACCACTTAAGGGAACACTCATCTGCTTCCCTAAAGTCGGGAAGGAGTGAATTCCATCTTGTACGATTATGTTCCCAGCTCCCCATTCGGTCTTGTCCCCAAAGTGGTAGGCTTATTGAGTCGGCGTATTGGCCACTCTCACCCATACAAATCAAAGGACAATCTCTCATGAGCAGGAGTCCATAATCAACTCAGGATTAAGACTAAGTTGTCTAGGTCGTCCTAGTGAAATAGAAAACCAACTAGTTAACGGTGTTATAACCAGTGGTTACTATTTTCGCGGTCCGGTCTTATGCAAACTCATTGCATAGGATACCCCCACTCGCATGTCTCCCACACGAACGCGTTGGATCGCAGCGTTTGTATCAAATACAAAGTGGGCCGTATCCATAGTGTCACCAGGATAAGGCACCCAGTCTTATCCCTATACTATAGACCCTTTAGGTTGTTTCTTGAACAATGATCCCATATGTCGCTACATATAGTTCAAGACTCATATTACAACCTTGGATGTCTAGTTTATTGGATTAGGGTTATTATTAGGCAAAGACAAATATAAAATAACTAATAACAATTAATGGAAAAATATATCAATATTATTTCATTAATATCCGGTCAACGGTTACATTCACTATCTACGAGTTTTAGGGCATAAATCCCAACAGGAAAAACATTTTTGGACACCTTTGTCCTTCCTTCGATTTACTAAATTACAAGATATGCCATTAACGATTAATTATAAATAGTATATTAACTAATAAATAATTATCAATAATAAATTTATAGTATCTTAAAGTTGGAATGCTAAAGGTTTTTCCTACCACTTAAATGACTTTAATTTAGAATTCAAAAGGTTGGAATGCTAAAGGTTTTTCCTACCATTTAAATGAGTTTTAGAGAATTCAAAAGGTTTTATAACCCTCACATTCTACTACTATAAAAATGGGTTTTCTTCACCATTTTTTCATCACACACCTACAACTTTGTTCTTTCTTTCTTTATTTTTGTTCTCTCATTGTCTTACTGTCAATAGCTCTCCAAGTTTCAGAACATCTCAAGATATGTTGGTGTTACATCCAAGATGCAAATGATACGTGTGTCGTTATCTATATCTCATACTCTCGAAGTTGCAACATTACAACTCAAGTTTGAGTAGTGTATTTGTCTATCCATTGTGATCAAGTCAGCAAATCTATTCGAAGAAATGAATGTATAGCTAAGATCTTGATTTTTTTATTGTTTATTTTGTTATTTCTCTCTTATAATCCATGTACTTTTTTTTTTTTTTTTTTGTATTTGAAATGTTTGTTGAAAAAATAAGAACTTAATTGATTCAATTACAAAGTATGTTTCTTTTGTTGAGAAAATAGTCATGTACCTAATGTCACACAATTTTCTAATTAATTATAAACAATATATTAATTAATTATCAATAATAAATTAAGAATTATTTATCCACAATAATTTATATGGAATATGAATGATTGGAATACAAAAAGTGTCCATTCTCAAAGAAATTAAATAATTTTTCTTTGATTATAATTATAATATGAAATCAAATTAGTAAATTAATTTTATCTTTATTAAGATTGAAAAAAAAAAACAGTACATAACAAAAAGTTAGCATTTGAGTATTTAGAATTTTTAATAAAAAAAACAAGGTAATTAAAATAGTCCAAATTATGTAAAACAACTTTTTCAAAATTAAAAAAAAATACCTATATATTTTTTAATTCATATATTAAAAACAATAAAATGTAACCTAAAGTTGATTAAGATTGTTGTATATGAGATAAAGCAATTTAAATGCACCCATAAAAATTAAATGCACATATGGAATGTGAAAAGGTATAAGGTAAAAATTTCCTCTATAACTAAATATAATTAGATAAAAATATTAATTTTAGAATTTAACTTATCTACATGGAGGAAATTTTTTGTAGATAAATTAAATTCTAAAATTAATATTTTTATCTAATTATATTTAATTATAGAATATAAAATTTTTGGAAGATCAAAAGTTTTATAATTATTTCATTTATTTCAACTCTAAAGTTGTCTCTCCTACTCATTTTCACAACATCTTGAAAGTTCAAATATAAGAAAATTAAGAATACAATTTTTTTTTTGAAAACAAATTAAGAATACAATTAAGAAACATTAAAAAAAAAATATTGGTAATCCTTAATAATAATTCTAAAAAATAATAATAATTAAGAATATGATTAATAGTTTGATGGAGTGAATATTAAAATATTGACGAATAAGAAATATATAAGTTAATTTTGATATCATTTATCATTGTAAAAGAAAAATCACAACTATTTGTATAAAAACCACCATTAACTTGATTTTATTGTTAATAATAATTTATTTTAATCTTTATCATTTTTACAATTATACTAACATTCAATAATAAAATAAATTTATCTATTTGTAAAATAGAAGGAACTTATGACAACTTTTTAAAAATTTAAAATTAAAACACATGTTAATTTTGTTATATATATTTTTTTACTCCATATAATTATTTTTTTTTTTATATAAAATGAAGCGGGTTAAAAAAAACATTTTTGGATTAATTTGTTCCTACCTTTATTTCTAACTTTACAACCATGCCATCAACCTAAACCCTAAACCCTAAACCTTAAATATTAATTAATGAAAATATGTGAATTTTTATGATTGCAATTTTTCTTTAACAATTGAATTTAGTACATTGTCAAAAAAAAAAAAAAAAAAAAAAAAACAATTGAATTTAGCACAAATATTTTTTTTCTTTACAATATTAAATTTGCCTTTTTAGTGCAATACTTAAACTATAAACTATCCTTAAAGTAAAATTTTAAAATTTTAAAAAAATTTGACTCCCTTAAGTTGGAGGAGTACTAGAGTCCACAAATTTGTGGATTGAAATACTATTATTTAACTTTAATTTTTTTTCACTATCTTCGCTAAAAAATAGTCCCATAAATTGTTTTTCCTTGGAAAAAAATTAAAAAAAAAAAGAAAGAACGGTAACCACAAAAACATTAAAGTCATTCTAATAAATTTTCCAGTCTCACTCTCACCACCTCCCTAAAATCTCTCCCACTCGATTAAATATAAATCGTTAATTATTTAAATAATGATAAGTAAATCATTATCAATCATAATAAATAAATAATGGCTAAAAAAACTCATAATAAATATAGGAATGTAAAAAGTTAGAATATGAAAAGGTGGTATTACTTATTTCTCAAATAATAAATAAAAAGGTGGTATTATTTGTAGTTCTTAGTAAGAGATATATCTATTTTTCCTTTACTATCATTCTTATTTGAATTATTTTATTATTAATTTTTAGATTTCTATATTTTGTAATTCAAATGCTAATTAAAATTTTATATTTTATTTTTAAATTTTCTCAATTCAACTTTTATTATTATTTTTATTTATTTTTTTGGGTTAGATCATATGCACTTTTTTAATCTACAAGGATTATACACATTTAATTTTTGGCAAAACATCAACATTTTATTTCAAACCAAAAATACATCAATTGATATATATTTGAATAAAATATAAATTACATCATATTAATTAATGATTAACGTGTGATCCATATTTTATATTTATATGTAAGTTATTCAAATCATGGTAAAAATTTTGTCTACCACAAAATAAATTAATCATTTGTAATACATAAATTTGAAAACTATTAGTGAACAAAAATGAGACTATGAGAGACTAGATTAAAATTTTGTAAATATTAATATAAAATTTAATAAATAAAAAAGCATAAACGTGCATGTAGTGAAAAACTAGTATAATGTATAGTGATGCATTAAAATATAAAGTCTGATTTGAGATTAAACTTTATTATATTGAGAGATTGATATATTTGAAAGAGTTCAAATGTATGTCTAATTAAATATATGGTATTTAATTAGAAGATGAATTAATTAATTATGAATTAATTAATTATTCAATTTAATTTAAATTAAATGAGATTTAATTAAACTATAGTCTATGAGAGAAATAAATATTCGAAGAAGTTCAAATATCAATATGAATTTGATTCATATTAAATTTATAGGATATAAGAGAATTTGAAGGAGTTCAAATTTTAATATGAATTTGATTCATATTATAGAATTAATTAATTGAAGGCCTGAAATTAAATATATGATATTTAATTGGGTAATTAATTAATTAACTAATAGAAGGTCTGAAATTAAATATATGATATTTAATTGGTGATTAATTAATTAAAGAATTAATTAATTGGAAATTAATCAATTATGGAAATGATTAATCACTTATGGAAGTGATCAATCATTTATGGAAAAGATTAATCAATTATGGAATTGATTGGTTATGGAATTGATTGATTATGGAAAAGATTAAATCAGTTATGGAAATAATTGATTTTAAATGAATATTTTATTCATGGCCTTTCTCCTATAAATAGAACACTAATCCTAGGGTTTAGGGACTACAACATATGGCCACCATAAGGCCCTCTCATATTCTCTCAACTCAAGAACTCTAGGGAGAATTTTCTCTCTAGAGTTTTTCCCATTCAAGATTAGGTAGTCCCACAACTACGTTCCTAATCTCAGAGTTATAGCAGGGAAGATCTCGTGGTGGTGTCCGTTGAAGTATTCAGAGTCGTTAACGGAGGTATGTTTCTCACCGCTTAACCTTTTGCCAATGTATTGGTATTTTAGTAGAAACAAAATTAACTACGAACGGTCCAATTGCTTCCGCTGTAACGGAATTGGGAATTCCAATCCTTCAATAAGTACAACAACATATATCTATATATATATACAAACAAGCATCATACTCAACATTCCTATCAATCGCTCGCATATGGATAATGGTATATATTTCTAGCATCTCTATGTACATAAAAGAATATACATATCGTTAATACAGTAACTCAACATTACCTGATTATCGCGCATCTCGAAACTGATGAACTTCTCCATCAATGCAACAAGAAAAATGGCTAGGATTTAATACTAGACTTGAAAAATGGCTAACAATCTTTGGAAATTAAATAATGACTAAACATAATTTTTATTAATAGTTAAAATGGACGAAAATGCCCCTAACGTACCGTTTAGACTTTTTAGAAAAAGAAATACAACCTACAATGGTAGAGTATAACAAGGATGAAAGAAAATATAATTTAACAATAGACTAACCAATTAAATTAAAGAATAAAAGTAGTAGCATTTTAAGGAAGAAAGAAACTGAATTTGACATCAACAAAATTTAATATAAAAAAAAAAAACTTATGTTGAACTATCAATATACATTTTTTTCGTATAAAATCACTAAATACTTATGTGTATATAATAACACATACATAGAAGCACAAAAGTAAATGTATATAAACACGCAATAAGTACAACAACATATATCTATATATGTGTATATACAAACAAGCATCATAGAAGCACAAAAGTAATTGTATATAAACACGCAATAAGTACTACAACAACATATATCTATATATGTGTATATACAAACAAGCATCATACTCAAGGTTCTATCAATCGCTCGAATATAGATAATGATATATATTTCTGGCATCTCTATGTACATAAGACTATATACATATAGTTAATACAGTAACTCAACATTACTTGGTTCTCACCATCTTGAAACTGATGAACTTCTCCATCAATGCATCAATTCCTTCTGAATTAAGAAAACAAACACCATCATTCCTCAAGTTGCATTCCTTAGTTAATTTGGTCCAAACCTGCCTCTGTGTATCTTGGTATCTACAGGCTCAACATCCAGAGCGAAAAACTTCTCTGTCAATGTGTTGATTCCATTTGAGTTGATGAACCCAAAATCTTTCTCTCCTAGGGTTAAACTTGCTCCTGAACCGTCGTTGTGTATATCGATATCTATATTTTGTATGCCCACAATTAAACAACAGCCCTTGTATGTCCCTTTCTGAAATCCATTAATCATCCAAAAAACACATATGTCTTCTGAAAGAATTATGTTGATTGGATTGTTTTACCAGTTTATGAAGAGTGACAACCGAGAAATACTATTTCTATTTGAGAGTTTCAGGTGGTTTGCTATACATTCCTTAAGTTGGTCGAGGTTGAAATCACACCAAATAGACACCGTTCCAGACTAATTAAAATCGTTGTAGAAGTTCTTCACGTTCCAGACACCGTCGAATACAATCATAATCTGTTGTACGACCCTTTTTTCTAGGATTTGGAAATATCTGATTTAAGTTATGATAATAATTTAAACAAATAATAAAAATTATTAGTGATAAATCCACGTAAATATAGGAATGACATGATTTTCGATTGGAGATGATACTTGTTACCCTTTTTAAAATTTGAAATCTAATCAGGAAAGAGAATTTGTGTGAATAACGACAATTTGTAAATGATAACTCACTGTGGGTGGACGTATATACTATGGATAAAATGTGAATGAAAATTTTCGGTTAGTTGTTCCACAATATGTGGAAATTTAAAAAGAGAATCTGTGTGAATAACAACAATTTACAATTTGCAAATCGTAAACCGTAATTGACTGTGGATAGACATATATACTAGGGGTGAAATAGGAATGAAAATTTTCGATTGGTTGTTCCTAGCCATTTTCAATTTCCAAACTAAATTAGTAAAGGGTTAAAGGAAGGAATGACCAAAATAAAAAGACTGAATTGAAAAAAGACCAAAAAAGTTTTTTATTATAAAAAACAGCAAAAGGGCAAAAATGTTAATTTGTCTAATTAATGGAACGGACTAAAATGCCCTTGAAGGCAATAAACTAAAACTTCCTGAAAAAAAAAAAAGGGCTCACATACTAGAAAGATTTCATTTTTTCCAAATACACCATAATTATAGATTAAAACAAATCTCAAATTCAAATATTCGAAAACAATGAAGATACTTGACAAGTAAATATTGGACAATTTCATAAAAACACAAATACTGTGTAATTTCATAGCACAAATACTACGTAATCTCATAAAAAATTGTTCATGCACAAGAAAAACCCAACATTAACCCTATAAACATATTATATTTCTAAGTTTTGTTTTTGAAAAATAATTGATCATATTTGATAAAAAGAGTGTAAATACTATTTTTACTAATTTACGAAAATACCTTATACGACATAAAAATTATTTGAATCTACCCTCAATGTCCATACGTTGTATATGTTAAAAAAATATAAAATTGTTGATAAATATAAAAACACAAATACACTATGTATAATGTACTATGTGTATACACAATGTTTAGGATGATGTTTTTCAATTAACATCACAAAAGACAGGAGATAAGAAAACCCTAAAAAACAATTTTTTTTTCTTAATAGAAAAAAAAAAAAAGAAATGTCACGTCAATTGTGCCGATTGTTTGGGAGAATGAGGTTTGATCGACAATCCATACCTTAAGCTTGGCGTGATTGGTGTCGGCATCAAGGCTACTAGCAGCAGAATTGCTTCTTCACGAGCCACCATTGTATAGTATTGGACGTTTGTCCTTGCAAATCTGCAGCAAATTCACCATCGTGATCTCCTTTTGTCTTTGCGTCTCGTCTTCCACTAATTCTATCAGTATCGGAAATTCTGCATTCGTCTAATTGAACGAAGCCAATAAGATTTGGCAGGATAGGATTTATAATTTGATTTAAAATCAAATAACTATATTTGATTTTTTTTGGAAGATACAATATTCTTGAAACAAGGAAAGGAGTTCCTCCTTTAATGCAGCATAGGGGAAAATTCGAGATTCAAAAAAAGTGTGTCATGCGTTTCTCAGATGTGACTATATTTCAACTATTTTTATTTTTTGGCTTTTTTTCGAATCCGTACTTTTAATTTTTTTTTTTTTTTTTTTGAATCGTCCGTACTTTTAAATTGGCCATCTGATTCTGGACAAATTTCTCATTAGTAAATAGTCATTTCACACAATTTCTCAGGAAAGTCTTGTGAGAAGTAATTCGCCCAAAGCCCAAGCTCAGGCCCATTTAGAAAACTTAATCAGACTAAAGAATTCGGCCCAGGCCCATAACCCTAAACTAGGTCAGATTTCCTTCACGCACGATTAACTGAGCTGAGGCAAGGGAAACCCTAGCATTTGCAGGCAGCCACCGCAGAGTCTAAGGTTTGTTCAATTTAAATCCTCTCTTTCTATTGATTGCTTTTATAACAAGGATCGGCATCATCAGTTTCCTGATCTCACTATCTCTTCTCTGATTTTTTGGTTTAGAGATGGCGAAGTCGAAGAATCACACAGCGCACAATCAGTCCCGCAAAGCCCATAAGAATGGCATCAAGAAACCAAGGAAGCACCGCCACACTTCCACTAAAGGGGTAAGGGAGTCATCGATAGAATCGCTTCTGTTTGTTCATTTGTTTTTTAATAGAATGCTTCAGCAGAATAGTCTTAATTCTTGTCTCGTCGATCTGTGTATAGATGGACCCGAAGTTCCTTAGGAACCAGAGGTACGCGAAGAAACACAACAACAAGAGTGGCGAAACGGCTTCTGAGGAAGAGTAAAGTAGAACGCCATGAAGCGGCAAGTTTAGGGTTTTTATGATATAAGTTTGCTATCTATTGAACCTTTTGTTTTCTCTGTTCTTTTTGCTCAGTAGTCTTGTAATTTTGACTTTGTAGCGATTTCTATTTCAATGTGGAAACCGTTGCTTCTGAGGCCTGGTTATTATACATTATCTGTTTTTCATTTTTAAGGTTTTAACTATTGGTTACATCTTTATACATAACCACTTGTGCCACTGATATTCTCTTCACTCTTATTGATTAGCCAAGGCATTATCTTCTCGATTGTTTTATCTTGTGTTGTTAGTCTTGCTGAAAAGCGTAGTTATAGGTATAGATTAGATTTGTATGGTAGGACGTGGGTTTGATGTACTGGGTCTTAATTTTTTTAGCTCATTCTTCCGCACGTCAAAAACAATGTTCCCAAATTTAGACTTGAAGAAGAGTATTATGATTCAATGCTCTATTAGAGCTGTTTCTTGAGATGTTTTCCTAGAGATATTTGAATTTAACTTTTTTTTTTTTTAGTTTCTCCCTTCTTTTTTTATATGCTTCATTACTTCATAGGAATGTTCATGGCATCTTGATTTGGAACGAAAAGTGAGGTCATAGTTATAAGAATGTCAGGCTACAAATTTAAGATTTCTATGCCTTCGAGAAAATGTGCTCAACCCATGAGTGTGGAATTTAAAATTTTCTGACTTTTCATCCTATTAAAGAAAATCTGTGTCAAAGGATCAATTAGTTGTAGAGTTTTCTGCTTTAGCGATCAATGTATTACAAGCTGGGCAAATTTTTTTTGTTGCTTTTAAGATTTTTGTGACAATACATTTATGGGATGGTTAAATCTATATGTTGGTGCGATTTATACGCTAGCAATTGTTGTGACGATTTCCAGGAGCAAACCCTTCTTTGATTCATATGGTTTGTACTTGCTAGTACACGTCTGCTATTCCCATTTTTTTTTTCACAAAAAAGCATTATGTAATTTGAAAGTAGCATGTTCAGGGATGGATGTTAGGATAAAAGGTGATTCCCTTTGATCAGTCCAAGTATCTCTCGATTGTGGGGTCTATATATCAACTGGTTGAGGCTCAACTAATGGAATTCTCACCAGCTGAAAACCATCATCAATATATTGTTGAAGTCTGAAGAAAGTGCTTGGTTTTCTGCAAGGGCCTTTGTGTTTGACCTGAAACTTGTCTTTATCCAAGACCGTTGGTGAATGAGGCTCTTCCAGTTGCAATCGCAAAGGCTCAATATTTGAAGATAGTATCAACAATGCAGCCAATCGCTTTACGAGAGACAACAGCATTTATTCTTGCAATGCAGATGGAGTTGAAGAATCGACTATGAATAATTGTGAAAACTGGTTTATGGAAACCAATTTTCCCATTTGAGCATCATCAGAATAAAGAGAAACTGCAGGAGAAAGCTCTCGAGTATCTTTTAAGGTTTAGGATTTATTACAACTGTTTGGGCCAATTTTGCAATCTCGAGATCAAATTCAGGCATAAGCTGATAATAAAGGTTACTTGCAACTCTCAACTGGCATGAAATATGTACTTATAACAAAGAGATCACGAGTTCGAATCTCACATTATGATGAACTATGTAGTCTAAATATTAAGCACTACTTATTCCCTTGCAAAAATAAATAAAAAATTACATGCTTCATAATTGAAGGTCAAAAATTACTTTTAGTCTCTATACTTTTAATTTTGTAACAATTTAGTCATTGTACTTTAATAAGTAACAATTTAGACCTTATACTTTTAAATTTGTAACGATTGAGTCCATGAATTTTCATGAAAGTAAAAATCATGGTTCTCTTTCTTGCAAACTAGGTTACCTTATCTACGCTTTTGGTCCCCAAGGTTTGGAACTAATGTCTATTTGGTCCCCGAGGTTTGAAAAGCAACATTTTAGTCCCTGAAGTTTGAAAAAAGATTCTAAATAGTCCCTATCGTTAATTGACATGACGGAAATCTGATGTGGCAGTTAAACGACATGTCAGAATTAGTTGATTGGACTGTGATGTGGCATCCTTTTCCTCTTTCTCCTCCCATCTCTCTTTTCCTTGATTTTCTTCCCCAGCAAGTTTGCTGCTGTCGTCTCGTCGTCGGAGAAGAAACCCAAATCCTATCATAATTGGTTCTCTTCTCTCTAACCTCTCTAAATCAAGCAAATCGTCATCTCCTTCCCTCTTTTACTTTTGATATGGTTGCATGCGTTTTACCCAAGTGAGATAAAAAAATAAAATAAATAAAATAAAAGAAAAAACTGAATAGAGGGATTTTGGGTTTCTGCATATTCAGTTCACAAAGGACAGGTGTTCAAGAATTGACAGCACATTATTTCCTCTAACTTTTCTTTAAAATAACCATTCAAATATGCAATTTCTTATTTGGTTTAGTATTTTTTTCCCCCTCAATTTCTGTATCAAGTCAACTTTCAGAGAGTCCAATACTTCCCCCTTTTGCAATGAAACAAGAACATATCTGATCAAATTCCCTTTTCTCTGGTTTTCGATGGATTCTCCAATGGATATCACAACATTAAGTTAATCTATTGCTCTTCTCCGATTGGACAAGTCGCTCCACGATTTATTCGTCTTGATTTTATCTTCGGCTTGATTCAAGTTGATGCTGCCGGCCTTAGCCTCTGCCATGTGAGTGTGATTCTGTCGATTTTGTTTGATTCTTTCTCTTGGGTGAGCGTTTCGACCTCTGAAACTCGTTCCCATAAACAAAATAAAGAAACCTCTAGATCTAAGAAACTAATGGCCACTTGTTCCAAATCGAATTCCTCGCTCATTTGAGTGTTGTACAGTGAAACCTCAAGACGGCAGAAACTTATGGTAGAGGCACTGCAATGATGAGTGTCGGACCAAGGCGACGACGATGACAGCAGCCTTGCTGCCAGAGAAGAAGAGAGTAAAAGATAGAAGAAAGGAGAAGAGCGGGAGAGGTGGCCACGTCACAGTCCAATCATCTAATTTAACACGTCATTTAACAGCCACATCAACATTCTGTCAACTCCATTAACAGTAGGGACTATTTAGTATTTAGAATCCTTTTTCAAAGTTAGGGACTAAAGTGTCCATTTTCAAACCCTGAGGACTAAATAGACATCAGTCCCAAACCTCGGGGACCGAAAACGTTTTTTACCCTTTAAAATAAAATTAAAATTCAAATCATATATGTTTTTTAAAACCGAAAGATTACACAAAATTTAGGTATGTTACACTCTTTAATTACGAAGTAGTATTGATCTCTAAGCATAGGTGTGTTACACTCTTTAATTTCCATTTATTTACAATTTCGTTCATTTCCTTATTCATTACAAAGTAATTTTCTTTTTTGTTTTTCAAAATACATTGGCTATAAGGTATCACTAATGACATTGTAATCAGATTCTACACTCCAACATCTCAACGATGACATGAGTAAGTTTAAATTTCAAAATAATCAAATAAATAATCAGCTTTCTATGTATAGCAATAGTTCTGAAAATATATATATATATATATATATATATATATATATATATTTAAGCTTTCTGAGGATAAGATCTACATTCAGACACTTGAAATGACTCAAATACAGTGTGTATGTAAGATAGTACTGACAATGCATTCTAACTTTCAAAAAGAAAAAAAAAAAAGAAAGAATTTTAAGCATGTTTGATTTTATTCATCTTGGCTCTGTGGCTGCTTTTTAATATTATTATATACAAAGTATTTATTTATGTTTAATTTTAGATCGCCCTCTATACTTTGGAACCTTATTGAATAACTACACTGTATACACATTGTCCAACTCCAAAGATATGATTCTCCTTTCATATAATCTTATTTACATAGTATTTGTTAATTGGTTGTATTGTCCGATCATATAACAAATACTAATTATTTGTATTATATATGTTGTATACTTATTGCTCAATTGCAATAATTTGATCTTTTTTTTCATGATCTTACTTTTTTTTTTTCTTTTGAGGAAAATAGAAATTTATAGTGCCACTTGGGAAAAAGAAACACGGTCATTCCTCTTTTAATTTTAGATTAAGCTTTGTAGGGGAGCATTTTGTTTACAACTTTCTAGCAAAAATGCTTTATTTTAGAGGTAACATTTAGTTTCCAAATTCTATTCCAAATTGTAGTCATCACATTATTACTAGAGGATGCTTCTTCAATTTTGGCTTTCATAAATAATTTGTATCCATTTTTCACTGTATATTTTCCGGTTCGGTCATAATGTCATATAAGTGTTGGGTTTTATGCCCTAAAACTCGTAGATAGTAAACGTAAACTATTTATTGTTCTCAATAAAACGTCATTTATTGTTATTCTATAAAGAGTTGTGGAATTATTAGTTGTTTTATCTTAAATAACCCTAAATCCAATAAACTAACATCCTAGGTTGTTACATGAGTCTTGAACTGTATGTGAAGACATACGGAGATTAGTGTTCTAGATACAGCCTAAAGGGTCTATAGTATAAGGATAAGGTTGGGTACCTTATTCTGGTAACACTATGGATACGATCCACTTTGTATTTGATACAAACGCAATGATCCAACGCGTTCGTGTAGGGGACACGCGAGTGGGGGTATCCTATGCAATGAGTTTGCATAAAATCGGACCGCGAAATAGTAACCGCTAGATGTAACTCTGTTGACTAGTAAGGTTTCTATTTCACTAGGATGACCTAGGCAACTTAGTCTCAATCCTAAGTGTATTATGAACTTCTGTTCGCGAGGGATTGTCCTTTGGGGACAAGACCTAGTGGGTGGCTGGAAACATAATCACACAAAATGGAATTCACTTCTTCTCGACTTCAGGGTAAGTAGATGAGTGTTCCATTAAGTGGTGTTTCCAGGTCTTGAACAAAGGGTCCTACCCTCTCACTGGCACGAAAAGAGTTTTTGTTTATTAGTTGAACCATAAACAGGTTGTTCATTAGAGGAGCAATGGTACTTAAGGATATAGAGGTAACCCAGGGGTAATACGGTAATTTGACCCAGCTGGTGTTACGAACACTCGTGAAGGACTAACTTGCTGTTATTGATTTATATCCGTGGACACAGAAATATTCTGTAATGAGAAGAGTGTAGCTATGGGTCTATGGTGGAGTGTACCCACAATTAACGAACATTGATTAATTTGGTTAATGAACTTAGCCAATTAATCCATATCGTTGGAGCTTCTGATCTGTAGGTCCATTAGGTCCCACTAGTAGCTCGTAAAGGGTAATTGAGGAAATTGAGTCTTGATTAATAAGGGAAATAATATAATGTATGATGATACATTATAATATAAATTTAATTTTGGATATGATTCAAATTTAATTAAATATTTGAATGAGTTCAAATATTAATATGAATTAGATTCATATTTAAACTATAGGTTATGTGGGAGATGTTCATTTAAATATGATTTAAATGAAATGATTTAATTGATTATTTAATTAAATAAATATCAATCATATTACAACTAGAAAGAGTAATTAATTAAATATATCCCTACCCTATTACGAATAGGAAAGGGATATGACATTTTATATAAGCCATAGAATGCCTCTCAGTTGATTTATTCTTAACAATCTCAATTCATTGAATTCTCCCTAAAATCAAGAAGAAGGTTCTCACTGCCTTGGCCTCAAATTCCCTAGAGAATACCAGTGCTTCCCTGTGGTAGTGTTCCAAGTTGTTCGTGATTATTTCTCAAGCAGCTGGTAAAATTAATATGAGTCGTCAATGAGAGTAAGTAACTCATTACTTTGTGTAAATTAGAATTAGATTCTATAATTTTTCAACATGCTTAATCTAGATATACAATAGATTATGAAAGTATGTATGTTGCTAGTGTATTGGTATTTCATGATTCTAAATTAATTTCGAATTGTTCCTGAACCGTTTCCGCTGCGTCGGAACCCCCGTCCCTACAATAAGTTTGTCCTCTAGATTCATATTGACTGGGATTCTTCTAATAACCTCACAATCTTCGACTAAAACCCCTTCTGATTCATTGTTCCAATTCCTAGTGGAATCGATGAATTCAGAGATATTCTTATTAAAGTAAGTCCTATTAATACATATTGGCTTAAAAGTACTTTCCTTAGGGATCCATGGATCTTTAAACATTGCAATCGAGCTTCCATTTCCTACCCTGTATCTGATTCCTTTTCTAAGTAATTCTCTACCCCAAATAAGGCTTCTCCATAGATAGGATGGTTTTTTACCTAATTCAGCACAGAGAATATTACAATTTTTAATTTACACTTGCTTTGCTAAAAGGGCTTGGTTGAACCCCTCCACATCCCTAAAATTAAGCCCCCCTAGACTCTTAGGCAAGCAAAGCTTCTCCCATTTGCACCAATGCATTTTCCTTTTGCTATTATGATGGGACCAAATTGTCCCTATTTTTTGTTCTTAATCTTGCTAGTTTTATGATAATTATTTTGCTTTAAGTTGTATTTTGTAGGTGTTTGGTGTCAAGCATTTCTCAGGAGCCCATATTCGAAATTGGCGTTAATTCGAGGACATTAACGTGGTTTTGATCCATCTTGAAGTCCAAGGGATGTCGAGACGGTGAAAAGGCCAAAGCGAAGCACTCGAGACTCGAAAACAACGTCAAAAGGATCAAGAATTGAAGCAGCCAAACAAGGAAGACCCGAGAGGTGGCGTCGCGGCGTCTCGACACTTCAGATTTGAAGGACCGACTGAAACACCGTTGGCATCGAGATGCCACCTCGCTATTTAAATAGTCCGGTTTGCGATTTAGTTCATAACTTCTTGGAGGTCCAGCATCCGTTTTCCTCTTTTTCTCTTGGGTTTACTCCGATTTCTTCATCCTTCATCTGTATTTTATAGTTTTTAGGTAGTCTAGGTTAGTTTCTCGAGCCTTGGTGATATAGATTCAATCAATAATCCATTGCATGTACCTGAAGGACCAATCACAAGGAGCAAGACAAAGAAGATACAAGAAGCTTTCACATTGCATGTTTAAAAGCTAGCAAATGCACAACAAGAGGCAAAGAATTTTGAATCCAAACTTTTGTATAATGTTAGTTCAGCAAGTCAAGAAGAGAATGGAGTCAAGATGGCACGGGAAAAGTTGTGTAGTTTGGAAGATGGCACGGGGGACGAAAACAGTGTGTAGAATTTGTGAAGAGGTGGCTGTCCAACTTGCATCTCTTGGGATTTCGTGATGTCAAAGGTTGTCAAACGTTGCCATTATGAGGAGCGGATTCCATAGCACATACTTAAGACAATTTAAAGCAATTGTATCTTTTTAGTTTTAAGATATGGCTGCTCGTTTGATGTGCAATCAAGTTTTAAGTTCCTAGGTCTTATTTTCTACAATTTGCAATTAAGTGTAAATGAATGACTTTTGAGTTCCTTGGTCTATCCACGACCATTTGGCCTTTAAAATGGCTTGTAATACTCTTGAAAACTCAGATTATGCATATTAAAAAGCTTTGCTTATTCAACCCCTTTTGGTGTTATCTTTTCTTTCAAATCTTGTTTTAGGTTTGATGTTCAACCGATTCATTGGATTAGCTTTGATCAATCTAATTCTGGAGTGAGTCGTCTTAGGATCTTTGAGTGACCATCATAGATTCTAAGTTTGATCTAAGAGTGATTCATCTTCTTGAAGGTGTACATATTACACATGCGGAAGCAATTGAAGATCGAAAGCACTTAAGACATTCAATTTTACTCCTAAAGCATGCATGTTCTAGAAAAGACAGAATAGAGAGTTTAGAAAACACCAACCTTTGTAGCTCACTTATGTTGAACTCCTTGTGGTGTTTGCCTCTCCTATGCTCCTTGGACAACCTCTAGAGTCTTTCCTACTATACTCCGGGCCAAGAACGACTTGTGGGAGTCTATATAAGATAGGGAATGGGAAGGGAATGCTTGAAGCATCAAGCAATGGAGAAGAATGAGAGATGAGAGAACTTTGAGTCCAAATTCCAGCAGCATAACATTAAGGAAAATGGCTCTCTTCACTTTGAATTTGATTCAAGCTCCTTTTAAAGACATTCTCCATGCAAAGCCAAGCCTCAAGACACAAGACACATGGTGTATTTGCAAGTTCAAGTGGATTCTAGGTGTACATCTCACAAGACATGCAACAATGCATGAGTGAGTTGTCTTTCCACTTTGAATGTTCATGCATAAGTGGATTTCCAACTAAATCCACCAAATAAAAATTGAAATCTAATTTCAAGCTTGCAATTTAATGTTCATTTCAATTCCAAATTGAATTTAACATTAGGTAATTGATTTTGAGGCATTACAAAATGATTTCTTATGATTAATCCAATTAATCATTCTAATCTTGTGCAATAAATCATATATGATTCCTAATACATATATATGGTATTCAAAACACTTTTAAATACTCCATCTCTCATTTTCTAATTTAATTCATAATTAAATTATTGTGTCAAACACAATTTACGATAATATCCTTTTTCCCGATTTTTGAACGATTCAAAGCTTCCTATCTTTTGTTATAGGCTTAATTCCGATATGAGCTAGTAGGGGGACCTAATGGACCTATAGATCATGGGCTCCAACGATTCGAGGCTAACCGACTAATCTCATTATCTAAGCTAGCCAACATTCGTTAACTACCGAGACACTCCACTATAGCCCGATAGTTGCACTCCCCTCACTATAGATATATTTCCGTCCACTTGATTTAACCATGATTAGTAAGTCGATCCTTCACAGGTTGTTCGTAGCTATAGCTAGGTCAAAAAGCCGTTTTACCCCTATAGTACTTCTAGTTCCTTAAGTCCCACTGATCCTCTAATGAACAATTGGTTTATGGTCCAACCAATAAACCGAGTCCCTCTCGGGCCAATGAGAGGGCGGGATCCCTTTGTTCAAGCCCCGGAGTCAGCACTTAAGGGAACAACCTTTCTACTATCCCTAATTTGGGTAGGAGTGAATTCCTTTTTCGCACGACTATGTCCCCAGCTATCTACCCGTTCCTATCCCTGAAATGGGAGGCTTATTGAGTCGGCGATACTGAGCCACTCTCACCTATGCAGATCTAAGGATAAGCCCAAATAAACAGGAGTTCATAGTTAGCTCAGGATTAAGATCGAGTTACCTAGGTCATCACATGAAATAGTCAGTCTCGTCAGTAAACGGTGTTATAAAGCGAGAGTGACTTATTTCTCGGTCCTGGTCTTATGTAAACTCATTGCATAGGATGCCCCCACTCGCATATCTCTATATGGACGATTCAGGATCACATCATCTATACCATCTATAAAGTGGGCCGCGTCTCATAGTGTCCCCAGAATAAGGTACCCAGCCCTATTCCTATACTATAGACCGTTTAGGCTATAACTCGAGCTTGATCCACTTTTATGTCTCTACATAAAGCTCAAGTGTTCATCTTATAGCCATGGATCTTAGTTTATTGGATTTGGGTTATCTAATGTGCTATTTACTTATTCAGTAATGACTTTACTGAATTAATCTCGATAACAACTTTATCGAACAAGTATATAATATTTGTTTAACATTCACTATCTACGAGTTTTAGGACACCAATCCCAACACTTCTAACTAAACTCTTGGTTGGAATCATTCGGTAAGTTAGTCTTATTTGTGTCCGTTTACAAAGATCCTAGAAGGACCTCTAGCTTTGTAAACTTAAAGCATATTGAGCGCTTATCATTTGGTATCAGAGCCTTGGTCAACATCCTTTGGCCGACTCTAGAGGTGAAATATCTTTACTTTCTTTCATTTTTTTTCCTTACGAAATTGTATTATTGTGTATTGCTCTCAGATTATCAAAAAAAAAAGAAAAGAAAAGAAATCAATAGCAAAAGAAAAAGAAATCAGTAGCAAAAGAAGAAAAAAAAATCAGTAGCAAATAGAAAAAAAAAAGAGAAAAAAAAAAAAAAAAGAAAAAGCTTTTATTCGAAGATCCGAGGCACACCAAAAGTTAGTGTCATTATATTGTATGTTTGTTCAAAGTTTGTAGTTGCTGATCTTAAGGTTGATATCCTCTAGTTTAGTTTGTGAAAATTGATCATTTGAATTAGTTATATCAAACTTACAGCAAGATTGCACCAAAATTTAAGCCAACCCTTACATCTTTGACCTAGTACCAAAAGCCTACCCTTGAGTGATAAACACGAGTGTCCTTGAGTGAAATCTTTGTGAGAAGTGTGGAAAGGTCCTTGTTACTTAATACAAAATGTCGCATGATGGAGAGGAAGTTCCAGAAGTGATAGATCCAAATGTTGCTATTCTTCAAGCAATTCAAGGTATGTTGGAATTGATGAGGGAAGATAGGCAAGAAAGGAGGGCACAACAACAAAGGGAAGTACGACCATTCCAAGAAGATGAAGGTATGTTTGACTTAGATGCACATGAAAGACAACTTGGAGGTAGAGGAAATGTGAGAGGGAGGGGAAGAAATAACCTCGCCAATGTGATGCAACCTAGAAGGATGGAGAGAATGCATGAAGATAGAGATGGAGGAGTTAAACTCAAGATCCCACCTTTTACTGGAACGGCGGATTCGGAGACATATTTGCAATGGGAAAGGAAGATAGAACATGTGTTTGATTGCAACACATTTAGTGAGAACAAGAAGATGAAACTTGCCATTGCCGAATTCACCAACTATGCCTCTGAATGGTATCATTATCTCAAGTCCGAGAGAAGGAGGAAAGAGGAGGATCCAATAGAAACTTGGGAAGAACTCAAAGAAGCCATGAGGAAAAGGTTTGTTCCAAAACATTATGAAAGGGATTTGAAAACTAAATTGCAAGCTTTGAGGCAAGGTACAAAAAGTGTTGCTGAATATTATCGAGAGATGGAGACTTTGATTGGAAGAGCAAAAATCTGAGAAGAGGAGGAAGATACCATGTCTAGGTTCCTTGGAGGTTTGAATCAAGAAATTGTTCATCTTGTTGATAGAAATCCACCACCTTATATGGAAGATATGTATCATTATGCTATCAAAATTGAAGCTCAATTGAAGGAAGAAAAGGAGTGTTCAAAAAGGTATGTATCTAAAACTCACACCTTTTCAAGTTCTAATACGTGGAACAAGGATGGTTTTGTGAATAGGAATGAATCAATGCAATCAAAGGGGAAATTTGTGGCTGCCAAAAAAGTGGAGGCCGAGAGCTCTAATACTAAAAAGAATGAAGCTTCAAAGGAGGTAAGGGAGAAAACTAGCTCTATTCAATGTTGGAAGTGCAAAGGGTATGGACACATGAGCAAAGAGTGTGTCAATAAAAGAGTCATGGTGGTAAGAAATGGCGTGATTGATTCGGAAGATGAATGTGAGGAAAATGATGCACAACTTGAGGAAGAATATGAAACACCCGATGATGACGAGTATATTGAAGAAGGTAATTCCATATCCTTGATTACAAGGCGGGTACTTAATGTGAAAATCAAGGAAGAGAAAGTTGAAGATCAAAGGGAAAACTTGTTTCACACAAGATGTTTGATTGAAGGAAGCCCATGCAGCTTGGTGATTGATAGTGGAAGTTGCACAAATGTGGTAAGTACTTTTCTTGTGAAAAGGCTCCAACTTACTACTCGTCCACATCCAAAACCATATAAACTTCAATGGTTGACAAACAAAGGAGAATTGAAGGTAAACTCTCAAGTTCTTGTTTCTTTTACTTTAGGGAGATACAAAGATGAAGTCCTTTGTGATGTTGTACCTATGCATGCGGGAGATATTTTGTTAGGCCGACCTTGGCAATATGATAGAGAAGTCACATATGATGGATTGTTCAACAAGTACACATTTACTTTGGATGGGAAGAAGTTTACTTTGCTGCCATTATCTCCATATGAAGTACATTGTGATCATTTGAAATTAGAGAAGAAAAGAAAAGAATTTGAAGAAAAAGAGAGGAGAGAAGAAAGTAAGTTAAAAGAAAGAGAGAAGAGTGAAAAAAGAGAGGAAAGTGAGGGGCAAAAGGTGAGTGAAAACGAAGTGGGAAAAAAAAGTGATTCTGAGGAAAAAAGAAAGAATGTGAGTTTGGTTCTAAGAAAGGGGGAAGTGAGAAATCTGTTTTCATTCGAAGCACCAAACTTTGTACTTATGTGCAAAGGAAAGTGTTTAGTAACTGAACCTAACTCTAATGATGGTTTGCCTAGTGCTTTTAAGTCTCTTTTGCAGGAATTTAATGACATGTTTCCACATGAAGATGCACCTACGGGATTGCCTCCTTTAAGAGGGATTGAACATCAAATTGACTTCATTCCGGGTGCAACTTTTCCAAACATGGCTGCCTATAGGACCAATCCAACCGAGACTAAGGAGATCCAAAGGCAAGTGGAAGAACTCATGGATAAAGGATATATTAGAAAAAGCATGAGTCCTTGCTCGGTTCCGGTGATTTTGGTACCGAAGAAAGATGGTACATGGAGGATGTGTGTTGATTGTCGAGCTATCAACAAAATAACGGTAAAGTATCGACATCCTATTCCTCGATTAGATGACATGTTAGATGAATTACATGGTGCTAATCTGTTTTCAAAAATAGATCTTAAAAGTGGTTATCATCAAATTCGTATGCATGTAGGAGATGAATGGAAAACGGCTTTCAAAACAAAGTTTGGGCTTTATGAGTGGCTGTGTTATGCCATTTGGCCTTACTAATGCACCAAGTACTTTTATGAGGCTCATGAATCATGTTTTGAGGGAATGCATAGGAAAATTTGTGGTTGTCTACTTTGATGATATCCTTGTTTACTCAAAAGGCTTGAATGATCATATTTTGCATGTTAAGACAATTTTACTTAAACTTAGAGAAGAGAAGCTTTATGCCAACTTCAAAAAGTGTAGTTTTTGTCTAGAACAAGTCAATTTCCTAGGGTTCATTGTTGGAAAAGATGGAGTGAAAGTTGATGAAGAAAAGGTAAAGGCTATCCGAGAATGGCCAACTCCTACCAATGCATCCGAGGTAAGATCCTTTCATGGTTTGGCTAGTTTCTATAGGAGATTTATTAAAGATTTCAGTAGCATAGCCTCACCATTAACTGAACTTGTGAAAAAGCATGTGAAATTTGAATGGAAAGAAAAACAAGAGAATGCATTCAATGAGTTAAAAGAAAAATTGACCAATGCACCTTGTCTTGCTTTACCTAACTTTGATAAATCTTTTGAGATTGAATGTGATGCAAGTGGGATAGGTATAGGGGCTGTTTTGATGCAAGAAAAGCGACCAATCATGTTTTTTTAGTGAAAAGCTAAATGGAGCTCAACTCAACTACCCGACTTATGACAAGGAGCTACATGCGCTTGTGAGGGCTTTGAAAGTTTGGCAACATTACCTATGGCCAAAAGAGTTTGTTATCCACACGGATCATGAAAGCTTGAAGCATCTCAAAGGCCAAACTAAGCTTAACAAGAGGCATGCAAAATGGGTGGAATTCATTGAGACATTTCCTTATGTCATCCATTACAAAAAAGGTAAGGATAATGTGGTGGCTGATGCATTATCAAGAAGGTACGCTTTATTCTCATCCCTTAGTGCAAAAGTTCTTGGTTTTAAACACATGATTGAGCTGTACAAAGTTGAGAAATCTGAATTTTATGATGTGTATGCACAATGTTTAGAAGGGAAAAATGTACAAGATTATATTGTGTTTGATGGGATGCTTTTTAGGAAGGGTAAGCTTTGTATTCCTAAGTGTTCCATTAGAGAGTTACTTGTGAAGGAGGCTCATTGGGGGAGGACTTATGGGACATTTTGGAGAATTTAAAACATACAACATGTTGTGTGAACATTTTTATTGGCTTAAAATGAGGAAAGATGTGAACAAAGTGTGCAAGCAATGTTTCAAGTGTAAGGAGGCTAAATCTAAGACACAACCACATGGGCTTTACACACCTTTAGATGTTCCTAGTGAACCATGGGTAGACATTAGCATGGATTTTGTTCTAGGATTACCAAAGACTAGAAGACATCATGATAGTATTTTTGTGGTGGTTGATAGGTTTAGTAAGATGGCGCATTTCATTCCATGTAACAAAACCGATGATGCTACCAACATAGCTAATCTTTTCTTTAGGGAAGTGGTTAGATTGCATGGCATTCCCAAAACTATTGTTAGTGATAGGGATGTTAAATTTTTAAGTCATTTTTGGAAAGTTTTGTGGGGAAAATTGGGAACTAAGCTTCTATTTTCTACAACTTGTCACCCACAAACGGATGGGCAAACTGAGGTGGTTAATAGAACATTGGGGGCCTTGCTCAGGTCACTAATTTCTAAAAATCTTAAGTCTTGGGAAGAGACTCTACCTTTTGTGGAGTTTGCATAATATAGGGCGATTCATAGCACAACTCATTGTTCACCTTTTGAGGTTGTGTACGGCTTTAATCCTTTGACTCCTCTAGATTTATCACCTTTGCAGCCTAATATGTTTACTAGTGATGCAGCTTCTTCTAGGGCCGAATACATCAAAACTTTGCACAAAGAAATCAAAGAAAGGATTGAAAAGAAGAATCAAAAGCTAGTCACTCGCAAGAACCAAGGAAGAAAGGAATTGATTTTCAAACCGGGTGATTGGGTTTGGGTTCATCTAAGAAAGGAAAGGTTTCCAGACCAAAGAAAGTCTAAACTTCAACCAAGGGGAGATGGTCCTTTTCAAGTGCTTGAACGGATCAATAACAATGCATACAAATTAGATCTACGAGGTGAGTACAATGTAAGTTCTACTTTTAATGTGGCTGACTTGACTCCTTTTGATGTAGGCAATGAAGACCTTGATTTGAGGACAAATCCTTTTAAAGAAAGGGGGGATGATATGGATTCAATCAATAATCCATTGCATGTACCTGAAGGACCAATCACAAGGAGCAAGGCAAAGAAGATACAAGAGGCTTTCACATTGCATGTTCAAAAGCTAGCAAATGCACAGCAAGAGGCAAAGAATTTTGAATCCAAACTTTTGTATAATGTTAGTTCAGCAAGTCAAGAAGAGAATGCAGTCAAGATGGCACGGGAAAAGTTGTGTAGTTTGGAAGATGGCACGGGGGACGAAAACAGTATGCAGAATTTGTGAAGAGGTGGCTGTCCAACTTGCATCTCTTGGGATTTCGTGATGTCAAAGGTTGTCAAACGTTGCCATTATGAGGAGCGGATTCCATAGCACATATTTAAGACAATTTAAAGCAATTCTATCTTTTTAGTTTTAAGATATGGCTGCTCGTTTGATGTGCAATCAAGTTTTAAGTTCCTAGGTCTTATTTTCTACAATTTGCAATTAAGTGTAAATGAATGACTTTTGAGTTCCTTGGTCTATCCACGACCATTTGGCCTTTAAAATGGCTTGTAATACTCTTGAAAACTCAGATTATGCATATTAAAAAGCTTTGCTTATTCAACCCCTTTTGGTGTTATCTTTTCTTTCAAATCTTGTTTTAGGTTTGATGTTCAACCGATTCATTGGATTAGTTTTGATCAATCTAATTCTGGAGTGAGTCGTCTTAGGATCTTTGAGTGACCATCATAGATTCTAAGTTTGATCTACGAGTGATTCATCTTCTAACTAAACTCTTGGTTGGAATCATTCGGTAAGTTAGTCTTATTTGTGTCCGTTTACAAGGATCCTAGAAGGACCTCTAGCTTTGTAAACTTAAAGCATATTGGGCGCTTATCACTTGGGCTTGGATTAGGCTTATCTATGGTCGTCTAAGCACAGTTCTCTATAGTTGAAACCTCGGGATTGTAAGTACATTTGTCTTTTTATGAGATCTTGGAGTTTTCTAAGCTGAATGGTTATTTACCTTGAGTTTTCTGAGCTTTATGCATGATTTATTCTCTGTTTGTGGCTTTAGATTCCCGCTTTTATAATTAGCATGCGCAGTAGGTTAGATTGACGCCTTAACTCGCAGCTCGTATGTTAATAATTCGCTAAGGAACCAATTTCCAAGTAGCTAATGGATGGTTAGTTCAATAGTTAGCACATAGATTGATTCGTAGGCAAGGGTCCCAATAGCAATTCTCTAACTTTGTTGCTTAAAACGATAGGTCTAGGGTCTAAGCTGATATTTGTAATTAATTAGATTTTCCCTAATTGATTATGGGTATTCTAGCCTAGGGCAACAATTAGTTAATTTATCAATCGTGACTAGGTTAATTAATTAATCAATTGCATGTTGGTTCAATGGGTCCGTTGGGTTAGCGCTCTAGGGGTATCTTGATCTTAATGCAGTTACTTAATTAATTGACTTTGACGGGTTCGTGAGGTTAGTTAATTAGTATCTAGTAATTAAGTCGATGGACTGTGGGATCGAGTCAATTGATTTAGAGTACCAATTAGGCAAGCATGCATATAAATCAATATCTGTTAATCAATGAATAAAAAGTAAATGTATTGATCCCGAGTGTCCCCAGCTACAGTGAGCGGCAAGGTGAGATTAGCCAACCCCCCCTATTTACTTTTCTGCCATTTAATTTCCACCATTTACTTTCTCGCAATTTTATTTTCCCTGTTAATTTAATGATCCCCTTCAACCCTCTTTTTATAACCAAACATAAAAGAAATTAGAAGTAAGCCAGTTGTTCCCTGTGATCGACCCCGACCACTACTACTGCAAGTAGTTTAGTGTTCGTGGATTATAAATTTGCTTTGACATGAGCCCGCGACAAGCTCTGTCATATTACTAGAACCCCACCAAAACCTAGCAAAACTTCTAGTAATCTCATCACAAAGGCCTTTAGGAAATCTAAAAATACTCATAGCATAGGATGAGATTGCTTGACCTACACTTTTGAGGAGAATTTCTTTGCCAGCTATCAAAAAAAAGGATCCCTTCCAACCTTGCACTGTTTACCATACCTTGTCCATAATGAAACCAAAGTCTTTTGTTTTGTTTCTAGTTAAAACTGATGGAACCCCTAGATACTTACCAAAATCATCAATATTTTTAACTCCCAAAATACTACTAAGGAACAGTCTTCTATCACTGTTTGCCCTATTAGAAAACAAAATTGCTGATTTTGAGTAGTTTATACTTTCTCCAAAGGCTATCTCATAGACCATTAGAATGTTTTAAGGGTATTTAGTTCCTGTGCGTTGGCTTTACAGAAAACCAGTCCGTCGTCCGCCAATAAAAGGTGGGAAATTAGAGGGCCACTAGAACACACCATACCTATCAATATACCATTATTATTTGTTTCCTTAATGAGGTGAGATAGGCCTTCGACTACTAAGGGGAATAAGTAGGGAGATATAGGATCACCTTGCCTTAAACCTCTATTTGAAACAAAATTTCCTTTTTAGTCACAATTTATTAAAACTGAAAATCTAACCGAAGAAACACATCTCATTATTAAGTTCACCCAAGATGAATCAAATCCTAGTCTAAGCATAATTTCCTTAAGGTAAGGCCACTCAACTCTATCATATGCTTTACTAACGTCAATTTTTAATGCGGCCATATCCTTATTGATATATCTAAGGTTTTTAATCGCATTTATACATTCGTGTCCAACCAGTATGTTATCAGTTATAAGTCTCCCCTAAATGAAAGCTTATTGAGACTCAGAAATAATGTCTTTCAATACCTATTTCAGTCAGTTTGTTATGGTTTTGGACACTATCTTATAGTTTACATTACAGAGACTGATTGGCCTAAAATCACTTATCTCTTGAGGATTAGAAACTTTAGGGATTAAAACTATATTGGTTTTATTACATTTCTCAATATTTTTCTTCTTATGATCTAGTATATCTAGGAATTCAAAGATCATTTTTTGTCCCACTTGTTTGGTTTTATGCCCTAAACCTCGTAGATAGTAAATGTAACATTTGACTGTTCATTAATAAAGTGTTATTGATGTTTATTTCAATAAAGTGTTATTGTTAATTTTGTATTTATCTTGCCTAAATAACCCTAATCCAATAAATTAACATTCTAGGCTGTTGTATGAGTCTTGAACTGTATGTGGAGACATATGATGATCACTGTTCAATATACAACCTAAAGGGTCTATAGTATAGAGATAAGGTTGGGTACCTTATCCTTGTGACACTATGGATACGACCCAATTTGTATTTGATACAAACACAATGATCCAACGTGTTCGTGTAGGTGACATGCGAGTGAGGGTATCCTATGCAATGAGTTTGCATAAGACCAAACCGTGAAATAGTAACCACTAGATGTAACTCCGTTGACTAGTTAGGTTTCTATTTCAATAGGATGACCTGGGAAACTTAATCTCAATCTTGAGTGGATTGTGGACTCCTGTTCACGAGGGATTATCCTTTGATTTGTATGGGTGAGAGTGGGCAGTACGCCGACTCAATAAGCCTACCATTTTGGGAACAAGACCGAGTGAGGAGCTGGGAACATAATCACACAAGATGGAATTTACTCCTTCCCGACTTTAGGATAAGTAGATGAGTGTTCTTTTAAATGGTGTCTCTGGGTCTTGAACAAAGGGTCCTACCCTCTCACTGGTCCGAGAGGGGGTTTTTGTTTAATGGTTGGACCATAAACAGATTGTTCATTAGATGAACACTGGTACTTAAGGATGTAGAGGTAACCTAGGGGTAAAACGGTAATTTGACCCAACTGGTGTTACAAACACTCGTTGATAGGACCAATTTGGTCCTATTTATTTAATCCTAATCATGCTAGTTTTGTGTTTAATCGTGTGCTTAATCGATATGTTTTGTAGGATTTTGAGAGCAAGAGATTCCGGGAGTCAATATTCCAATTTGGTGTTAATTTGAGGGAATTAAAAAGGTTTAGAGCTGATTTGAAGTCCACAAGATGACGAGGAGGTGAAAAGACTAAAGTGGAACGTTCAAGCCTCGAATTTAGAGTCAAATGCATTCAAAATGTTGCAGCCAAGCCAGTAGACCCGAGAGGTCAGCGTCGAGACGCTGCCACGATTCAAAACATGTTGCCACAAGGCACAATGTCGAGACGCTGTTGGAAGATTATAAATATCCTCTTTTCCGATTCTAGGTCATTGTCAGTTGTTTTCTTTCGTTTTGGTTTTGTTCCTCTCTGATTCCTCTGTACTTTCTCTATAGTTCTTAGTTTAGGTTAGTTTAGGTTGGTTTATCAAGCCTTTGGGCTTAGATTAGGCTCGTCTATGACCGTCTAAGCATCGATTGTTATAGTTGGAACCTTGGATTTGTAACTACTTTATATTTTCATGAGATTTATGTGCTTAATGTATGTTTTGATTTCTGTTGTGATTTAGATTCCACTTTACTTTATTAGAATCCATAGTAGATTAGATTGATGCCCTAATTCGCAGCTTGCATGTTCGTAATTAGCTAAGAAATTAATTTCCACGTTGTGAATGGAGTTTTACTTTGTAGTTAGCAATAGGCCGAATAATGAGCATGAGTCCCAAGGGCATTTTTCTGACATCATAGTTTGCATGATAGGTCTAGGGTCTAAATTGATGTTTGTGATTAAATAAGGCTTTTCCTTTTTTTTTTTTTTTTTTTTTTTTGATAAATTGCTTTTCCAATTTAATTGTGAGCATTCTAGCCTAGAGCACCAATTAATTAATTTATTGATAACAATCGGGTAAATTGTTAATTAATTGGATGTTGGTTCGACGGGTTAGTAGAATTAACGCTCTAAGGGTATATTGAACTTAATGCGATGATTTAATTGATTAATCTTGACAGGTTAGTAGGATTAATTAATTAATAATTAGGAATGGGTTCGGTGGACAATGGACGATGGGATCAAATCGATTCACTTAAGAGTACCAATTGATAATCAATGAATGAAAATAAATGTACTGAAATCCGAGTGTCTCCAATTGTAGTAATCACCAAGGTGAGATTAACCAACCATCTTTTATTTCCTATCATTTAAATTCTTGCATTTTATTTTTCCCGCATTTTAATTCCTTTCTTCAAACCCTCAGTCGGTTACCCTTCAAACACGAAAGAATTTGGAAGTAAACCAGTTGTTTCCTATGATCGACTCCGACCACTACTACTGCAAAGTAGTTTAGTAGTCGATGAATACAAATTTATTTGACACTCGGAGCCTCGACAACTCCAACCTGTCATTCGTGAAGGATTAACTTGATGTTATTGGTCTATCTCCATGGACACAGAAATATATTTGCAGTGAGAATAGTGCAACTGTGGGTCTATAGTAGAGTGTACCCATAATTAACGAACATTGATTAACTTGGTTAATGAGTTTAGCCAATTAATCTCATATCGTTGGAGTTTTTTATCTGTAGGTCCATTAGGTCCCACTAGTAGCTCATAAAGGATATTGAGGAAATTAAAGTAATTTGAAATGTTCAAATTTACTAAGGGAAATAATATAATGTATAGAGATACATAATAATATAAAGTTTATATTTTAATTAAACTTTATAATATAAATTTATTTAAGCACCACTACTACACTTTAGCTTATTAGAAACAACTTAGTCATTATAAACTGGAATAAAAAAAATAGAGTTTATTAAAGCCAGCTCAACTAGCCTAGTGTCTCAACAAGAATTGACGGAAGAGATTGTCGCGGTCTCTTGTCAAATAAATTTATAATCCACGATTCCTAAAGCTAACTTGTAGCAGTAGTGGTCGGGGTCGATCACAGGGAACAATCGGTTTATTTCTAAATTCTTTTGTGTCTTTGAGGTAACCAAAAAGGGGGGGCTTATTGATAAAAGCTTAAGACATATAGTAAAAGGCGGAAAAATAAATAAGGAAAATTAAATGCAATGAAAGTAAAGGCGGGGTTAGTTGATCTTACCACGAGGATCACTATAATCGGGGTTGAACTCGGTGTTAAGTTTGATTAATTTCATTCATCGATTATCAATTGATATTTAATTAACTATCTAAGTCCGGCGTACTCCGGCAACAAACCGAGAGCCATGATCCAATTATCACAAACATGCAAACGCTAAGTTTGATTCTAGTTTAAATTAATTAATTATCCAATTAACTAATCTAAACCGCATTGGGATCTAGCCGAATTAATTCACATGCAACGGGCAACAAACTTCAATTACAATTGATTAAATCCTTTAGTTCTAGGGACACATGCACATAATCATAACGTTAACCTATTTGCTACTTAGATTTAGCAAGTAAATTTAGACAGGGCGCAGTCAAGGTTGTCAATCTTTCCTACCACAATCTAAATTTGTATGCAAAGAACTAAAATCACAAAGACAATTAACTAAGTAATTAAGAATGAAAATCTCGTAAAATTGAATCAAACTTACAAACCGAGATCCCGATTACAACGATCCGAGCTTAGTTGGCCATAGACAAGCACCTCCAAGCTCGAGGCTCGATCAACCGACCCATGGACTAAGAAAACTTAAAAGAACTCTAGAAAAGTAAAGAGAAAGATGGCTACAATATTGTATTATGGGATGATTTGAGGGATGATTCTAAACCTACACCAAAGGCCTCTATTTATAGAGTTTCTTGGCCTTCAATTTGTGGTAGAATGGTGCTGAATTGGGTCTTCAAACAAGGAAAAATTCTGCCCAAATTTGAAAAAAGAATGATTCTGGAAAACTGCCTAGCGTCGCGACGCTGTCCCCTTCACTTTTGGAAAATTTCTCGGGATGCCCTAGCTTTGCGACGCTGTCGCCAGCTCCGGTTTCGCTCGTTTAAGCCCCGAATCGCTTCCAAAGCTTCGGTGAGGATCTATAGACATATTATACTCATTTTAAAGCATTTTTCGCAAGGAATTCAACTAAGATAAGCAAATTGGGAGATTCTAAGTGTATAACAAATTTGACCGATCAAGAATAAATTAAAAAACTAAAACGTTTAGGACAAACAGCTATCCAACCAATGAAAACAACACTACCCTATCCAGGATAAGAATAAAAGAAAAAACATAATGTTATCCAACTACGGTCACTCCTCATGCGTCTCCTCTGCACCACCAGGCTCATACCAGTCCTCATAACATGCATAATCTAAAATGTTGGGGGAAATGAGGGGAGGGGTCAATACAACCACGGTACTGGTAAGCAACCCTTACCTGCAAAGCCATCAACCACAACCAAGCAAACAACATACTTTTCATGCACAAACTGTTGGGTTTTATGCTATAAAAACTCGTAGATAGTGAATGTAAACAAATTGTATACTTGTTTCAATAAAGTGTTATTGAGTTTCTACAATAAAGTGTTATTGTTAAATATTGCACAATTTGACCCAAATCCAATAAACTAAGATCCAAGGTTGTTTACATGTGACTTGAACTAGTATGTGGGGACATACGGGGATCGGTGTTCAAATAACAACTTAAAAGGTCTATAGTACAGGGATAAGGCTGGGTACCTTATCCTGGTAACACTATGTGATACGACCTGCTTTGTATTCGATACAGATGTATTGATCCAAGGCGTCCATGTAGGAGACATGCGAGCGGGGGTGTCCTATGCAATGAGTTTGCATAAGATCGGACCACGAAATAGTAAACCACTAGATGTAACACCGTTAACTAGTTAGGTTACTGTTTCAATAGGATGACCTAGGTAACTCAGTCTTAATCCTGAATGTGTCATGAACTCCTCCTCACGAGAGATTATCCTTTGATTAGTATGGGTGAGAGTGGCCTGCACACCGAATCAATAAACCTACCTTCTTGGGGACGAGACCGAGTGAGGGGCTGGGGACATGACAACATAAGATGGAATTCACTCCTTCCCACTTCTAGGAGAAGTAGCTGAGTGTTCCCTTAAGTGGTGACTCCGGGTCTTGAACAAAGGGATCCCGCCCTCTCATTGGCTCGAGAGGGACTTTCTGTTTACTAGTTGGACCATAAACAAATTGTTAATTAGAGGAGCACTGGTACTTAAGGAGCCAGAGGTAACTCAGGGGTAAAACGGTAATTTGACCTAGTTGAAGTTACGAACACTCGTGAAGTATTGACTTACCGTTATTGTTCAATATCCATGGACACAAAAACATTCTACAGTGAGAAGAGTGCAACTGTGGGTCTTTAGTGGAGTGACTCACAGTTAATGAATATTGGTTAACTCGATTAATGAGTTTAGTCAGTTAACCTCATATCATTGAAGCTTCTGATCTGTAGGTCCATTAGGTCCCCCTGCTAGCTCGTAAAGAGTAATTGGGAACAATTTATCTTGAAAGAATTTGAATAGTTCAAATTCATCTTGGGAATCAAATTAATTATATGAGATACAATTAATATAATGTATAGTGATACATTATAATATAAAGTTTAATTTGTGATTAAACTTTAATGAGAGAATAATATATTTGAAAGAGTTCAAATATATATTCAATTAAATATATGATATTTAATAAATTAATTAATTAATTATGAATTAATTAATTATTCAATTTAGTTTTAAATTAAATGAGATTTAATTAAACTATAGTCTATGAGGGAATTATTAGAATGTGATTCTAATGTGTAATTAATAAAATATGAGCGATATTTAATTATGAAATTAATTAATTATTGGAATTAATTAATTGATTAATTTATTTGAATTAATTAAATGCGATTTAATTAAGTTTAATTAAACTATATATATTATGTGAGGGAATTACATTTAAATAAGATTTAAATGTGCATGGGATTAATTAATTAATGTGATTAATTAATTAACTTTTAATTAATTGATTTAATCAATTAATTAATTGATCTTGATCTAACTGTCAAGATTGTTTCCTAACCTCACAATAGGGTTTCCCCTCTTATAAAAGGAAAGGTTATGAGAACTCTAACTCTAAGGTCTCATTCTAGCCTCCCTGTCATATTCTCTCAACCCAAGAACTCTAGAGAGATTTTTTCTCTCTAAGAGTTTTTCCCATTCAAGATCAACTACGTTCCTAATCTTAAAGTTATAGTGTGGAAGCCCTTGTGGTGGTGTCCGTTGAAGAATTCAGAGTCGTCAGACGAAGGTATGTTTCTCATCGCTTAACTTTTTGCCAATGTATTGGTATTTTGTAGAACAAAATTAATTTACGAACGGTCCAATTGCTTCCGCTGTAACGGAATTGGGAATTCCAATCCTTCACAAACAACGTGCTTCTTTAAGCGATAACATAACGACATGTTCATAAGCTAATAAAGTGAATGACTCTCCTAAGTCATGACTCATGCAACCCTCTATGCAACTCACGACTAATCATCAGACGTATTTAGCCCTCACTTGGCTCTCCAAGACTAACCTTTCGAGTCGCACTGCCCCCTGACCATTTGTACCCAGGGCCACAATGCTCTCTACGGAGCTCAGCATTCGACCCTTGACCATTTGTACCCAAGGCCTCGAACTGTGCATCGCCCCTTGGCCATTTGTACCCAAGGTGCACCGATGCTTTCTAGACTCATCACACCGATCCCTGGCCATTTGTACCCAAGGCCTCGATGCTCCTCTTAAAACCACTGGTGACATGCCACCCCTCGACCATTTGTACCTTAGGTGCACTGACATTCACCTAACTTTCCTTTCTTTCATATTCAGGTCCCTAACCTCTCTATTACAACTATCTAGAATGCATATGCCCTGCAACATGCTCCTAGACTCATGTACCATGCCCACCAAGCATATACATACAAGAACGTGCTCTCGACTCATGCTAACCCATGAATGCACAGCAAATCTAGGATGCTTAACAACCAATCGCCACACCAACAACAATTCATGCTACTTGAAGATTTCATATATACATAAACAATAAAAGCAAGAAGTAGAACATGTATATAAGCATATAAGCAAGGAGCTAAAGAATAGTTATAAAGCGAGTAAACAAGCAGCGTGCATCATGCAATCAAACAGACCCCAACAGGTAAGAATTACTTACATATAACGCTCTTAATCGATTCTAAAAGACCAATGGAACAAACCGGAAGAGCCTAAGGAGCCCGAACTACACACAACAACATCTAAGGGTTAGGAATTAACTTAAGGCATCTAAAAGACTTCATAGCGGAAATTAAGGAGTGCTGGAATTTATCGATCAGTAACGAATAACCTCGAACACGTGCTGTCCAGCAAGCAAAGAGGTTTGAAACCACTTACTTAGAGTCCCTAGACAGTGGGTGTTCGAGTTTAAGACCAACCAAGGGATGGGTCACAATATTAGGGCGATATCGAGCCCAAAACGACACTACACAGCGCTGAAAGGTAAGAAATCAACCACGAGACTCATTTTAAACATCGAACAAGAGTGGGTAATCGAAATTTGAGGTTGAAAGAGCATGGTTAAATATCTAAAGCTTACCGAAAGAGTCCGAACACGCTAAAACGAACCTTAAACCTGCAATTTTGAAGTAGATAACGAATGGGTCAATGAAATTCTAATTCGATAAATAGCGCACGATTTAGAGCGATAAGGGGTTGAAACGGAATGGTTAAACCAAGATTGAGCCCAAATAATCATGGGTACAAACTAAATCTCACTAAAACCTTGAATAACACTGCTTGGAGAGCTAGAACCACACCAATTATGCTGCACAGAAGACGTTCGCAGGATGAGACTTGCGGCAGCGTGAGAACGATGATGAAAAGCAGGGCGACGACGCGGGCTCCTTGCTGCTGGCGGGAAAAAGAGACGAGGAAAAGATATTTTAGCCAACCATTTGCTAAAATCGAACAAAAGCAAGGAGAAAAAGAACCTTAATGTGCGAGGAATAGAGAAGATGAGTCGTGGGTCTCCTTGCAGCTGGTCGACGACACGAAGAGAGTGAGGGAGTCACCGATGGAGAGAGAGAGGGAACGCTGGCGTCGAGCTGCTGCACGCGAAGAGAAGAATCGGGATAGAGGGAGAGCTCACACACGAGTGACTAGCCGACGGGAAGAAAAACGCAGGAGTTGGGGTTGGTTTGCAGCTGTACACGAGAAGGAGAGGGAAGAACAGATGAATTGGATTTTAGGGCTTTTCTTTTTATTTCCTTTTCTTTTCTTTAAATAAACCTTAATCAAAAGAAAACCCAATTTGAAAAGGGATTAGATTTTACTTAGGATTTGAATTTAAATCTCCAATTTGAATTTTAAACCTAATCTTAGCTCCTAAAGAATTAGGGATTAAAATTGATTAAGAGAAGTTTGGGTCTTTTGATATTTAAAATAAATATCGAATATTAAACCTCCAAGCTTTAGGTAATTAAAGATTTAATTAAAAATCCCTTTTTCCCTAAATTTTAGAAATTTAATTTAACGACCCGAAAGTTAGCTTAAATTATAATTTTTCAAATTAGAATAAAACGCCCAATAAATTCCATAATGGCTCGATTTCATGGATGGTTCACGATTAATTCCCCTCCTAACCGTTCGGCCTACATGCAAGGGAGGTTATCCTCCTTCTCCCTCTTCTGGCATGATGTGAAGGGAATGAGAGCCCTCGGCGCAGCGGAAGACGTGGGCGCGTGGATAGAACGTACTCAGAGTCTTAGATTCTAATTGAAATACCAATACAATTTGCAAAAGAATACAACAATAAAACTATATTTAAGGTGCTGTAAAATAGTTATAAACATGTTTTTTAATTAATCTAGATGATCCTAGTGATCAAGGTTTTCAGGAAAAACTTACTTTTGTAGAAAGCCTTGATCGATTCGCCTTTTCTTGCTAGTGAGATCGAAAACGCAGCAACCTTCTTGTGCGAACACCACCAATTGGTTACACCGGTATATCTCTGAGCTACTGGAGGCCATGAGACTGGTGGGAGTCTTTTAGAAGAGATCTCTGAGAGAAGAAGAATGAATGAGATGCCTTTCACCCCACCCTAGGGATCTTATATATAGGTAAAGACCAAGACCTTTTCCTATTAGGAAAAGGTCTATTAATAACACTACTACAAAAATCACTTTTAATGACGGGCATTGCCCGTCATTAAAGACTTTTTATGACGGGCGGCGACCGTCGTCTATACGAGTGTCGTCGTAACTTGTTATGACGGGCGACTTTTAATGACGCGCAATGCCCGTCATGAAAAGCTGTCCGTCATAACAAGTTACAATGACGGACGTTTTTCATGACGGTCAATGCCCGTCATGAAAAGCCGTCCGTCATCAAAAGTCCATCATTAAAGGTATTTTCCAACCAACCATATCTTTAATGACGGGCATTGCCCGTCATTAAAAACCGTTCGTCATGAAAAGTCCGTCATTAAAGGGTATTTTCCAACCAACCAGATCTTTAATGACGGGCAGTGCCCGTCATTAAAAGACGTCCGTCATGAAAAGTCCGTCATGAAAAGGGTTTTTGCGAACCAAATGTCCGTCATTAAAGGTCCGTCATTAAATGTCATTTTTTATGACAGACATTGCCCGTCATTATTTTGTTCATAATTTAATAAAAAAATTTGTTGGTTGCCCGGTGGCAAACCAACAATATTTTCTTCATTTGTCAACTTGTAAAGAAAGTAATCTTAATTTTAAATGTGCAAAATTGTATAGAAATCTAATATTTGTCAAATTTCATTCCAATAAGCCAATGAACCAAATTTGTTCATACAATTTTTATTCATATAAATTTGATATAAAAATAAAATTACAAACACTTACACTTAAAAGCCTCAAAATTACTAAACACCTATGATTTAAAGTCTACACCTACACTAAAAAACAAAAATTCTCGTACATGCCGTTTTCATTCCTGTCACCATAATCTTGCTCGTACATCAAACTTGAAGAACCTAAGAAAAACAAATTGTAATTAGGTTCGATACAACGCCAAAACAAGAACTCACATAACAAACATATGTCCAACAACTCGAAGAACCTAAGAAAAACAAATTTAGTTAACAATAAAATACACAAAAAAAAAAACCAATCTTGATGAGTATCGGAAAAAATTGTTAGAAAACTCAATAAACTCCAAAAGCTTACAAACTTCAAGATATCAAGTTTAACCCCTTCAGAGAACCTGTAATGCTCTAGGTTTCTATACTTAACCTAGAGACATTACTAAATCATCTATCCTAATTCTACCGGTTGCTCTAAAAATTTCGACAGCATAACTACATACATATGACTAACCCAAAAAATTTTAAACCTGTTAAACAAGATAAACACACTTCTATATGAAAAAAAATCACCCAACTACAGCCTCACAATACTTCAGGTTCACAACAAGACTCCAAATATCCTAAAACTAAGCAAGAAACAAACTTTTCATTATGATTCAATCCCCTAAGAACAACAAAATGGTTCCAGATCTTCAATCCCCTAAGAACAAAGTCCAAGCAAACAACAACCAATTAAAACATCACTACCTCTACTTTAGACCTTATGATTCAATCAAATGACTTCTCTACAAATCTCCACCAAATACCAAAAGATTAAAAGCGTAGTTTGGTAAGATAACACAAATAATCACCAATCAAGCCTTGAAAAGAACTACAAGATGCATTACACGACCATCACTGCACACTTTACCATCACTGCACACTTTAAATTTCATAAAAGTGTATAATTTAATCTTAAAGGGTTTCACTGCACACTTTAAGTATATAATCTTCAATTTTGTCTTACAAGCAAGAAGCCAATTACCAATCCATAAAAGAACTACAAGATGCATTACACGATCATTCTCAAGGAGTAACATGCATTAGTGTAAAAGTAAAGAAGCATTACCAACCTGAAGCAGAGTAGTGATTTGAGTGTCTTGGCTCCCAGCTTTGCTTGTAATGCCTACTCAATTTAACAAACAAACATGGAACATAATGCATCAAAAATGCACAAGCTTTACTAAAATCATTCAGAAAAAAGTTTCAAAAAAGGTTCCAACTAAAAACATAAACTCACACAAACAATTTCAAAGTTATAACACATGTATTTCTCAACCACCAACTAAAGTAAACTTTTAAACCAACACAAATAAACAATTTCAAAGCATAACCAAGTATTTCGCAACCTCCAACTCAACTAAATTTATAAACTAACACAAACAATTTCAAAACTTAATTCAAGTATTTCTCAACTTCCACCTAAACTCAACTAAAAACATAAACTAAAACAACCAATTTGAAATCATAATTCAAGTATTTCTCAACCCCTCCAAGTAATTCTCAACACAACCACAAATAGAGAGAGATATTTGAGAACTAATGGAAAAGACATAAAAAAGGAGCAGCCAGTGGACAAGTTGGAGGGAATAATCCAAATAAGATGCATGTCAACACATACCAACCACCACCATGTGAAACTTTAAAAGCAAAAAGAGGTCCACTTTGTAATTTATGATTCATAATCAAATACGCAAGGAGACAAAGACAAGGTTTTTAAATCATAGGTAAGTGGTCATCATGTATTGAATTCATTACTTCTAAGCCCTTTATTTTTGTCATGATTCTTGATGGTTCTACTTCTACCTAAAATCGCAATTCATAGTTCAAAATGAGTCCTATCCTTCTAGTTCCAGAATCCAATCAAGTGTCCAACTACCTGGCAGCTGCACTCCACCTACATGTATATAAGATATATGAACCAATATCATCCCAGTTGCCATCTTAAAGTAAAAAAAAAAATGTAATAACTTTAAAATAATCCTTCAACGTTTTTATTTGTTTTTACTTTGTTTCTGTCTCACAAAGACTAATTATAATTCAAGGGTTAAGCAAAACTTTATCAAATTACAAAAAGTTATTAACCGTGGTTATGAAATGCAAAAATTATGAACAGGAACTTTTTTCATTTTTAAAGTTATGAAATGCAATCATAAGGAGAACACAAGGTCCACAAGTTGAAATCAGAAAATCCAACTTAATAACGGTTGAAGTTGTCTAAGCAATATAGGAAATGATGCCAAATGCATTAATGAGAAAAGGTTTGAACCTCTTCCACCATCCAACAGCTTATCAGCTTTTGATTCTTCAGTAAATTCAGTGAAACTTGCAAGAGACAATTCTTTGCGCAAATGTGAAAATGATACAATGGTTCGTGCTATGCCTTCCTGTACATTTGACCAGCAAAGAAAAATAAATGGAGAACAAAAGAAGTTAAAACTCATATATTGTAATTGTGCTGCAATTAATGCTCAAAACAAAGGTGCACAATTCAAATGAAAACAAAAGTTGCAGAAGATTTGTAGGCTGCACCCTCAACGTTAGCTTCTCTAACATATCACCTAATTTGGATATGTGAAAGTTGTATAATAACCCTTACTCTCCACAAGCCACTTAAAAAGGATTTGGAGGTGAGCAACCAATAATTAGGCTGTTTTAAGTAACTTAAAAAGAAGACTTGCCTTCAAAGAAGAGTCTGAAAATCCACCAGCAACTAAAGCTCCATCATGTGATATTGACGAACAGTTTAAACTACACAGAATCGATGATATCAACAGCATGCACGTTGAGACTGAATAAACTGTTAAGCGTTAACAGAGACAGAAAGGAAACTAGATAGATACCCGTTGTGTGTATTAATGAAGGTATAAAAGTTGACTGATGGCAGAGCAACAGAACTTAACTGCACACAATTTCTCAAGTCTTCAAGAATAGATTGTTCCACCTCCGTTGAACTGAAAGCAATCAACACAACAAATCAATAGCAAGAAGAATCAATAGAGATTAAAAGATAAAACACCTAGAGCTTGCATAAAAAAAAAAATGTGAAGCAAGTGTGAAAAAGCAAGAGACCTTGGAAGTTGATGCGTTCGTTGATAATCCCAAGTATCACTGTGATTTGGGTCTTATGAAGATATTGAAGTAGCATCTCTAACTTTACTAAGTAAACAAATAATAAACTCATCAAACTATAACGAACACATATTTATAAGCATAACATCAAGTTTAACAAAACCAACCAAATTAATCTAACTTTACTCAGTAAATTAAAGTTACAAAACTATCTAAATAACACTTTCCAAAACAAAAATTACAAACACATTCACTTAAAACTTAACTTAGGACATGAACTCAAAACTCATAAATTTATCTTAACTTAAGGACATGAAACTTATCGTTTTCAACTTTAATACTCACATATTTATTTATCAATTCTTGTTTCTAAATTACCAATAACATACCCATTTTAAAAACAAATTTCAATTCACCACAAATACTTCAATCACAAATCAAAGCAAGACCAATTGATTCAATGAAAAAATCAATGTGAGATAAAGTACAAAATTGAGGCAAAAGATGTTAATATATGAGTATAGGTTTTCCAACAAGGACAATGAAGAAACTTACTAAACAAACCAAGTTTTGGAGCAGAGGAGCAAATCCCCTTATGAAGCTCTTATATGAGCAGAAGCTCTAAGCAGCCCATGTGCTCCACCAGCTTTTTCACTTGAAATTGCGTGTTCCCTTTTAAAGTCAGCCTTGTAATCCACATAAGCATTGACCCCTTTATACAACTTCTCAGCCTCCTCAGCTTGCTTCAAAACTCTCTCACAGATAGCTCGTGCATCTCTTGAGAACTCAGTCTCTGTTTCCAGAGTTGCAGTTGCTCTGCTGTCATGGTGAACTTGAATTTCTTTTGAAGACTCAAATTGGAAAATTGGTTTTTCAGGCTCCGCATTTGACTCATTAGACAAGGAACTTTTTGAGGGTCCAGAAGAGAAATAAAGCTTGCTCTCAGTCTTGGGAGCTTTTTTCTGATTAGCCAGGAACGAAGTCTCAGTTTTAGTGTCCTCCTCTTCATCTTCATCAACCGTCTGTTTTCTGATGTTTTTATTCTTCGTGGGTTTTCTGAAGAAGCTACAGACTGAAGATCAAAGGGTTAAAAACGTATAGAGAACGACTACTATCAGAAAAATTGTAAATATAAAAAAAAGTCATGATGAAAACGGGGAAATTTATATATACACATAAAAAAAAATTGGATGGAACAATAATCGCTAATACCTTGTTCAGGCTGCTGATTTTCACCTGTATCTGTCATTGTATACGAGTAAGACCAGCCGGATTCAGAATAGATGCTACAATGGAAAACAAGAAAGAACAAGTTGAATTAACTTATCTCTCAAGCTCTCCAATGATCACAATGGGCAACGAGGGCTTTGTACCATTGGCTGGGTTGTGACTAGGAATAGTGGCGTCAGATCTAGGCTCACCGTCGTAAGCACTTGCTCTGAAATAGATAATGAAAAAAAAAATCTGCAAATACGTTTGTTTTAAGCATAGAATGCAATTCTTCACGTTTTCTCAAACAATCCTAGATCTACCTCAGGTTCTTTCACATTGCAGCAAACCGATTCGAAATCAAGTAAACAAAACACAGCAATCACAGAGTAAATCATAATGCAATCGTGAAAGCACTTACTCTGAAACAGATAACAAATTTCCTCCATGCCTTCTTCGCAGTCTCAATCATAATGCAATCGTGAGAGCACTTACTCTGAAGGAGAAGACGAGAGGGGGAAAGAGGCACGCGAGGGAAAAAAGTATTAGGGTTTTTTCGGGGAGAGAGAAAATTCATTTAAAAAATGTACTATTTAAAAAAAAAAAAAAACACACACACACACACGTTTAATGACGGGCATTGTCCGTCATTAAAAGTTTTCTTTTAATGACGGGAGTCCGAAATTTTTTTAAAAACACTCGTTCGACATTAAAAGGTCGCACGGTTTTCGTCCGTCATTAAAAGGTCCGTGAATTTTTTTCCGTCCGTCATTAAAAGCCATTTTTGTAGTAGTGTAAGTTCAAATCTATTATCTTATTCATATCTAATTTTAATAAATAATTAATTAATTCCATAATTAATTAATTACCCAATTAAATATCACATATTTAATCTTAGGGATTTTATTAAAATTAAAATTAATAGGAATCCAATTCATATTTAATTATTTGAATGCTTTCAAATATTTTCTCTCAAGAATTAATTTTTTAAATTAATTCAAAAATTATATTATAAAGTTTCATAAACTTTATATTATAATGTATCAACATACATTATACGAATCCCCTAAATAAATTGAACACTTTCAATTTACAATTTATACTTAATTGCCTCAAGTCTTTTACGAGCTACAAGTGGGACCTAATGGACCTACAGATCAGAAGCTCCAACGATACGAGACTAAGTGACTAAACTCATTAACAAAGTTAGTCTCCATTCGTTAACTGTGGGTCACTCCACTAAAGACCCACAGCTGCACTCTTCTCACTGTAGAATATTTCTGTGTTCACGGATATTGACCAATAACGGAAAGTCAGTCCTTCACGTGTGTTCGTACCCCAGCTAGGTCAAATTACCGTTTTACCCCTGGGTTACATCTTTGTCCTTAAGTCCCTAGTGCTCCTCTAATGAACAACCTGTTTGAGGTCCAACCAACAAACAGAAGTCCCTCTTGTGCCATAGAGAGGGTAGGGCTCATTGTTCAAGACTCGGAGACACCACTTAAGGGAACACACCTCTACTTACCCTAGAGTCGGGAAGGAGTGAATTTCATCTTGTGTGATTATGTTCCCAGCTCCCCACTCTGTATTGTCCCCAAAATGGTAGGATTATTGAGTCGGCGTGCAGGCCACTCTCACCCATACAAATCAAAGGACAACCCCTCGTGAACAGGAGTCCATAATCCACTCAAGATTGAGACCGAGTTGCCTAGGTCATCCTAGTGAGATAGAAACCTAATTGGCTAACGGTGTTAGAGCTAGTGGTTAACTACCTCGCGGTCTGGTCTTGTGCAAACTCATTGCACATGATACCCCCACTCGCATGTCCACTACATGAACGCGTTGGATCATTGCGTTTGTATCATAATACAAAGTGGGTCGTATCCATAGTGTCACCAGGATAAGGTACCCAGCCTTATCCCTATACTATAGACCCTTTAGGCTGTATCTTGAACATTGATCCACGTATGTCCCTACATACTAGTTCAAGCCTCATACTAACAACCTAGGATGTTTAGTTTATTAGATTAGGGTTAATACGACAAGATTTACTTAATACAAACAAGATAAATCATTTTATTAATGTTCGGTCAAATGTTAGATTTACTATCTACGAGTTTTAGGGCATAAAACCAAACATGATGATGATTCACAGACATCTCTCTCTCATTCACTGAAAAATTGTCTCTACATAGAAAAAAATTCTCCAGAAATTCCCTTATCAAAATTAGGATCCCACCATCCTCCTCATTGTTCCCTATGAGAATACTGGTGAAGGCCAATTGGTGGTGTTCTTGGTGATTAGTAGAGAAGAAACAATCATATTCCTTCCATTGGTGATTTGGTGAAGCCCTCTTGAGTCTACAACGAATGTTTGCTTCAAATTCTTCTTCTCTGTAGTATGATAATTAGGATTAGATTCTAATTAATTCTATCAGCATGCTTAGCCCTGATTAACAGTAGATTGAATGGTTTATTTACTGTATTATTGTTCCAACGTATCAATATTTTATTTCTTAATTAAATCTGAGCAAATGGTCTGGTAAATTTTCGTTGCGCTTGGGATTTAAACCCAACACCACTATATTCCAATATTTATGGTAAAATAGTGTTGGATATCCATCGAGTCCCGGAGCTGTAATGGGGAACATTTCATTTATTGCTCTTTCAATTTCTGCTTTAGTAAATGGAGCTAAAAGTCTATTATTCATGCTTTGAGACACTTTAGGCTGAATGTTCCTTAGAGCTAGTTCAATATTAGCCATTTCAGGATTAGTATATTAGCCATTCTGGGTACTCTTAGCATCTATATGGTTTTGTGAATAGGATCTTATAGACACTTGGCTTGAATCTTTCCAAAGTAAGCATGTCTTCCCTTAGCTTCTTCACTTCTGACCATTAGGCATCCATCAAATCTACACTTCGTTTTAATCATGTTTATTATTCCTTCACCACACTTTGTTTCCGTAATGAACAAAACTTGGAGATTTCTTATCGAAACAAGGTTTGTAAGTATGTTGTAGGATCGTATGACAACACTAGAGGGGGAGGGGGTGAATAGAGTTGTTTAATAAAATTTAAAACTTTTTGCTAAATTAAAATGAATTGATTTAAACTAAATAAATTTAATAAGCACTATAAAGCATAAAATATGCTAGAAATATTTGAAAATTTTCCTAGGCTTGCAATCTACTCATAAAAATGAAATAGCGGAAATTAAAAGAGTAGAGAGAAAGAGATAACACCGGGAAATTTTATAGTGGTTCGGAAATTCCTACTCCACTCCCCAAGACTTCTTCTTGGGTATTTTACTGCAACGGTTCTCTTACGGGTGAGAACCAAACCGACTCTTTTTTCAGGTTCAAGAGTAAACCTCTACCGATCATTTTACAGGTTCAGGACCCAACCTATACCGGTCTTTTTAAACGGGTTCAAGATCAAAACCACTATGATCATTTTAACTGGGTTCAGGATCAAACCACTACAAATCCTTTTTCGGGTTCCGGATTAAACCACTTACTCAATTCCCATGGTGCACCCACACCTTATTACAAGTTCTCAATAATAAATAAAAGAAGAAGCTCACAAAATAAAATACCTCTTGAAGGCAAATTACACAATTAAGAGTACTCACAAATTTTCACTCAAAAAGTCCCTCACAAAATGACAATAGGCCGGTTGAAGAGCAATGGAGGCTTTTGGACAAGAATAATTTGATAACTTGAGTGTGTTTTGGAGGAGAAGAGAATGACTCAATTTATAGATAGAGAAATTGAATTTTGGCCATTGGATTAAATTCAAAATGGATGGTGGAGATTTGATTTAATGAGAAAGGAAAGAATTTTGAATTTAAAAATGAAATTTGAAAGATTGAAATTAGGATATTTTAAGAATAAAATAAGGATTTGAAAGGATATGAAATTTGGCAAGAATTCAAATTTGAATGAGATGTAATTGATGGAATTTTGGAGAAATTTAGATGATGGAAAATGAAAAAATGAAGCTAAAAAATTTCTCAAAAATGGTTGAAATGCTCTCCAAGATGAGTAGTATTTTTCAGAAGTTTTTCCCATTTTTTCGGAATTTTTTCGAGCCTTAAATAGACAAAAATGGCTAAACTTGCTGTTGGCTGCCATGTGTCGCTCTCTGATTGGCTGCAATAAAAGAAAATCAAAATGAATATTAAAATAATATTATATTCTAAAGTTGACCATTTGACTTTCTTTATTATTAAAAAATTCGACTGCCATGTGTCACAATATCATTGGGCCACGCATCGACACGTCATTTGCCACGTCACTGTCACGTTATCGAAATTTGACTGTTTGAGATGTCACGTCATCAAAGTTGACCGTTGACCGTCCTCATCAACCGCCACGTCGGATGCCACGCCAGCATAGTGCCACGTGTCATTGCCACATAGGATTTTCTCCTTCAATTTTGTTTTGGTCGTAACTTCTTCGTTTGAGCTTCGATTTGAGCGATTCAAGTTGTGTTGGAATCATCTTTCCAAACTCTACATTATGAACACTTTAAAACACTAAAATCATTAGTAAATTAAAGTTTGTTATCATCAAAATATATAGTATGATTGAAGCTCGTAAAGCTAACATATGTGACATTTGTGGGATTTATTAGAAAAGTAAGAAGAAAAAAAGAAAAAAGATTAGACAGAACGTGTGGTTTTAATATTATTTAGACAAATCAAGTGGTGTGCACCCATTTGTTTGTATCTGTGTTGCGTCTCTACGAGAGACACAACATTTGTGAGGTGACACCAACTAGACGGTAAAAGACGAACTAAACGGTAAAGGAACAACAACTAGACGGTAATCTTTGGAAACGTGCATAATGACGGAACGACTTGTCGAGGATCATGTCAAATAAATTTATAATCCATGATTCCTAAAGCTAACTGACAGGTCCGACTTATCGAAGATGGTGTTGGTCAAATAAAATTTATAATCCACGGCACTACAACTATTTTGTAGAAATAGTGGCCGGGGTCGAACACAGGGAAGGGGACCTAGCAATTATAGAATTTTGTGCTTATGAAAACAGAGTGGATTTTTAGAATGAAGGACAAGCAAAAGAGATAAAAATAATTAAATGCTGAAATTTAAAAGACAGAAAACTAAGCACGCAGGATAAAAATTAGACGAAAACAATAACATGAAAAAGGATCGTTGGATTGGGATTTATTATGCTTGATTCTAATTCGTTGGCTTCCTAGTTTTCTCTAATAATTATTCTAAACTGATGTCATTAGTCCGGTCGACTTCTGGGTTACGCGGAGGACCCCCCTACACTAACCTGTGCTAATTATCTTGCTAACCGTGAATTCTGCAATTAACAAGATTAATTAATATAGACTCTATCGATCGCCACCCCTTATACATAATTTAGCAACCATCTGAGACCTAAGCAACGGTTACTAAGTATATCTAACTAGTTAATTAACAAGCAATTTCGCAACTACCTATTAAAACTAGCCGCTTTGGGATCGTGGGTTCGGAATCGTAAGAACCAAATTCAAATGCAATTTAAATCTAATTCCTACAACCTTTAACATGCATCCTAGGCCTATCAAGGGTCGTCTCGCGTAGAGAGTGGCTTGCCTCAACCTAGTGGCTATCTAAAAATAACTGATGGAATACACAAGCAGTAATCGCATAGGCGTCAATCCTAATAGACTAGCCTCACGTATTGGTTTAAACGGGATAACATGCAAAACTTAATAAAATACAGCAAGAATAGCAAGTATAACTCAGAAAACTCAGCCAATCTTATTAAGAATCAAGATATCAACTCAATCCAACGATCTAAACGAGATTAGCTACGCATAGATGAAGTAAAATCAACAATAAACATGAAAGAATCCATAAAATATGACCAAGAATGGTCTACAATAGTGCTGGAATGTAAAACAAAAGAAATCGTAAAAGGACCAAAATTCTAACCTAACGGCAGACTAAAATCGAGGCTACATATATATAGAAAATACGGCGGCGTCGAGACGCCAAGGGTAGTGTCTCGACGCTGCGAACAATTCACTCCGGCCAGATCTCGCATCGGCGTCGAGACGCCAAGGGCAGCGTCTCGACACCAGCCTCAAATCTTGACTTCCTGCTTTAATTCTCGGTTTTGTCTCGCTTCTTCTCGGTACGGGGCTTCAATCTTCGGCTTTTGGTGTCATTTTTCAGGTCCGCTTCAACACAATATGGTATTTTCACCTCCTCGCCATCCAAGACACCGAGATGGCTCCAAAACTTCATAATTGGCCCGAATTAACACTAATTGGCGTGATCGCCTCCCGACATAGCCTAAGCTCAATTAACATGTAAATAAGACAAGTAAAGCTTAAAATGACTCTAACAAGCTTAGATTAGAGGCGATAAAATAGAACTATTTAGGTCCTATCACTAACTTGTAGCAGTAGTGGTCGGGGTTGATCATAGGGAACAATCGGTTTATTTCTAAATTCTTTTGTGTTTTGGGTGACCAAAAAGGGAGGTTTATGGATGAAAGATTAAAACATAAAATAAAGGCGGGAAAATAAATAAGAAAAATTAAATGTAAGGAAAGTAAAAAGCGGGGTTAGTTAATCTTACCATGAAGATTATATAATTGGTTCTCGGGATATAAGTTTGGTAATTCAATCCTTGACTCTCTTAATTAATTGAATTATTTAACAAATTGTCTAATCGTCACTAAAACCAATGATTGAAGACCCCTAGGGGGTGTTTGGCCCATGGTTTTGGGTTTGGGTGGTTTTGTGTTCCAAACTCAAAACCATATTTGCCTCATTGTAATCACAACACCATGGGTTCAAACACAACCTCATGGTTTTTCTCTCCAAACCTACCTCAAAACCACTCAAAACCTATGATTTCTCTTTCTTCCATTAAGTTGGTGGGACCTACTATTACTTTATCCATTTTTATCATAAATTTGGTGGGCCCCATCATTTCTCTTTCCATTTTTCTCATAATTCTTTTCATTTCTTTATATTTAATTAACAATATATATATATATAATTTTATAATTTTAACATAAGAAAAGGTATTTTAGCAAACTTACCCATATAAATATTTTTAAAATAAAGTATAATTTTGAGTTAACGTATTATAAAAATATGTATTTATTTTCAAATTAACAATATTCCGAGTGACAAAAATAAATAGTATGTTATTTTGAATTTATTAAAATAAAATGAATAATATTTAATTTTAAATCTGCTATAGTAAATAAAGTATTTAATTTCAAATTACATACACAAAAACAAAAACAAATTTATATGTACAATTTTTTTTAGTTCAACAACGTTTCAACATGGGAATATTCGAACCTCTAACTTTTTTATCGAGGACATATATCAATTATTGCTAAGCTAAGTTTATTTTGGCATATGATACTTATTTTGAACTTATTTATATTTAAATAATATAAATATACATAATTTTATATTTAATTTAGTCATTTTAAAGTAACCTATAGATTCCATTTTATTTATTATGTGATCATATGTTCTAAATTTTTCTTTTTCCATGAACCATGTTTTTTTTTTTTTTTTTGTCTCAATAACTACTTTAATTTAACATTAATGAACTATTGTTTTGAATTTAAAATTTGCATGTGGATCCATGGAAAAAATGACCAAACTTAAACGCCCGTTTAATAATTTGGCTTTTGGTTTTTTATTTTTGAAAATCATGTTTGTTTTCTCTCAATTTTCTTAGGATGATTTTCATCTTTGTTAAAGACACATTTGAATTCATAGACAAATTCCAAAAACAAAAACTATTTTTGAAAACTTTTTTTTTCAAATTTTTTAATTTTCAAATGGTGCCTAAGAATTTCATGTTATGTTTTTCAATTTGTCAATGACAATTAATATTTTGATTATTGGAAACAATTTTCTTATTCTTCGTCTATACCATAAATTCAATGTTTAATTCAAAATTCTCTTAAAAATTAATCTATCTTACACAAGGGGTTTTATAATTAATAAAGCATTCACCCAAAAAAAAGAAAAAATAATAACATATAAAAGCAAAAAAAAAAAAAAAAAAAAAAAACTGTCAAAACCCGGGGTTCATAACCCAGCATCCCAAACACTGTTTTCTGATTCCCAGGGTTCAGAACACAGCACCCCAAACACTGTTTTCTGATTCTCAGGCTTTCAAACACGCCAGAACAAACCCCCCAGGGTTCTGATTCCAAAACCATGGGCCAAACAACCCCTTAGTGTTTCCAACCCGACCAATGCATCGAAGCTGAAGCCTAATTAGATTGCTAACCAATGACGTCTCATTAATAAGAATCTAATTGCATTAAGTAAAAGTTGGTCGTTAGATAGACTTATATAAACTAGGAACAACCTGGGTTTATATACAATTCTAAGTCTAAATTTCTAGATTTATCATGCAATTGAGCTAATTGGGATAACACGCCTTTCAACACAATTAACACAATCGACTATTACTAACCAATTTAGCATAACAATTAAACCAAGTCAAGCAAATAGATTGTCGATCTATTCTATCAATTTAATTGTAATTAAAATGGAAATTTAGAACACAACTGACAATAATTCAATAAACTAAATATGAGGTCTCAAGAATACCAAAACTTACATTACCGAGTCCCGATTACAGCAATCCGAGCTTAGTTGGCCATAGACAAGCACCTCCAAGCTCGAGGCTTGATCAACCAACCCTTAGACTAAGAAAACTTAAAAGAAAAGCTTGAAACTAGAGAGAAAAGTGGCTACAAAATTGTAGTGAGGGATGAATTGAGAGATGATTCTAAACCTAAACCAAGACACTCTATTTATAGGACTTCTTGGCCTTCAATTCGTGGAAACTTGGTGCTGAAGAGAGCCTCCAAATATGGCAAATTCGTGGAGCAAATAAGGAAAGATCCAATTCTGGAAAACTGGGTAGTGTCGCAACGCTATGGGCTAGCGTTTCGACGCTGTCCCTTCAAATTTGGGAAGTATCTCTCAGATCTGCCTACCGTCGCAACGTTGTGGGCTAGCGTCTCGACACTGAGCCCCAGCTTGGTCTCCAAGTTCTTTCCTTATTTGTGCAGCGTCTCGACGCTGATGATGGGTGTCTCGACGCCGATGAGGCTCCAAGGGCAGAATGGTCATTTTACTCTTCGATTTTGTCCGTTTAAGCCCCGAATTGCTTCCAAAGCTCCGATGAGGACCTATACACATATTATACTCATTTTAAAGCATTTTTCGCAAGGAATTCAACTAAGATAAGAAAATTGGGAGATTCTAAATGTATAACAAATTAGACCGATCACTTACACAGGATCTGGTGAATCTCCGACACGTCAAGCAGCTGCATTAGGCGAAAAGACGGTCAAAACTCTTTGGAAACGCGCATACGCATTTATAGATTTTTTTTAAATGTATTGTGTTAGGAAGTTACATCAAGTGAAAGATTTGATTATATATATATATATATATAATATTTAAAGGATAGCATGTTTCAGGCGGTTTTGATTTTTGCATATTTAAAGGATAACGTGTTTCAGGCGGTTTTGATTTTTGCATTTTTCCATACCCGCAACCCTCACTCACTACATAACCACAAGTTTGTGGTTCGAATCCCCCTCCCCATATATTGTCAAAAAAAAAAACCCTCACTCACTACATTTCTCTCTAACATTTTCTCTTCCCAACACTCCTTCCATTACATCTTGACGTCCATTTTTCATTTTCGGTTTTGTTCATCTTCACTAGTAGTTGCCTTCTCCATCTTATATTTTCAAATTTTCAGAAGATCGATTTTTAGAATCATGATGGGGGAGCACGTATTTCTTTTTACGTTGTATTTTTTGTCTTTTTCTTTGTGTTGGTAGTGTTACTAATTTATTTTTTACACTGATTTTTGTAGATAAAGAGGAGATTGTTAACCTTCATACTCGGGAGTGCAGTTGCAAGGAGTTTCAACTAGAGCAACAACCATGTGCACACGCAATTGCTGCAGCAAGTCGGAGTATAAATGTGTACAATTTATGTGATCGTTATTATACTAATGAATGGTTGTTGTCTACATATGCAGAGCCTATTTTTCCAGTCGAAAATGTCTCGAAGTGGAAGACACCAGCTAACTTTGTGGAAATGAAGGTCTTACATCCAAAGTTAGTGGCAAGGGTTGGTCGATGCCAGAAAAAGAGAATACCATCAGTTGGTGAAACTCCCAAATTGCATAAATGCGACATATGTGAGAAAGAAGGTCATAATAGATTGACATGTCGTAATCCGATTGCATACACCAAAAAGTCAATTGTACGAGATTAATGTAAACTCTTGTATTATAGTTGTGTTTTAGTTTTTTGAAACACTTCAGTTTTACTAATTGTGGTTTGAGATTAATGAAATACACTCGTTGTACGTCATATGAGATGTTTTAGTTATGTTAATTTTATTGTTGCATGGCATGAAATGTCAATTGTGTTTGAAATACACCATTGTAATTTTTTTTCTCGTTATTTCTTATATCAGTAGCTTATAATTAATTTTAAAAAAAATCAGTAGCTTAAAATGATTTGCTGTTTTTTTTCTCGCAATTTCTCATTTCAACATCTTAAAATATGTAATATTTCTTGCAATCTCTTGCTGCAAGAAAAAGTTAAGCATCCCCTGTCAATTTTTTCCTCGTCATTTCTTATATCAGTACGTAGCTTAAAATTATTTCTCCAAAAAATCAATAGCTTAAAATGATTTGCTTTTTTTTTTCTCGCAATTTCTCGCAGCGAGAAAAATTTCAACATCTTAAAATATGTAATATTTCTTGCAATCTCTTACTGCGATAAAAAGTTAAGCATCACCTGTAATTTTTTTCCTCGTCATATCTTATATCAATAGCTTAAAATTTTCTAAAAAAATCAGTAGCTTAAAATGATTTGCTTTTTTTTCTTGCAATTTCTCGCTACGAGAATTTTTTTTGTCTTGCAATTTCTCGGTGCGAGAAAAATTGCAGCATCTTAAAATATGTAATATTTCTTACAATCTCTTGCTGCAAGAAAAAGGTGAGCATCCCCTGTAATTTTTCTCATCATCTCACACCCCTGTAGATTAAGCATCGCCACAAATATCCTAACATTGAATATATCATATATTTACTTGAATAACAATCTAGTCTCTTAATACATTGGGGTATTGGTCCATAATTGGAATGTCTTTCTAAAGTGCGACATGTTACCTTGACATAAAGTAACTAAATCGGATCCAGTTACAATATATTCAAAATATTTAATAGTGAATACACCGCAGTCTTTGGAATTGCACTGAACCGGAGCTGACTATGCCTTTACTCAATGTCATGGGTAACCCTAGAACCATAAAAAAGTCAAATGTCAATATATATAAACTCAGACATTCCAAAGGAACCATATAAAAAAGCAGAACACGTGAATACATGAACTAGTTTTATATTGTTTTCTTATCTCGCAATGCTCGTAGTTTCTCGCAGTTTCTCGTACTTACAAACCAATGCAATAATCGACATAAGCATAGTACAAATCATGAATTCAAGTAACAAGCATAAGTTATACTCACACATTCCAAAGGAACCATATAGGAAAGCACAACACGTGAATACATGAACTAATTTTATGTTGTTTTCTTTTCTCGAAATTTCTCGTACTTACAAACCAATGCAATAATTGACATAAGCTAGTACAAATCATGAATTCAAGTAACAAGCATCAAGTTATACTCACACATTCTATAGAAACGCATAACACGTGAATACATGAACTAGTTTTATATTGTTTTCTTTTCTCGCAATTTCTTGCAGTTTCTCGCAGTTGCTCATACTTAAGTACCAATGCAATAATTGACATAAGCATAGTACAAATCATGAATTCAAGTAACAAACATCAAGTGATACTCACACATTCAAAAGGAACCATATAGGAAAGCACAACACATCAATACGTTAGTTTCATATTGTTTTCTTTTCTCGCAGTTTCTCGTACTTACATACCAATGCAATAATTGACATAAACCTCGTAAAAATCATGAATTCAAGTAACAAGCATCAATTTACACTCACAAATTCCAAAAGAATCACATAGGAAAGCACAATACGTCGCCTGCTCAACACACCAACACATGATAAAAAAAAATACAATTTACAAAAAAGGCAAGGATTTGGGAGGAAGACCATAATCAAAAAGTGTCGAGCAACCATTTATAGCATAACATTCGAAAATTACCATAACAAAAGTACGCAATACATAAAAATTTGACTACTTTTGCATTATGTTTTTTTTTTCTTCACAATTTCTCGTACTTGCAAAATAATGCAACAAATTAATTGGGAGTAACAAAGTACCAAACAACGATTCAAAGCTAAACATTCTAAAATAATAACAATAAAAGTAGAATAAATAAAAATTTTAACCTAATCAGAGATTTTTGCATTATGTATTTCTGCTCGTAGTTTCTCTTACTTACAAAATAATTCTCACTTGAGATATATTCAAAGTACAAAGCATCCATCAAAGTACCAAGCATGAATTATACCTAAACAATATTCTAAAAGAACCATAAGAAAAGATCAATACATAAAAAATGGACTACTTTAGCATTATTTTTTTTCCTCGTAGTTTCTCATACATACAAGTTACAAAACAATTCAAGAATTTGGGAGGAATTTCGCACAATCAACGCGTCGGCAGAAATAGCCCCTGCCACATTTCTGCCGATGCGTTGACCCACACGTCGGCAGAGATCATTTCTCCCGACGCGTAAGTCAACGCGTCGGCAAAAATGGCCCCTGGTGTATTTTTTCGAACTCGTTGACTTACGCGTCAGCAGAGACCATTTCTGCCGACGCGTGCAAAATACGTGTCGGCAAAATCTCTACCGACTCTTTTTTCGACTTCTTCCCTGACGTCTAGAAGCGCGTCGGGAGAACCTTTGCCGACGCGTTTTTCAATCTTTCCCGACGCATTGGCCCGTCGGAAGAGACCTTAATTGTTGTAGTGAGATCCCTATTCATCTGGTTTTTTTTTTTCGTGTGGGTTTGGGTTTTTGGTTTCGTCTGTGTCCCCATTCTACGTCTGCTTTTTGGCTCTCTTTTTTTGCGTCTGGGTTACTGTAAAAATACGCCCCGTTTTTTTTTTTTTTTTTGCTTATGCGCCTAATTTACTACGTCGGAAGGAGTTTGGTTTCTGTTTTTATTTTGTTTCTGGAAAAATACCCTGTGTTTTTTCATTCATCTTTTGCTTTTTTTTTGTTGCGACTGATTTTCGTTTTAAAATCTTTGCTTCTGCATCTTTTGCATTTTTTAGGTAAATACCCGGTATGGGTTTTTAAATACCCGGACTGAAGGCCACTATTTCCCAAAACTTCTCTGTAATTAGTTTTGTCTGCCTCAAATTTTAGTTTCTTAGAAAAATTCTCACTCGCATAGTTATTCCATATGGGGTATTTTTATTTAGCTAACTGGCATAGTTATTTCATATGGGTATTTTTATTTAGTCGTTTTTGAAGTATTGACGATCGATTCAGAGGTATTTATTATATACCCCGAGATTCAGAGTCAAATGTAATGGAATACGATATTCCTTGATGCAACATTAACTTTGAAAAACTTCGAATTCAACATAATTGTCACTATCGTTCCATTTATCATTGTGAAGCATTCGAATACGAATTAAGTTGAAACCTAAAAACTATTTTTAAAAAATTATATATTACCAAATGACAACTAAATACTATTAACTAAACTTGGTTTATGGACTACTGAATAAATGAGACTTTTTTTTTCATTCTGATATGAACACATAGAACAAGAAATAACAACAACATACATACGAAAGTATGGATTACAAACTACGAAATTAAATTGAAAATATACAAAAAAAACAAAAATGGAGCGTGCGGCTGAAGTTTACCCAAGAAAGAGAAATGAAGGTTGCCGCAAAATAAAGGGGAATAAAATGGAAAAGGGGATAAGGAGACTTAATAGGTTATTGTTGACCAAAAATGAAAAAAAAAATTGAAAAAAAAAACAATAAGAAATCGGAATTAAAATGAAAATGGCATGTTTTGGGGCAAGAAATCTTTTAGAAATAAAATCACATAATAAAGGGAGGGTTAAAAATCACTTTTGGTCCCTGAACTTTCACGAAAGTAACAATTTAGTCCCTGAACTTTGATTTGTAACGATTTAGTCCCTGTACTTTTAATTTTTTTAACAATTTAGTCCCTAAACTTTAAAAAGTAACAATTTAATCCCTGTACTTTCAAATTTGTAACGATTTAGTCCCTATCGTGAAAAATTAATGTAAAGATTTAATGAAATTTCTTACCTAGATAGATTAATAAACTAGTTTGGGATCCAATATGTTAATAAGCTACAAAGTTTAATCATTAAATAATAAAAATCAACATTTAATTTTGATGATTTTTTTGCAACAAGGATTAAATTATTACAAATTTGAAAGCACAGAGACTAAATTGTTACAAATTTGAAAGTATAGGGACTAAATTGTTACAAATTTGAAAGATAGGGACTAAATTGTTACTTATTAAAGTTCATGGACTAAATTGTTATAAAATTAAAAATACAGGGACTAAATCGTTACAAATCAAAGTTCAGGGACCAAATTGTTATTTTCACGAAAGTTTAGGGACCAAAAGTGGTTTTTAACCTAAACGGAGAGTTACCAAATATGGCTGAGGGCTGCCTAATGAAAAAAAAAAACCAATAATTAATATAAATTAATAAGGACATTTGGGGAAGAATAAAAATTGAATTAATGTTGTAAATTTTACCATTGATATAATTAAAAGATTTAGACATATTTGAAATTAATAGGTTAAAGGAGTCCACCCACCATAATTTCTAAAAAAATGTTTCACGATCAATTTTTGTCCATTTTTCTTGTTGCGTTGTAAGAAGTAATTGGGTTAATTACATAAATGGCTAAATTAAAATAGTCGTTTTGTTAAATAGCTATATGATTCTAAAATTTCAAATATGGCCATAACAAAATGTTTAACGTTTATATATTATTTTATTGGACAAATATACCCTTGAAACAAGATTTTCTCTTTTGGGAGCAAATTTTGTAGCGACAGAAACTTATGGCTAGAAATTAAGACTCAACAAAATCTAAAGGGAAAAATACACTTTTAGTCCCTGAGGTTTGGGTTAGGTTTCATATTAGTCCCTAAGTTTTCAAACTCGACAATTTAGTCCCTAAGGTTTGAATTTCGTTTCATTTTAGTCCCTCCATCCATTTTTCCGTTAGATTTTAACGGATTGCTGATGTGGCACTATTTTTTTTATTAAAAAAATTATTTTTTCACTTTTTTAAATAATGATAAATAAATAATAATAAAATATCATTTTTTTAATATTTCTTCTTCTTCACTCTTATCCTTCCTCAACACCAACCCATCTTCTTCTTCCTCAACACAAAACCATACCAGCCACCGTCGGCCGTCCCACCGACGACCACCGTTCCCCGGCGATCGGCCGTCGTCGACGGCTAAGATTTGTTTTCCCCTCTTCTCCTCCTTTCTTTCTTCTTTGTTCCCTTCATTTCTTCTTTTCTTCATTTCTTTCTTCGTCGGCGATCTGGATTCCAACCATTTTCTTATTATAAAAATAAAAAATAATAAAAAATTAAAAAATTAAAAATTAAAAAAAACCAGAGAAATGGGTTGTAGGGATGGCAGTGAGAAACGAGGTCGACTGCACAAGCAGATCTGGGCACGAGCAGATCTGGAACTTGGTGGAGATCGTTCAGATCTTCTTCTGGGCGGAGATCATTCAGATCCTTCGTCGCGGAATCGTTGTTCACGAACTGAAATCTGAAGCAGTAGTAAACAGAAAGAAAAGAAGAATGAAAGAAAAGAAAGGAAGGAAAAAGAAAAAAACAAATTGGTCAGCGGCGGCAGGTGGCCGGTGCTGTCGCCGGCAGTTACAGGGATGGTGGGTGGTGGTGGTGGTAAGTGGGTGGTGAAGAAGAAGAAATAAAATATTAAAAAAATAATGATTTTTTTATTAATTTAATATTATTTTTATTTTAAAAATTAAAAAATTATTTTTAAAAATAATAAAGAGGTGCCACGTCAGCATTCCCTTAATTATTAAGGGAAAATTGGATGGAGGGACCAAAATGAAACTAAAATCAAACCTTAGGGACTAAATTGTTGAGTTTGAAAACTCAAAGACCAAAATGAAACCTAACTCAAATCTCAGAGACTAAAAGTGTATTTTTCTCAAATCTAAAAGAAGATTTTTTATAATTAAATATAAAATATAAAATTTATAGATTTTATTTACAAGAAATTAATTGTAAGTAAAATTAAAAATTGATAAATATTAATCGAAGATATGAGTAAATTTGATTTAGATGAAAGCTTTTTTTTTTGAAAAATTTAGATGAAAGCTTTATAAAAATCTTAAAGAGAAAGTAAATATTTCCATTTGAAATATCAAATAATTAAACCTATAGTATTAGTAATATATTTATACAATTAGGAGAGAAAGTAAGGGCATGTTTGGTAGACAATCCGGATTCTGTTTTATGTTTTCATATTCACTGAAATTAGTGAATATGCGTTTGGCAGATGTGTTTTTGAAAACTGTTTTCGGATTCTGTGATCCAAATAGTGTAAAATCTGAAAACAACTTTTTTATGTTCAGTGTATCCAGATTTTAAATCTGAAATTTTTAAATACATAATTAAATTAAAAATGATTACAACTTTAATAAATATAGTATTTTCATGTTATAAACTCAATTCATTTTTGTGAAATTAAAATTTGTATAATATAATGTATTATAAATTATATGATATTATAAAATAATAATAATACAAAATTTATAACATATAAAATGTTTATAAATTAATTAATAATAGTTTATATTCAACTTAATACTTTGGTTGATAACTACAAATAGTTTATGATTTATAAATATATCATCAAACACATTTTGAACAATTTTTGAAATTGGAATCAAATTTCTGAATTTGCTATCAAACACATATTTGAAAATATGAAATACAACTATGTTTTCATTGAATCCCTTGTTTTCAAATTTCTGTTTTCAGATCACCTACCAAACGAACCCTAAATAACCCTAAATTACTTCACATACGGTTGGGAGAAATAGTGAAAACGCTGGAATTGCAGGCGATTGGAGGAAGCATGTGGCGGCGACGACGGTTGCGCGCTTGCCGGCGTCGTCTTGGAGTAACAGACTACGTCGAGAAGTAACGGGACTACAAGAGGGTGACGCAATTTCGTGGGTATGCTTCAACATGTTGAGTTCTCCTTCCACGTGACGCCGATTTGGTGGGTTTCACAGTAGCATGTTGGGGTTGTGACAGCAATTTGTTGGTTTCATTGTTGGTGGTTGTTTCTCCCTTCAACGGAGACGGCGACAACGTGGTTTATGATGGATTTTTTATTTTTCAATTTGGTTCTAGGCTAGCTAGCAACTTTAGTCTGGGTAGGAGTTTTTTTGTTGACACCCTTTGCATAAACACTTAGGCGCCGTTTGGCCCACTGTGTTGGTTATAATAGTGGGGGTTATTATAACCAACCCAGTGTTTGGGGCATCAACAAAAATAAGGGGTGGAGTTGGTTATTTTTCCCCTCCGTGTTGCTACAGTAACCACTATTCAACCCACCCAATTATTCTATCCATTATCTATAGTAACTCTTTCTCTCTTCTTCCATGTGACTCATTGACTTTTCTACCGACGACTTTTCCGGCGACCACCGACAACTTTTTCGACGACCGCCGTTGACTTTCCGGCCACTTTTCCGGCGATCACCGACAACTTTTTCCGACAACTTTTTTTTAAAAAAAAAAAAAAAAATCTTTCTTCTCATTTTCATTTCGAAAAATATAAAAAATGAAAATAAAGAAAGAAAAAAAAAAGAAAAGAGGTAGAGGTAGAAGAAAATGAAAGGAAAAAAGAGGGAAAAAAATTTCAATCGCCGAAAAATTTGTTGGTGGTTGTCGGAAAAATCGGAAAATTTCTAGGGAGTTAGATACTTGGTTGTCTTTGTACATATATAAATATGGAGTTTTATTACATAATTACTTTTGATAATGAAGTATATGAATGTTTACCTTCGTCGTACCATATTTTTCATTTCAAATTATACTTATCGTATTTAAGTTTACCGTGATAATAATAATTTTTTAAAAAAATACTACTCAAGTTTTTATTTTATGTGATTTCTATTTTATTTGATTCTTTTGATAATGAAGGTAAAATGAGTTTTGAATAAGCATCACCATTTTTATGTTGGAAATACATAAATGAAACAAATATGGTTATGGTTTTTCTATATGAAATTATAAAATGACTTATTTTGTGAAAAAACCATGACTCTAAAACAGAGAAAATCAACCCTTACTTTAGGTTATTTTTATTTCCTTTTAAGTTAAACACATAATTTAACCCCTGTACCCAAAACTTTATTTTTTTTACAACTAAACCCAATATATTTTTTTTTAATTAATATTTGAAGTACAAAGTTGTATGAGGAAAATAAACAAAAAAAAAAAAAAGTCAGGAAAAAAAATAGTCAGCTTGAAACATAGACTATTTGAACCCAGACTAAAATAGTCTGCATTTCAAACACAGACTATTTTATCCCAGACTATAATAATCTGCACCCCAAACACAGACTATTTTATCCCAGATTATAATAATCTGCACCCCAAACACAGACTATTATAACCCCTAGACTATTATAATCCCCCAGCTATTATAACCACCAGCTATTATAACCAACCCAGCACCCCAAACAGCCCCTTAAGAAACACGAAACAAAAAATCAATCCAAACCTTGTTTCCTTAAGACAGTTTTGTTTCCTCAAGGTATCACGAACAATTGTCTCCTAGAATAGGACGGATTACCGTAGCACTTCGAACACTGGTATTTAAGTAATCGTACAAAGTAGGAAAAGAGTTTTTGAAAGAAGAGTTTGTGTCTTTTCTCCAAAACTCAAACTGAATCATATATTTATAGACTATTTGTGGTCATTCAAATAGTCACATCTTTTCGTGTGAAGCTTGTTTGCATCTTTTGATAAATAGACACATCCGTTCACATAGGGTTTTGTACTTTACAAAGTACATCCTTTCACGTAAAGTTGTGATTTTTTATTTTTATTAAAATAATTTTATTCATAAATCCAACATTTTTCACGCCTCATTTTATTGATTGCCTTGTTTGTGATTTGTAGCTTGATTTGTTGGTGGAAACTCAAAAATTCGAAAAGTTCATTTTGGTAAGATAACTGAATACAAAAATAACAATTTAATTATAAGAAATAATCCCTATTTAAAAGTTTTTTAATTTCCCCTTTACTTGAGATATTATTAGTTTGGATATTTTGGTGAAATTTAAAGTTTTAAAGGGATTTTTCTTTTTACAATATGGAGGGTGGGGGTTTCGAACCACAGACCTCGTGGTTATCAGTACATCTTTATGTCAGTTGAGCTATGCTCTTGTTGGTTTTAAAGGGATTAGAGCATAACATCAAGGATTATAGCATTTCGATCTTCAAAAAATAATAATAATAATAAATAAAATGTTATAGCATTGAATGAAGTAATTGTGTTGTAATTGTGTTTGTTATATTTATAAAGTTTCAGATATGGTGAAAACTGAAAACTAAAGACAGTTTAAAGAGAAGAGCCAATGAGAAACTTAGAGCGGCAAAGAAACGTCGCAAATTTCTCTTGACAGCGATCATGATGTACACCATATCATTTACTTTGTTATTTATTATTTACAGAACAATGTCGTTATTTACTTCAACATGAACTTTACCATTGAACAAAGAGTATTTACATTTGACAATTTCAATTGATCGTTTTTCAAATTGTAAATAACTACATTTACAAAGAGTGTTTACTTCAATATGAACTTTACCATTGAACAAAGAGTATTTACATTTGACAATTACAATTGATCATTTTCAAAATTGTAAATAACGACATTTACAAAGAGTGTTTACTTCAATATGAACTTTACCATTGAACAAAGAGTATTTACATTTGACAATTACAATTGATCATTTTCAAAATTGTAAATAAAGACATTTACAAAGAGTGTTTACTTCAATATGAACTTTACCATTGAACAAAGAGTATTTACATTTGACAATTACAATTGATCATTTTCAAAATTGTAAATAAAGACATTTACAAAGAGTGTTTACTTCAATATGAACTTTACCATTGAACAAAGAGTATTTACATTTGACAATTACAATTGATCATTTTCAAAATTGTAAATAACGACATTTACAAAGAGTGTTTACTTCAATATGAACTTTACCATTGAACAAAGAGTATTTACATTTGACAATTACAATTGATCATTTTCAAAATTGTAAATAACGACATTTACCAAGAGTGTTTACTTCAACATGAGCTTTACCATTCAACAAGAATTTTCATGAAAAAATAGGATAGTTATATTAAATATTAGGGTATATTTAAAAAATGGAAAATATTGAATTATTATTAATATCAAATTGTAAGACTCATTGTTAGTAGTTGAAACACTGATCTATAAAATTTGAAAATATTGCAATTTATGATCAATGTTTTAGTAATGAAAATGAAATGGTTGATTTTATAAAAATTCCAAAAATTTGACATAATGTTTATTGATACCATTGGGTTTGAAATTTGGGGAATTCATAAAATGTATCAATGATTCATGAATTTTGGATAGAGTGTATGTGATGAATGTTTAAATTTAGAAGACCTAACAACCTATAAAAATGTGGAATTTTGAAAATGGATGTTTAAATTTAGATGATGGTCATGAGATTTGTAAGTGGTTTAAAATATTGAGAGAGAATTTGAAAGATTTCAAGATTATGGAAAAACTAAATTTTGTTGACCTAAAAACACGTAAAAAAAAAAGTTACAAGATAATTTGATCTAATGGAAGGGCAAAAAAGGAAAAAAAAAAAGGGTAAAATTATCTAAAAAATAAAGATTAGCCATTTTTAGAAATCTTGAAACAAAGAAGGTATCAAAAACTTTTGCCCATTCCCATCTCCAAAACCCTTGCACCAAAGGACCCAAAGAGTTTAGCCAAATTTCAAAAGCTGTTATTTTAATTTCGCTATATAGCACAATTTCCCGAGCCCAGGCCCAGGCCCATTTAGAAAATAAAATCAGACTAAAGAATTTCGGCCCAGAGCCAAGTTCAGCTGCCCATAACCCTAAAATATGTCAGCATTTCCTTCACGCTGAGGCGAACGAAACCCTAGCATTTGCAGCCAGCCACCGCAGAGTCTAAGGTTTGTTCAATGCAAATTCTCTCTTTCTATCGATTTCTTTTATAACAAGGATCGGCATCATAAGTTTCCTGATTTCACTATCTCCTCTCTGATTTTTTGGTTTAGAGATGGCGAAGTCGAAGAATCACACAGCGCACAATCAGTCCCGCAAAGCGCACAAGAATGGCATCAAGAAACCAAGGAAGCACTGCCACACTTCCACTAAAGGGGTAAGGGATTTATTGATAGAATCGCTTCTGTTCTTGTTGAATCGGTTTGTTCATTTATTTTTTAATAGAATGCTTCAGCAGAATAGTTTTAATTCTTGTCTCTTCGATCTGTGTATAGATGGACCCGAAGTTCCTTAGGAACCAGAGATACGCGAAGAAACACAACAACAAGAGTGGCGAAACGGCTACTGAGGAAGAGTAAAGTATAATGTTGTTGCTTTCAGTCCCAAACAGTAAACACAACAAGCAGAATCACAACAGCAAATAGACTTCACAGATGACTCCAGTGAATTTATACCAATGGCAAATCAATTAAGGGAAAAATAAAAGAATGGGAAAAACAGAACACTCAATCTTATAGTGGTTCGACCCCAAAAAGATGGTCTACATCCACTTAGCCATTCTTATTACTTTGATCAGTAGAGGATTTACAAATACACAAATGATTCGGAGATAATACTCATAGAACCTGGAAACCCAGCAAACACAGCTTCTACAGAGCTTGTTTCGGAACAACCGGAGCTTCTACTCAGGGCACCTGAGGAGAATATCAAGACATCACGAGACTACTTGCTCAATCAACCGAGTCACACTGAATCCTCCTCCTTCCCTCTTCTTCTCGCCACGCTCTTGAGAAACTCCCAGAGAATGAACTCTCACAGAAGAAGAATAATGCTCACACCCCTCTGAAGAAGATTGCCCACCTGAATATATTCTCATTCCCCTAAATACGGTTACCTGAATATATTCTCATTCCCCTAAATTCGGTTACGTCATCCATGTGCCACTAAATAACACACTCAGATTTAAAGGAATAATGATGCTCGACTGCATATCCCAATCACTCGAGATTCACCATACACATCAGCCTCATTTTAATACAGGTCAGCAGCTTCAAGCCAGCTCAGTTCCTTGACTTTTGCTACCAAAATCAACATATAACGCCATGAAGCGGCAAGTTTAGGATTTTTATGATTTAAGTTTGCTATCTATTGAACCTTTTGTTTTCTCTGTTCTTTTTTCTCAGTGGAAAGCGTTGCTTCTGAGGCTTGGTTATCATACATTATCTGTTTTGCTTTTTTAAGGTTTCAACTGTTGGATACATCTTCATACACAATCATTTGTGTCATTGATATTCTCAATTGTTTTAATGGTTGCTATTATCTTGTGTTGTTAATCTTGCTGAAAGGCATTTGAGTTATAGATTTAGATTAGATTTGTATGGTAGGACGAGGGTTTGATGTACTGGGTCTTAATTTTTATAGCTCATTCTTCTTCTGCACATTAAAAACAAGCTTCCCAAATTTGGACTTTGAGAGTCCTATGATTCTATGCTCAATTAGAGTCTTTGAGAGTCTTAATTTTTATAGCTCATTCTTCTTCTGCACATTAAAAACAAGCTTCTCAAATTTGGACTTTGAGAGTCCTATGATTCTATGCTTCATTAGAGTCTTTGAGAGTCTTAATTTTTATAGCTCATTCTTCTGCACATTAAAAACAAGCTTCCCAAATTTGGACTTTGAGAGTCTTATGATTCTATGCTCCATTAGAGTTGTTTCTTGAGACATTTTCTTGAAGATGTTTGGATTCAACCTCCTATATTTTTCGTGCTCTTTGACTAGTGCCAATGGAATAGTATTTTTTCCTAGTTCATTTGGTTCGATGGTTCTCTTTTTATTTCTTTCTCGTCTTTTTGTATGCTTCATTACTTCAGTCGTTCATGGCATCTTGATTTGGAATGAGATGTGAGATCGTAGTTGTATGAATGTCAGACTACAAATTTAAGATTTCTATGCCTTTGTGACCTCTACAAATATAAGATTTCAAATGGGTCCTAATGGACGACATGGAGCAAGTGAAATGAGGTAGAAAGGCTTTGAGAAAATGTGCTCAAACCATTATTGTCATCTTTCTGGGAAATTGTGACTCTGCATCCTAATTAAAGAAAATCTATGTTAGAGGATCAATTAGTTGTCGAGTTTTCCCGCCTTATCAGATCAATGTGTAGCTGGTTCGAACATTCTTGAATACATACAAAAAAAAATTATTGCTTTAGATTTTTGTGCCCATACACTTATGGGATGGCCAAACCTATATGTTGGTGCAATTTAAACAATAGCAATTTTTTTTTACCATTTTCAGATGCAAACCCTTTGATAATTCATGTGGTTGGTGCTTGCTAGTACACGTTTACTAATTTCATTTTTAAACAAAGCATTATGAAATTTGAACTTAATCTAGAGCTTGTTTAGGGTTGGATATTGGTAGAAGATGATTCGAACCCTCTGATTCTTTCACAAAAAAAGGATTACACAGCAAAAGAAGGTAATTTGAACGCTCATCCAGTAGAGAAGTGCTTACCTAGGAAGGATGGGATGAAATGGGAAGGGAAAGAAAATAAATGGTTTTGAAAGAATATATATAACCAAAGTATCAGTTCATGCGTAGTTTAGTAAACAAGATATTTATTGCCTTGGAACGTTGGATTCAAACTATAAAAAAATGTGAACCAAATTCTAAGTATGTCTATCAGCTACCATATTATAACTTATATATGGCTTCATATTTTAAAATTACTTGTCCAAAATCACAATTAAATAAGCGTCTAAATGAGGGAGAAATTGCAGATTTATGTTCCATTTGCAAGGCGTGGATTAAATCAATGATAGAAGAATGACAAATATGCTAAAATATTTTGGACCAAACCAACCGCACATCTGCCAATACTCCCAAGACTTGGTTGTTTCTTCCAGTATTGTGATGTTCCTGCTGATCACTCCATCTAGAGATCGTGTTGTTTCTCAAAACTCCCTAACAAAAGCAAAAATCTTCAAAAAGAAGGCTTTGAGCGTTGGAGAAGCTTACACTGCGATCGGTTCACTTACTGCGCTGGGAACATGAGCTTCAACCTGTAAAAAGGCATTTTTGTATCAACACATTTTGAAGGGGAAGTATGAAATAATGTTTTTTTTTTTCAGTGACAGAAATATGAAAAGAACCAGGGGAGGAATGTCTGAAATTGAATATCTCATTCAGTGAGGGGGCTTGGGTAATTCATGGACTATCAGTGCACTGGCAAGAAATGAACAAAATTCTTGTGTATGTAGAGTTGGATTCCATTGACACATTTGATATGGAAAGGACAATCATTGGACAAGTCTTGTCGGATAAGCATGATTTAGAAAAGTGTTGAACTGACCTTAGCTGATTTAAATAGTTCATCAAGCACCTCAGATAGTGTTGGATGCGCATGAACCGCTAATTTAATATCCTGCATCAATATATCGTAAGTCAAATATGAGAGAATTTGAGAGAGAATTGTGCTTCGAATGCTTAAAGTCCGTAGGCTCGAGTTTTTTATCATTATTATTAAATCACATCAGTTAAACTAATCATTGTAGATTTAAGGCGTTCAGGCAGGATTATATATTCTTCTGGGGGGCAGGGTTGACAGTCTAGCACACAAAAGGATATTTGTTTCCACTGTGAAACTTACCTGAATGCGTGTTCCTAGTGCTATTGCGTTTGATGCTTCATGGATAAGATCTGCGGCGTGCAAGCCAAAAATATGAACTCCAAGTATCTCTCCATTGTCGGGTCTATATATCAACTGGATGAGGAGAAAATAATGGAATTATCATCAATGAAAACCATCGTCAAAATATCGTTGAAGAAAGATGTGAAGTTGCAGAAATATAACCTTGGCTAGACCCTCTCCTTCGTTTTCTGCAAGGGCCTTTGTGTTTGCCTTGAAACTTGTCTTGGCAACACTTACTTCAAATCCCTCCTTCTGAGCTTTCTCCCTGGCTTGAGGCTGCAACAATAATGCATTTTAGATATTGAAACTTGAAAGTACTGATGATCAAATAGGGAAAAGGGCTTGATAAGATGTAAAGGGAAGAATATTGTACTCACTGTTAACCTAAGGATATGAACAAACGTAATATAATGTAATCAATATCGATTAATAATGCAGATCAACATAAAAAGTTTCCATGATGATAATTTTACCTCAGTTAGTCCAACCATACTAATTTCAGGATGAGTGAAACAAGCTGCGGGGACGCTTAAATGATTGAGCACATGATCCCTCCCAGTAACTTGTTCAACCACTGTGAAAAGGTTCGTGCTACATAGTTAATTGTTTAGTTGGAGTTTACGGCACTGATAATAATTGGATGGCAACTTCTTACCCGAAATGCCTTGTGCGCTGGCTGCATGAGCAAGCATCATCTTCCCATTCGCATCACCAATGCAGAACACATGAGGAACCTAGCATGTAAAATACGTGCCAACTGTGATTATGACGATGGTAAAAATAAAAGGTTAGTCAAAGTAAATTCTATGTACTATGTACCAGTTTTCCATTTGCGTCTATCACTCTCATGCGCTCATCAACAGGAACGAAACCACGTTGCGTGACCACATTGATCTACAGATAAATTAGAAAGTTTTGAAATTGCCTACAATATCAGCAAACAGCTAGAAACGACCTAAATTAAATTAGTACTTGAGGAGACGTACATTCTCTAATCCAAGACCGTTGGTGAATGGGGCCCTTCCAGTTGCAATTAATGCTGCATCTACCTGTTGCAAGGAAGAAAAAAAAAAGGGCTCAATATTTCACGATTGTACCAACAGTGCAACCAATGCCTTCACAACAGATAACGGCATTTATTCTTGCAATGCAGAGATGAGTTGAAGAATGGAAGTTAGTTTTCCCATCTCCCCAGAGCCTATGAATATTTGGGAAAACTATGTAAACCAGTTTTCCCATTTGAACATCATCAGAATAAAGAGAAACTGCAGGAGAAAGTAGATAGGTACTGATCTCCAGTAAAGACAGCTACCAAAAACATGAGTTACCTCTAGAGTATCTTTAGGTTCCTTAGTCTTTGCATCTATAAGCTCTATAGTAACTGGCTTCCCATCCTTTGCTGGAGTAATCTTTATAACAACACCAAAGCAAACACAAGCCAATTTCAAAAATATGCAAAAGAAAAGGGAAAAAAAATCTTAGATGCTGAAGTACAAAAATATGCATAACCTTAGATGCAAATACTCCAGTATGGTAATCAATTTTCCGTGGATTTATTAAAACCCTCTGGGCCAATTTTCCAATCTCGGGATCAAATCCAGGCATAAGCTGATCAAGCGCTTCAATAAATGTAACCTGCAAAGAATAACATTATGATGAACTAAGTAGACCAAGATATATTAAGCACTACTTATTCCCTTGTAAAAATAAGTGAAGAATTACATGGTTCACTATCAATTATAATAGATTGAAAGACTACTCCCTGCATCAGTCTTTGTATTCCTATATGTTATAAATACCTGGCTGTCTTTTGGAAGACAAAGTTTGTTAATTTTTAGTCTCTTCTATTTTTGTTTGACATCCAAAAGATCTCTTTCTCCATGCCCACTAGGCTTTGTTAGAACATCTTTATTACAGAAAGCAATTCCTTTCTTCTAAGCTTCACTATACAATTATAAATTATAAACCACAAAAAGGATAGCCTCATCAGGACGCTAATCAGAAAGTTCCAAACATGACTTTTCCCCCCTAGTATCAAACATGAAATAGGATTATACCGCGTTCTAAACTTAAACAATGTCCGGAAACTATTAAGTTTCAGCCAATTTGTATTCTTAATTGCTTAGATCCAAAAACTCAGCTGTCACATTTTCCACAGTGCAGTACATGAATTAAGATATAGCAACAAATATTCAACCAAAAAGTTAACAGTAACAGGTTTAGGAGAGCTTCAAGCAATGCCTTCACATTTCTTATTGATTTGTGCATGCCTCACGTAACCAAGCAACAAATTCAAAACAAGTTAAAATACTGGACAACACTGGGAATTAGGTCTTCTAATCTGTAGAGAGGAAAACCAACCTCACTTCCTAGGGCAGTGTATACATCGCTGAACTCAAGACCAATATAGCCACTCCCAACAATAGCGATCCACTCAGGAACAAATTCCAGTTTTAGTGCATGGTCACTGGTAATAACAGTCTTCCCTGTAAAAACCGTCAATTAAAAAGTGCCCAAACAATTAGTTAAAGTCAACAATTCCAAGCTATATCTAAATGCACCTACTTTCTCCAAATTCTGAGAAAAGTGCAACTCAAAAGCAAAGTGGGGTACCTAACTCCACCAAATTCTTCAAAAGCTAAAAATTATTCCCTCTACGAAAGACAGAAAGAAGTCCATTCCATCATCCCACTTAATCAAACTTTAAACGTTAACAAAAATCAAAGCGGCAGGCTGCAGTTTTAGCAAATCTAGCATTTTACTAAATTTTCATATCCTTGAAGGCAATACTTTGTTTTCATGGACTTTTATATTATACATCCATTGATGATATGAAATTAACATTTACCACCTCCACAAATGAGGTTTAAGAATTCTAATTGAAAATTTCCAACCTTGTCCGGCGTAACTTAAAGTAGTCACGTGATAATAAACCAATGACTGAAAAGTCAAGAACAAACAGCTTCATTCAAATTTGTGTCTTTGGCAGGCTTTGCACCCCAAGATTTCAAGAACTCAAACAATTGATAAGGTTCAAACTAGTTATATGGACGAGGAAAGGAGGAAGAGGAAGATGAATGTTTACCATCAACTTCAATGCCCTTTGGAACAAATGGGACAGAACCAGTAGCAATGATTATGTCTTTTGCAGTAACTATTTTGCCAGAAGAACCAATCTGCACCTTTTGAGGGCCCTAAAAAAACTCAATAAATGACACGAGATAAATTAGTGGATGGAAAACCACGAAAAATTTAATTGCTTAATATTATATGAGAGAATTAGTTGAATGTTGTAGTCTTGATGATAGCTAACAGTTTTCAGAAAGTGTGTTCCGAATCCAGATGAAAGATTCCAAGGAATGGATCAAGTGATCAAGTTCAAGACTCAAGAAGACAAGAACCAACGATTTTAACAAATAGATCATGGGGTTAATATCTCAAGACAACATTGGAAATTGAGTGGTGACATGAGAAACAACAGTTACTATAAATTCGTCTAAAGCTACCAAAGAGAAAAACTTTTTTTTCATGAACACTCAAGTGAACTTACCAAAATTGTACCAACGCCTGTCAGTATATCTACTCCAAGGGCTTTCATTGAGTTGGTCAAGTTATTACGAATTTTTGAAGCAAGATTATTGGCATGATCAGCCACTCCTTGTCTATCATATCCAGCAGCTGACACCTATAGATAAGTTAAAATAAAGAATGGGAAGAAGTTAAAAGATAAATAGTAGTTGAACTACTCCAATCAACAAAACGATAATCAAGCACAAATGCAGTTGTAATAGATACGTATGAATCGCAATGATCCTTTAAAAATTAATGAATGTACTTCTTCTAAGTTCAAAATCTCTGATTCCCTAAACTCAGTACCTGCAAACCCAAAGCCTTCAAGTGATGTTCATTCTGAAGTTCACGCATCCTACCACTTACAGCCAGAAGAGCTTTAGAAGGAACGCATCCTCTGTTTACGCATGTTCCACCCACCACATCTCCCTCTACTATGGCAGTTTTCAAGCCCTGCAGGAACAACATTCTAGAGAATTATATCTGTGTTGTACCGTCTCCTGATCAACAATATGTACGACCATTACTAGTGCCAGTCATTCACTATAAGAAAATATGAGCTGAGAAAAGGGAAACACAAAAATCAGATGGACAAGCTGGATTGAAGTCGTGCATCACGTATACTACCAAAATATTTAAATTTTCGTCCCAAATCATTTACCATATTGTCACTGAACAGTGATGATGACTGTATTAAAGCGACGAAAACAGCAGTAACTTGCTATAAATACAAGCAGAAACAACTTGAGCTGGCAACAAAAAGCAGAGTTCGAGCTACATTTGGAAACCCTTTTGGGTCGAACGAGCCATAAATGTAATAGAATAACAACGATCTGGGTTTACGTAACATACGCACAAGAATTGATACAACCAAACTCGAGCTCCAAAAGATTCCTCAAGAAATGAAAGAAACGAGCAACCAAAGCTTCTTTTCCTACCTTCTCGACAGCGTGAAGCGCTGCTCCATGGCCACCAACACCAGCTCCAATAATGAGCAAATCGTAGTCGAATTTGGAGGGGCTTCCATTGCTGGACAGAGCAGCAGAGACCTTGCTCATCGAGCGAGAGGCGGCCGAGATGTGAACTCTATGGGAATCAGAGCGCTTGAGGGATGAAAATCCCAAGGCCTCACGCCTGAGGCCGCAGAAACGGAGATTGATGGGGGTGAAATCAATGGCGGAATTTGATCTGAGAGGGGCGAATGAAGAGGAGGAGATTGAGAGAGAGATTGAGGACTGCATTTCGAGAATGGTGTGGAAAAGATTTGAAAGCGGAATTTGTGAATTTGAGAGGGAGAGAGAGAGATCTGAATGGAAATGGGAATCAGTTTCTTGGGTTTTGAGAGCAGTTGGAGAGAGTAGCCTCGAAGAGTCCGTTGAGAGCGGGCGGATATAACAAAGTGCGGCGGATAGACATGGAGCCACTCTGCTGTCGTTAAAATTTCTAGTCCTGTACCTGGAAATTTACTACCATTTGACTCTCTCTATTTCGGCATAAGTGAGTAGAAGATTTTAGCCACGGACCTTTCGATCATTTTATATTTGTTGATTTAGTATTTTGATTGATGATCTGAAAACAGAAATTTGAAAACATGAGATTAAAGAAAATCAGGTTGTATTTCATATTTTAAGATATGTGTTTGGTGGTAGAATCAAAAATTGAATTCTGAATTTAAACAATAATTCAAAATATGTTTATGATATATTTATAAACCATAAACTATTTGTAGTTACCAATTAAATACTAAGTTGAATGTAAACTATTATTAACTAATTTATAAACATGTTCTATGTTATAAAATTTATATAATTATTATTTTACAATATCATATAATTTATAATACGGTATACTATAATGAATTGATTTTATAACATGAAATACTATATTTATTAAAGTTTTTATTTTTTTTAATTTAATTTTGCATTTAAGCATTCTAAATTCAAATTTTGGATAAATTAAAAACATTATTTTTTAAAAGAAAATTGTTTTTCATAATTTCCACTGTCTGGATCACATAATCTGAAAACGGTTTTTAAAAACACATCTGTCAAACGCATATTCATTAAATTCAATAAATTCGAAAATATAAAACATAATTTGGATAGCATACTAAACCGGCCCTAAAACTTTATTAGGATCTATAGTTTTGAGAGGAAATATATCTTCACATGTCATGTTTGGAACCCGTGATTTTGAAGGAATAACTGATTTTTCAAATCAATTATATTATTCCAAGAAAGGAAATGATTTGAAATATGAAACGATTTCAAACCGTGTTTTGACGAGAAAAAAAAAATCTCAATTAAAACCATCGGATTCTACGACATTTCATAAGAACTAGGCTTAGTTTGAGATTGCAGTAGCTTTTAAAATAATTGCAGGTAACTTTGCTTTTAGAAAAATCAACTTTGAAATGAAGTAAAACAGTGTTTGGTACATTTCAATTCTAAATTAGAAAAAACTAATTCCAATGTTTGATAAATTAATACCAAATTGTTGGGACTTAATTATAATGACCACAATCGGCTTATTATTTCAATTATTTTCATATTAATATTTAACGTATATTTTATTATAAGATTATTTAAAAATTTATATGATTTAAATTGCATCTAAATATGTTTAATTAATCTAAAATGTTTGATAAAAAATTAAAAAAAATAATCATCATAAAAATTGAATCAATCAAATTTTTATTCAAAGAGAACATATGTGAAAATCTATACTATATATAAAAGGGGCTAAGAGGGGAGAATCTTTACTTTCCTCTTTTGCCCCTACAATTTTAATAAATTCCTATTTTAACCTTCACTCTTTGTTGATGGGGTGTGATTCTTCGGGTCAAGGTGTCTGTTGAGAGAAATTTGTACAATCAAGGTAGTCTTTCAAACATGACTATTCGGGTTATTGTATATATGAAAAGTGAATTTGAAAGTAATATTATATCATTAGTTCGAATAGTTGCAATTTATAAGTTGACGGGATGCAACTATTCAAGTGGATGTGGTTAAACATTTAATCGATTTATCCAATATTTGTGTATGTATAGGTGCATTCATTTAAAGATTTAAATTAAAATATATTTTAAAAAACTGGTCATTGGTCATGTCTTTCCAAAAAGCATCAATAATATATATAAAAAATAAACATATTAGTGTAAAATTGTTATTTCTTTTTCACTTTTTCTTAGAAGTTTCTTCTTATGTTTCTGTCACTACATGAAGGAAAATCAACAAGAATCCAACAACCAAATGAAATTGTAAGTCTTCAATCATTTGTTTGCTTTAATTTATTTTAAAAAATTTTGTAATTTATCATATAAACTCTTCTTTTCTTCAATTTCATTTCATAGAATCTTCATGTTTATCACTCAAATTTGACAAAACCTTTACATTAAGTATACAAACAAAGTGTTTAAACAACAAAAAATCATTTTGCTCAGTTATTTTACTCAAAATATTTTTTATTATGGTAAAAAATAAAAATTTTAGTTTCTCATCAACAATTAAAAATTAATAATAATAAATGAACGTATAACGTAACTCTTTTGTAAAGTTTCAAACTCAAGTCGTTTGTAAAATTATGAGCATATTAAGAGTATATGGGTAGGGGAGAAATTTTATTACCCTTTACTTAGTGGTGAGTTGAGAGAGAAAAGAGAAAACAATGAAGTTGTGAAAGATAACCTTTTAAAACTTGTGAATTAGTAGATAGAAGACAAAGAAATCGTAAAATATATGGGAGAAACGTTGAAAAAGATATATAAATAATAAAACATATTTATAATTTTTTTTTTTACATAATTTCAAAATAAATCTAAAGAAACCTTATTAAAATTCTATTACATTTAATAAATATTTTGTAGATATTCAAAGTTAATTTGTTTCTTTGACATGATATGATTGTCATATTTAAATATAGTTAAATATGTCTAATGGAAAAATAAATAAGGTTTAGTTTTGATCATATATATTATTATTTTTTTTTCAATATATTAGGTTAGAAATTCTATATTGTGTACCTATGCTTTCTTTTCCGCACAAAATAATTAAATTAAATTAAAATTATATAGTTAAAACATAATCATTGTTAATAAAAAAAAAAAGATATACATAATTTTGACTTTTGAAAAAAAATGCTTAATTTAAACTTTCATATTCATTATAATTTTTTTTGGGACAATATATTCATTATAAATTAACTTTTTAAAAACAATGAAATTTCACGTGCATTGCACGAGTCTTTTAACTAGTATATATAAGAAGGATAAATTTAAAATTTGAAAATAGTTAGAGAATGTGGCAAATTTTTTTTTTTTTTTTTTTTTTTTTTGAGAATGTGGCAAATTTACAGAAAAGCTAAATATAAGCTGGTATGTAACAGCCGTATTTAAAAAAAAAAAAAAAAAAAAAAAAAAAAAAAAAAAAAAAAGATTAATTTATTTTAATTTATTTTAATGTTTTCAAGAAAATCTTTTATTTAAATTTATTTCCTTTTTGAATTAGGAGGTAAAATTGAATTATCCTTTTCCTTTTAGAAAAGGAAATATCCTTTTAGGGTTTTAATTAGGGTTCTATTTAAAGACCTTTTCTTTAGCCCTAATTATTTTTACAAGTAGTAGTAAGTTTTTCTTCCCTTCTATGTTTTTATTTTGTTTTCTTTTCTTGTTGAAAAGTTTTAGTATGAAGTTTTATTTGTTCTTGAGATGAAATTGGTTTTCAAACCTTTTGCCCTAAAAAGTTTTAGGTTTTTTGTTTTGGCCTAAATTTTTTTATCAAAGTTTTTCCTCTTAGGGCTTTTGGTTTAAATTCAAGATTTGAGGAATTTTTCCAGAATTTCCAGCCTTGAATTTATTTGATTTTGGGGCTATTTTTGTATTTAAATTGGAATCTTTTTGTTCAATAAAGTTTGCCTATGATTTTGCCTATGATTGCTAAATTAAAGTATGATTTATGGCTTTGATTTCTTCATGAAAAGGGAATGTTTTTACTGATTTTACAGCAGTTTTTATTAGGGTTTTCAGATCTGGTTTTGTATTTAAAGTATCTATTATTGATTTGTTTTAGTGTGAAAAGCTTGGAAAATCTTTATGGGTTATTTATCCCAATTTTAAGGTAGTTTTGAAGGTTTTAAAGATTGAGAAATTGAAATCTTGTTTATTATTTTAAATGGTTTTGAAAGGTATTTGTTTTATTGATTTTTGGTATGAAAAAGTTGGATTTTAGAGTGAAAATTCCTAGATTTTAAATGCTATTTTTGGCACCCAATAAGCCTATTTTCCCAACTTTTTATGAAGAGAATTTGTTTTCCGTGGGAAAAAAATTGGAGGTTAAGATTGATTGCCATTTGGATTGGTCGTTGGACCTTTAAGATGGATTCGTTGGTTTCTAATTAGAGAAATATTGGTCATGTTTAGGAAATTGTTGGATTCAAGAAACCAAGTTTTGATTTGCTTTGGGCTAAAGATTTGTAGGTTCTGATCGACGTAAGTAATTTCCACATCCCTTCCAAAATAGAAATTTTGGTGAAAATCGTATGTTTTAAATTGAATTTGATTTGATTGAAATTGTTTATGTTTCAATTGTTTTGTTAAATGAAAGCATGTTTGCTGTTTTGAATGTTTTGAAAAGCGTTTTGAATTGAATCGATAGTGTTATCCGGATATGCCAAATTTTGTTTTGGGGATTGTATGCTTTGTAGTAGCCATATTGGAATTGACGGTTATATGTTCTGAATGAAACTTATTTGTGGGAAGGCACTTTATGTGGTTTGACGTTCCTTTGGAATGTAGATTCATGTGTGTGTTCCACTCACATGGCCTCACACTTAAGTATTTGTATGTATTGTTCTGAAACTTATTTGTGGGAAGGCACTTATGTGGTTTGACGTTCCTTTGGAATGTAGATTCATGTGTGTGTTTCACTCACATGGCCTCACACTTAAGTATTTGATTTGATATGTTCTGGTCGGTTTTAACCGACAATTATGTATGTATGTATGATTGGTGTTACCGACGGGTAACCACTTCTGTTCTGGGCTACTCCATTGATGCATCTTTCCCAATATGTTCTGAAAGTTTGTTTGACTGAAAGAATGATTTTGTTTCGAATATTGAAATGTTTTATTACCTGAAATCTTATGTTTTGTTTTGAACGAAAATGAATTGTGAACTTAATGTAGAAGTTGCTTATTGAGTATTTTTGTACTCATTTTGTGTTTTTAAAATGTTTTCAGATGATGGAGCAAGTGATAGTTCTGACAGCAATTAGGCTAGCGTTCTGGCATGACCGATGAGGACTTATGATCTTTAGGATTTAGTAGGCTTTTGTAGGTTTGGTTATTTTTAGTATTGTTTAGTTCTTTTTTTTGTTTGGAATGTTGGACTTGGCTTTGGTTGTAAGCCTTGTTTTTTGAATAATAGGTTGTGTTTTCAGTTTTATTAAATCTCTTCCGCACTATTCGTAAGTTTGACCGTATTGAAAAATACGGGCTGTTACATGGTATCTATGAGTTTTTGCACGGTAGAATAAATTAAAAAGTGATTTTGGATAGATTAATTAATAATTTGTTTTACCAAACCGACGGTTAAGATTCTCCTGCAATCGTTTTTACGCTAGCAAACACAACCCAAGACCAAGTCTTATAACAAAATTACTTATTTAATTCTTTTATATTTTAATTTTATATTAATAAATCAATATTAAAATCTATGGTAGTAAACTTTTTTTTTTTTTTTCAGTTACATATAAACACCAAACTTTAAATACATTCATTTTAAACTTTCAAATAAGATAAGAAATTGAAAATCATTTTTTGAATTTCAAACCGCATGATTTAAAGTAATGGAGGGTTATGGTTTTTTTTTCATTGTTATTTTTTTCCTTCACTAATATTTTAAAAACTATTAAACACTTTCTTGTTCAAAAAAAAAAAAAAAAATATTAAACACTTTCATTTTTTTCATCTAATTTATTTTTATTTTCATTTTTATGGTTTCTTACTTTAAATTAGTTTATACATTTTGCACATGAAATAAGCAAAATATTGGGTTGTTTCAATTTAATTATTATATTTCTTTTTTATCTGTAACTTTATTGTCTTCAAATGATTGAATAATTGTTTTGTTCTACTCTGGTTTAACATTGTAATTAGATTTTAGGGAAAATACACTTTTGGTCCCTAAGGTTTGGGTTAAGTGACACTTTGGTCCCTGAGTTTTCAAACTCAACAAAAATACCCCTGAGGTTTGAGATAAGGAGCATTTTGGTCTCTGTCGTCAATTTTTCTGTTAACTTCTAACGGTTGCTGACGTGGCACTATTATTTTAATAAAAAAAATATTTTTTATTTTTTTAAATAAAAATATTAATATTTTTTTAAATAAAAATATTAATATATTTTTTTTTTATTCTTTCTCCCTTTCTCTTTCTTCTTCTTCTTTTTCTCCATCTTCTCCATCTTCTCCATCTTCTTCTTCTTTTTCTCCATCTTCTCCAATCTTCTTCATCTTCCTATCTCTGGCGACCAGCGACCACCGCCCGTCGCCACCGCTCGTCGCGGGCGACTATTTTTTTCTTTCCTTTCTCTTTTGTTCTTCTCTCTTACCCCCATTTTTCTTCTTTTCTTCTTTTTTTAAAAAAAAAAAATAAACATGTCCCTCCTCCCCCATTTCCGACCGGAAATGGAAGAGACTTGGGTCCTTGCTATAAATATTCAAATGAGTCCGAACCTACAAATAGGGAGCTTCCAAGCGTTAAGGATCGATATGTCAAACCTTAAAAATACTTTTAATGAGTTTGAACGAGTATAAAGTATGGTGAAACTTTTTGAACTACCCAAACAAACTCAAACTAATGCTAAGGTGAGATTGAGAGAATCCAAATCTTACCAAAAAGGTCTAAACCTCGCTGAACAGTGATCAAAAGCTGCAAGAACAACGATCTAAAAGTGCAAGACTATGGGTAATCTGATTTAAGACCTTTGATAAGTCCAATTTGTTATACATTTAGAATCTCCCAATTTGCTTATCTTAGTTGAATTCCTTGCGAAAAATGCTTTAAAATGAGTATAATATGTCTATAGGTCCTCACTGGAGCTTTGGAAGCGATTCGGGGCTTAAACGAGCGAAACCGGAGCGTAAAATGACCAAACTTCCCCTGGAGCCGTCACAGCGTCGAGACGCTGCCATTGGAGGGTCGAGACGCTGCTCAAATAAGGAAAAAAGGCATTAGCGCGCAGCTGAAGTGGTAGCGTCGCGACGCTATGTGATCCGCATAATTCTTTCCAAGATTGAAGGCCTAGCGTCTCGACGCTAGGCAGTTTTCCAGAATTGAAATTTTCCAAATTTGGCTAAAATTTTCCATGTTTGAAGACCCAATTCAGCACCATTCTACCTGAATTGAAGGCCAAGAATCCCTATAAATAGAGGCCTTTGGTGTAGGTTTAGAATCATCCCTCAATACACAATTCACTATAACATTGTAGTCCATCTCTCTCCCCCTTTCCACCATTCTTCTTAGTCTTTCTTGCTTTTCTTTATGTATCAAGCTTGTTCTTGCTCCATAAAAGGCTAAGTTCTTCATTCATGTAACCGGGGTGTCAAGAGTAAATTCATATTCTTTTAATGAAATTTCTTGTTTGAATTATAAAAGCATGTTTATGTGATTCTAGTTCTTTTTCTATAAGCTTAGATTGTGGTAGGAAAGATTGACAACCTTGACCGCGCCCTCTCTAAATTTACTTGCTAAATCTTAGTAGCATATAGGTTAACGTTATGTCTTTACGCATGCGTCCCTAGAACTAAATGATTTAATTAATTGTAATTGTGGTTTGTTGCCCGTTGCATGTGAATTAATTTGGCTAGATCCTAATGCGGTTTAGATTAGTTAATAGGCATATTAATTAATTTAAACTAGAATCAAACTTAGCGTTTGCATGTTTGTGATAGTTGGATCATGACTCTCGGTTTGTTGTCGGAATACGCCGGACTTAAATTTGTTTTGACTTATTAGTGAAATTAATGATTTAATTGAATTGAACTTGCCATGACTAACCCGGTTACACGATCTTTGAGGTATTGATTCCTTTCCTTAATTTGATTTTCTTACTTTCCTTTTGCAATATTTTCCATAATTAGTTTTCTTTCCTTGTTTACTTTCTTTCCAAATATCAAAGCCCCCAATTAGTCTGGTCGTCACAATAAATCTAAGATAAACAAGTTATAATCGTACTCCATGTGTTCGACCCCGGCCACTACTGCTACAAGTTATCTTTAGAGGTTGTGGATTATAAATTTATTTGATAAGAGACCTCGACAATCTCTTCCGTCAACCTTTCAAGCTATGGGTAAACACCAAAAGTCGGATTCGAACCTAACAGCTTGCTGGAAATTGATCCAAATGGCCTAATCCTGCAAATTTGGAGACGTTAGAGAGTGGGTAATTCATATCAATGTTATTTGGGATATAGGTGATCTGATTTACAGCCAAACGAACTATGGGTAAGAGTTTAATCTTACCGAAACAAGGAGAATCGCGTTGGAACTTACTAAAAATGCACCATAGTGCATGGGCTCGCTCGCAACTGGCCGACTCACACGGAGAACTCGAGCTGCAGGGTCGTCGAACGGCTGGATGTGAGGGGAAGAAAGAGCGGTGGCGGCGCGAAGAGATGGTTGTGGGTCTGCTACGCACGCGTGGCTGGCTGGTTGGAGAAGAAACGTGCTGCTAGAGAATGTTGTTACTTGCACACGCAGGATGCTTGCCGGAGAAGAAAGACGCGAGGAAGAGAAGGCTCGCAGTTGGCGGGGTTTCTCAGCGAGGAAAAAACGTGCGAGAGAGAGATGGAGTCGCTGCTTATCGATCGCGTGCGTGGGTTGTCGGCGAGGAGAGGAGAAGAGATTGGAGAGGGAGAGATTTGCCACTGCTTGGCGTTGGTTGTGTCGAGGAGAAGAGACACGAGAGGAGGGGGAAGGTTGCGGCTGATACAAGGAAGAGAGAGAGAGATTTAGGGCTAGGTTTTCTTTTTCTTTTTTTCTTTTTCTTTTTCTTTATTAAAAAAAACACTCAAGAGAAAACATAGAACCCAAGAAATAGAAGGGAAAAAGATTAGGGTCTCTTCAAATATCCAACTTAAATCCTCACTCCAATTAAAAGACTTCAATTAAAACTCTTAAATAATTGGGTAACCTTAAATAAAAACAAATGGGATTTCCTCTTAAATTGGAGATATGAACCGAGACTAAATTCCTAAATCATCAACATTTAACCCACTGATTTAGGAACTGAATTGAACTTTCTAATCTTCCAATTTAGAACTTGAGCGAACAGGTTCAATTATTCCAAAACGGTCTAATTCTGTAACGCGAGGCATTACAATCTCCCCACCTTAAGAACTTTCGTCCTCGAAAGTTGCTTGCCAACAACTCGAATCACTTAATCATGATTCAAACTTTTCTTTGCAAGGCACTCATTACTAATGGTTTTTGCTCATAAAACAACTTCTACTAAACTACCATGAAGGGTCATTGGTGCACTTCCCAATCAATGACGAACTAGATACCATGCGTTGCAGACAACACTTGTGGCCAAGATATCTTATAACCAGCTAGACCAATGTGCTAAATTTTCCCAAAAAGACCAATATACTTGTACTAAGATATCAATTTTGTGTATCCGGGGAAGGATATCAATTTTTTCAATTTTATTTTTTCTTTTTTTAAAAAAAAATCGAGTTTCATTCAAATTTGATTTTGTGAATTTAATTTTTTTCGTTAACGTTTTGTGTCTATTGAGAAGAACCTTGATTTTTTCAATTTTTTTTTTTTTAAAAAAAAATCAAGTTTCATTAAAATCTGATTTTGTCAATATAAATTTTTTTTCCATGTTTTGTGTCTACCGAGAATGATTATGATTTTTTCAATTTTTTTTTTTTAAATAATCAAGTTTATTTGTCAATTAATATTTTTTTGTTTCACACTTTGTGTCTACTGGGAAGGATTTGATTTTGTGATTTTTTTTATTTTAAAAAAAAACCAAGTTTAATAAAAAAACAAATAAATTTTGTCCATTTAATTTTTTTTGTTTCACGTTTTGTGTCTACTGAAAAAATTTCGATTTTGTCATTTTTTTAAGCCAATTTTCATTAAAATTTGATTTTTTTTTTTTCATTTTTTTGTTTCTCATTTTGTGTCTACTAGGAAGGATTTCGATTTTGACAATTTTTTTTAATCAAGTTTCATTAAAATTTGACTTTTTCAATTAAATTGTTTTTTCACGTTTTGTCTATGAGTGTAACGCCCCAGGTTTTTCCAACCCTTAGCCTAGAGACGCTACTACAACCCTTAGCCCTTAACTATGGATCTGAACCACTTTGAACCAGATGTACCAAAAATTTCGACAGCATAACGGCGTAAAATGGTCTGAACCAAAATTTGACAACCTGTTAAAACATTAACATAACACCAACTAAAGATGCAACAGGATTACGAGCCAGATCTCGTAACCATTCTCATTGAATTAAAGCAATTCAAACTGAGTCTAATTCAAAACACTAAACGAAGAAAATAAATAACCATTAATCTAAACAACGCTTCCTGACCAACACAAAGCTTTGTCTCTCCTATCATTGTTTAAACAACTAGAACATAATAATGAAATAAACTCTAAACTTTGCTTTCTCAAGTTTGCTCCTCAGCATCATCCTCTGCAATCTCATCCTTGAGGGCGAAAACACGAGCTTTTTGCTTACCGCCCTGACCAGGAGCCTGGGCAGCCTTCAAGGCTGGTCTTCCTGCCTGGGTTTCATCTCTGTTGGGACACCACCTGGCGTAGTGTCCTTCTTGGCCACATCTAAAACAGACCCTTTCTCCTGATTCACACTGACCAGCATGTTGCTTGTTGCACACATTGCAACGAGGAATTGCTAGAGCCTGCTTCTGAGGTTGTTGGCGAGGAGTCTTCTGAGGTGGCCTCGCTTGGGCTGGAGGGGGCTTTAGCTTAACCCCGGAAGTCGAACCGACTTCCCAACGAGGCTGTGTCTTCTTCAAAAAATTCTTGTCCATGACCAATGCCCCACGGAGGGCTGCTGCAAAGGTCGTAGGCGCACTCATGGCAATTGTACCCCGAATTTCTTCTCTGAGGCCCTTGATGAACCTCTTGATCTTCCACTCCGGCGTGCTGACTAGAGCGAAAGCAAAACGCGAGAGCTCAGTGAATTTCCGCTCGTACTGGATCACAGACATGGTCCCCTGAGTTAAATGCAAGAACTCAGTCTCCTTGTCATCCTTGACAGTCTCGGGGAAGTAGTAGTCAAAGAGGAGATCTTTAAACCTCTCCCACGAAATCGGTACATTAGCGTGATCCTCAGCGGATGATACTGATTTCCACCAATTGTGAGCTTCATCCCTAAGCATGAAAACTGCACCTTGAACTTTCAAATGATCATCACAATTCAAGTAATCATACATAGCTTCGAGGTTGCCTATCCAGCGCTCGGCTGCCAACGGGTTATCAGATCGCCCATCAAAAGAGGGAGGGTCGTAACGCTTGAAGTCACGAAGGAACTGGGACTCTAACGGGTCCTCTGGTGCCCGATTGGGGTGACGGGGTTGCTGGGCGTTTCGCTGAGCCACATTTTCGAACATAGTTTGCAGGGCTTCAGCAGAAATCAACATATGCGGGGCTGGAGGCAGTGCCGGAGGCGTTGCTGGGGGAACAACCTCCTACTGCCTACGAGGAGCTCGAGGGGCTGGAGGGGGCGGAGGGTCAACTTCGCCCTGACCGGGAGGGATCGGCGGGTTAACCTCCCGATGGGCATTAACATCGTCGGCTTGATCCTCCTGCCTATACTAGTGGGGATTCTGGGTCCACGACCACGACCCCGACCACGACGACCACGAGCCATCGACTGAGAAGAGGGGGTTCTAAGGTCAAAGAACGAATTACAAAACAAGATTCAAGCTCTAACCTACATCTAGGCAACATCCTAATCCTACTACCATTCAACAGGCATGCAACCAAAACAAGCTATCTAACCGCCTAAAGGGAGCATCCTAATCCTAGCTTCTACCAAAAACAACCAAGGGAAACAATCATCATGCTTGAACAAAACATAAGGCAAACAACAAGCAAGATAATAAAGGTAAGCAGATAACTCAACATATAATCCTATATCAGTAAGCAAACAAAATTAATATGATACTTCCATACCTGGTGATGAAGAGGAGAACGAGGAACAACCTCTAACTCACACACAACTAAACAACCTAGGCTATCTAGGTCAGTCTACAGGAACAACATCGCTCTGATACCAACTAGGACGAGGGAAGATAAGCTTACCCACGGAGTTACCTTGCCGAAAACGCACGGAAAAGAGGGGAAAAGAGGAGGCGACGGCGCTGCTCAACGGACGGCGACGGCGCGACCTACACAGCGACGACACGAAGGGAGAGCACGAGATTTGCAACCAGACCCACGGGAAGAGAAAAGGACGCACGGCCGAGAGGAAGAGAACGCGCGCGGAGGGAGGGAGGGAAGGAAAACGGGAGTGGCGACTAGGTCGTGCGGCGGCGGACTGCGAAATGGGAGCGGCGGCGCAGCTGAACAGGGACGGCGGCACGGCTAGACGGTAGCGGCGGCTGGCTGGGGCTGAAAACGACAACAAGGGGGGGTCTGCTAAGGCTAAACACGAAAAAGAAGAGAGAGAGGGCAAGGGCTTTAGGGCTTCTTCTTTTCTTTTTTTTTTTTTTTTTTTTTGCTTAATTCCCTTCTCCTTTGAAAGATTTTCTTAAACCCATGAAACTCCCAAAATAGAATTACTAAAGTTAGCCAACCACTAACCAAATTTACTCAGAACGTGGAAGTTCAACGCCTCAAAATGGCCTTAACTGCCAACTTAAATTATCAAGCCTTTTAGGGAGAATTCCATTTAACACCATTATTAAACTTAAAAAACAAAATCCCAAGTGTTTTATTGCAAACCAATAATTTCATAAGTACAAGCCAAATAAAATTACACTTTATTCACTATATTCAACGAGGAAGAATTTCATTTTTGTCAATTTTATTTTTTTAAAAAGGCATGTTTCATTAAAAAAAAAAAAAAAATTTTTTGTTTCACATTTTGTGTCTATTGGAAAAAAAAATCGATTTTGTGAAGTAGAAACTCAAATAGGTTAGTAGAGACTAGAGATATTGGATACATTACTTTTTATCGAAAGCTTAGACATACAATTATTTGACCAGTTTAAGGATTTAATAGATATTTCGAAACCCTAAACCCTAAACCCTCAACCCTAAAAACCCTAAGCCCTAAATCCTAAACCCTAAAAACCCTAAACCCCCTAAAACCTAAAAACCCTAAACCCTAAAACCATAAACCCTAAACCCTAAACCTAAGGTTGTGTATTGATGATGATGTTGAAATGAAGATGAATATGAATATGAAGATCATGACGATGATGATGGTGATGATTATGATGATCAAATTGTTTGATGATAATGATGAAGATGATGATGATAATGATGAGAATGATGATGACGATGATGATGAAATTGTTGACATTGATAATGATAATAGTGATAATTACGATGATGATGATGATAATGAATGATGAGAAAATTTTTAAGGGTTTAAGGATTTAGGGGTAGGGTTTAGAGATCACAAATTTTACAATTAAAGATTCTGAATTTAGGGGTTGGAGGTTAGGGTTTCAACAATTATGGTTTTTTCATGATGATGAAATAAAAATGAAGATGAATATGATGGTGGTGGTGGTGGTGGTGAAATGAAAATGGTAACGATGTAACAAACCCTAAACTGTAAATTCTAAACAAAAAAACCATAAACCCTATACTAAAAAACCCTAAACACTAAACCCAAACCTTAGACCTCATATCCTATAAACCCCAAACCATAGACCTTAAAACCTAAACTCTAAACCCTAAGCCTTAACCTCTTAATCTTTAATATTTGATGACGGTGATAATGATGATGACGATGAACATGATAATTACGAGATTTGTGATAATCTTTATGATGATGATAATCAACGAGAATAATTAGATGAAAATGAAGATAATCATGATGAAACAAACCCTAAACTCTAAACACTAGACCCAGACCTTGTCCCCACACCCTATAAACGCCAAACCTCAGACTTCCCAAAACCAGAAACCCTTAACCCTAAACACTAAATCATGACCTTAGCCCCACACCCAATAAACGAAAAACCCAAAACCCCAAACTCTAAATCCCATACTAGCCTAAAACCAAAAATCATAAAACCTTAAGCCTAAATATTCATTCCCTTCACACAAGTTTTTCCTTCTCTCACTACTTATTAACCTTTTTTCTTTTTGTTTTCGACAAAACCAACCATAATATATATATATATATATATATTATAACCAAGATGAATGAGAAAAGCATTAAATAACATTTTATAAAGCATTAAATAACATTTTATTTAATTTTAGGGAAAAATACACTTTTGATCCCTGAGGTTTGAGTTAGGTTTCATTTTGGTCCCTAAGTTTTCAAATTCAACAATTTAGTCCCTGAGGTTTGGTTTTAGTTTCATTTTAGTCCCTCCATCCATTTTTCCGTTAAAAACTAACGGATTGCTGACGTGGAACCTATTTTTTATTTTTAAAAAATTATTTTTTAATTTTAAAAATAAAAATAATATTAAATTAATAAAAAAAATATTTTTTATTCTTTTTATTTTTCTTCTTCTTCCTCCTTGTTCTTCTCCTCCATCTTCTTCAGGCTTCTTCTTCCTCAGCCAGCTACTGGCGCCGCCTGCAGCCATCAGCCGTCGCCGACCGTCGGCAAACTTACCTCTTTTTTTTTTCCTTCATCTTCTTTTCTTCTTCTTCCTTCTTCCTTCTTCCTTCTTTTCTTTTTGTTTTTTTATTTTTTTTAAAAAAAAATTAAGATCTGAAACAAAGGGCAACATTCCAGATCTTGCCGTCGGATCTGAAGCTGGCCGTTGGAGAAGGAATCGCTCGAGGTTGAGCTTGCCGTCGGATCTGATGCACGATTCCAGCTCGTCGTCCGTGCTTGAGCTCGTCGTTGGAGAAGGATCTGAACAACTCGCCGCCCGAACAGATCTGAAGCTTGGGTTAGATTCTTGAGCTCGTCGTTGGAGAAGAATCTGAACAGCTCGCCGCCCGATCAGATCTGAAGCTCGCCACCCAGATCCGTGGGTGAAGACGAGCTCGTGGGTATCGTGCCTAAACGGCGTGGTCGAGCTCGTGGGTATCGTGCGAAGACGGCATGGTCCAGCTCGTGGGTGAAGATGAGCTCGTGGGTATTGATTTTTCAGATCTGTTTTACTTCGAGAAAGAAAAGAAGGAGAAACGAAGGAGAAGAAGGAAAAAAGGGGAAAAAGAAAGCAAGAAAGTTGGTCGATGGTCGATGACGGCGACCGACGATGGTGGGCGACGACGGTGAGCAGCGACACTGGATGAAGATTTACGAGGGGGAGAAGAAAAGGAAATTGAAAAGAAGGGGAAATGAAAAGGAAAAAGAAAAAAGAACAAAAAATTATTTATTATATTATTTTATTTAAAAAAATTTCAAAAAAATATTTTTTTAATAAAAAAATTATTCCACGTCAGCAATCTGTTAAGTATTAACGGAAAAATGGATGGAAGGACCAAAATGAAACTAAAATCAAACCTCAGGGACTAAATTGTTGAGTTTGAAAACTCAGGGACCAAAATGAAACTTAATCCAAACCTCAGGGACCAAAAGTGTATTTTTCCCTTAATTTAAAAAAAAAATTCATAAACCTTCAGCCAATGCAATTACATAAAAAGATCCACGGGGGCACAAAGAAATATATCTAAACGACTAAACCTTCTTCCACTAAAGGGAATTGTGTTTTTTCAGCAAAATAATAATAAATGACCAAAAACACTGATTATTAAAAATTTAGAGAAAAAGCAAACTATTTCTTTTTCCTTCTATCTTACAACATAAATACAAATCATGTACAGGATGAAGACCTGCAGAGGCCGATTTGGATGAGGTGGAAATACAAGAGTTACAATGCAAACTGTTAAATCTATCAAAATTGGACTTTTCTTTCCAGAAGTGAAGCACAGTGACATTACCACAGCAACCATGAGGCATATATCTTGCCAAAACTCATCACTAATCATCTAACTTTCAACGTTTGTATTACAAAATTCTAAGTTAGGAGTGGCACTTTATCACCAGTTGTGGAGTTGGGCCGTAATGCTTTTTACCACTGGGTGGTATTCAGTGTGCATATACTTCTTGGCCTTCTCTGAACCTGGCTGCTCCAGCCACTCAAATATATCTTTCACCATTGGGTTTTCAAAAGGATCTCTAATTAAAACCTGTCATGACATAAACAACCCCACCGAATTAAGATATATAAGAAAGCTCAGATAAGGGACGGTGGTTCTTGCAAGTCCAATAACGGTGAGAAGCATATAATAGGAATGTGAGACTAATTAAGCACATTGAGTTATATTACAAAATAAAAGAGTGTCTGCAACTTGGCAAACAAACAGCTAACCAACTCAGATAGCTACTTCACGAACCTCACCCCCTAAAATAACTCTTATTGATCATTTCACGTATGTCATACAAACTAGCCAAATGGATAGCTGATGGCCATCGTATTCACAATAACGAGTGAAAACAAGCAAGAAGGGCTACAAGCTCAATTACAAACGCTAGGCCAATCTAAGAGTGTCACTTCTCTCCTTACCATTCCCTAACCAAAACTTTGATTACCTCACTCCTAGATTTCTGCTGAACATATATGCTCAACCCGCAACCCCTCTAACTAACTCTTGGAACATTGCCATCCTTGTCCCTTCTACATAAGTATTTACTATCTGCCTAAGAGTAGCTTATCCTTTTCATGAGTCCTACCAGCATATTGCCCCTGCTATTATTTATGTAGTTTTTTCTTCCCAATTTTATCAAGATGGCTTTCAGAGACACATAAATGGGTCATCACCCTTCGCTTTTGAGTTGATAAGTAGATATAAGAACCACATATTTCATAGACCTTTACAACATGAGACAACTTTTACAAACAAACAATATCAATATGACATCTTAACTAGAACAAACAAAAGGATATTATCAAAATATGTTCCACATTGGGCATGGGAAGCGATAAATAATAAATCGTGTATGAATGTACTTACATTTTCCTGATAAGCAGCTTCTAATAACTCGATCAAATCCTTTGAAGATTGTCCAGGCTTGGGTTTAATTTGGCCTCCTCCATTTAGACAACCTATTTTAATAACAATGACATTGAATATAGATCAATCTACCATTCAAATAACTTAGTTTGATCACAGTTATTCAGATTATTAAGCAGAAAATCACCTGAAGGACAAGCCATGATCTCTAGAAAATGGTAATCGCATTTTCCTACTTTGATTTTTCTGACAACATTTTGTAGATTTCGGAATCCATAGCATAGTGCAAATTTCAACAAAGTCTTCCCTTCCACCTACATTAAAAATTCATAAACAGACACGTGCATAAGATAACAAACAATTCATTAACGGGGATTCAAAGGAGAGAGAAATATAAAGATGAAGAAAGATTAAAAAAACAAATCATATAAGATATGCCCTACAACTTCAAACATAAAGATCCATGTCTGCCATAAGAACTTTCCTTCCTCTTGAAACGGCAAAAGGGAAAGGAACTCAAGCATCTCAAAAGACCTATGTATCTAGCAAACTAAAAGCCAAACACCTCAAAGAAAGAACACCAAACAAAAGCAACAACTCCAAAGCAAATGGTCATGGTCTCCCTTCGACATCCAACAAAGAATGCAACAAGACGACCCGATCAAAGAATGCATCTTCCTCACGAGCCAATCTAAAGTATTAACTCTCCATGAATGATTTGCCAAACGTAAAATTTGAACCTCCTTTTGGACTTTGACCTTCCATAAGGCAGAAAAGATGGACTTGCCAATTGAAGAGGAATTCAATAAACATTAAAAGAACGAACGACAAGAAAAACCCTCAAAGAGGTTGGAACTCCAAAAACGAATATCTCTCCTCTCTAATCTAAAGAGCGACCTCTTCGAGCAGATATAAAAGGGTCAAGATGTTCATGGTATCCCAATCGAATAATGAATGACCAAAGCCAAGGGGAAAAAGGATAACTCATGGAAGTCTCCAGACATCAATCACTCGATGATTTTTCATGGATGACAAGTGGTATAGACGAGGGAACATAGTACAGAGGGATTTATCCCCCACCCACCTGTCCTCACAGAAGTACGTATCCTTACTATCCCCCACAAAAAAATGGATAAACGAAGAAATAGAAGGGAGCTCAATACAAAAGTCTTTCCAAGGATTTTTGTATGTGTTTTTGACCCCACCTAACCACCACACAAAATGATGAAGACTGTATTTGTTCACGATAATCCTATGTCACAGGGGAATTGGACTCAGAAGAGAACCACCACAACCATTTTATCAACCGTGCTTTGTTGCAGACCCTAAAATTCCCCAACTCTAGCCCCCATGGCTCAACGATTTCTCTAGCAAATCCCAATTTAACAAGTGCCCACTCTTCCTCTCATTAACCCCTTCCCAAAGAAAGTCTCACATAAGTTTTCTCTAAAGAATTACACAACGAACTAGGAGCTCTAAACAGGGAGAAGAAATATGTCAGTATGCCACTCAACACCGCATGAGTGAAAGTCAACTTACTGCCCTTGGCAAAAAAAAAAAAAAACTTCTCTTTCAATTAACCTATCTCTTACGAACCTTATCAACCACCGGATCCCAAAAGAAAAGAGACTTCGGGTTATGACATAAAAGGGAGCCTAGGTAGGATGAAAGGAATGTACCAACTTCACAACCCGCCGAGGAAGCCCAACCCAACTTGCCCACATCACAATGTAAGCCAATGACCTGACATTTCCCTTATTGATCTTAAGATCCGACGTGGCTTTGAAGAAAGCGAGGACGTGACTTAACATGAAGAAATACTCCTTGCTAGAGCAAAAGAATATAATCATCAGCGAATTGAAGGTGAGACAAGTGAATCTTGCCCTGACCCACCTCGAAACCCTCAAATATTCTACCCTCCACCACTCTTGAAACCATCGTGCTGAGGACATCCACACTAAGTAAGAAAAGAAAGGGGGAAGATTGGTTAATAATTGGTGGAACAATTTTTATCAATAGCTGACAAGATTAAATATTAACCAATACTTTAATAATACAAAATCATTAGAAAAACAATTACAAAGCACTAATGGAAAGGGAAAGAAAAGAAAAGCAAACTAGCAAACTGGAGCTTAGGTTTTCATCAGTCTCATATAGAAACCACACAAGAATCATCTTAAAAGTACTTCCTTGCCAACAATGTTTGGTATTCAACAATATTCAATTATTGATGAACCCCTCATCAATGCCCGTGGATTTAATGTGCATAAAAAATTTAAAATATATATTAGCTTACCTCTAGCGTGAGCTCCTGAAAATCTGAATTTCGAATGGATTTGAATTCCAAAGGGCCTTCAATTTCTTTTCCAAAGAGTACTTTCGCAGCATGCCTAAAAATTGTTTCAGCATAACCACCAGAACTTCCACGAACTCCAAAAAGATGTCCTTCTTCATTGATATTTGTCAGCCTGCAGGGAAATAGCAAATCATAACAGCCTTGGATAAATTCAATGACTAAACTGTAAATGCGGGAAGGCTTGAGAAAGCCATTTAGCCATACATTGTATCCAAGGGAGATTCTTCTAAACTCATAAAGTCCACCTCTTTCAACTGCAAGCATTGACAAACAGAAAGAAAATGTTTGTGAGAAGCCAAAATTTAAAGTCATACTAACACAAAAATCACAAAACGGGAATAAGTTGAACCTGTATCAATTCTAGAACTTCACCAGATGTCAATACTGAATCTACTTCTGTAATTCTGCGGGCCTCATTCTCCCGACTTTTGTTGATTGAATCCAACTGAAAAACAAAGTCCTCTCTGGCTGCCTCCAGCTTCTTATCATAACAGGGCATCACAGTAACATGGTAAACATCATCTGATCTGTCAAATAAACATGAACCATAAATTTTTAAAAAAAAAAGATTGAAATCTAAGGCCCCGTTTGATAATCATTCGGTTTTTTATTTTTTGTTTTTGAAAATTATGATTATTTTTTCCTAAATTTTCTACCATGACTTTCATCCTTGTTAACAATCCATTTGCATTCCTAGCCAAATTTTAAAAACAAAAACAAGTTTTTGAAAACTACTTTTTTTTGTTTTCAAAATTTGAGTTGGTTTTTGAAAACATGGAAAGAAGATAGATAACAATACAAAAAAACTTAGAAGAGGAAGTAGTATTTCTAGGCTTAATTTTCAAAAACTAAAAACCAAAAACCAAATGATTAACAAAAACGAGGCCTAAAGTATTCAAGCGCTATCCTAAGGTGATTGCAAAGAAAATAATTCTCTAATGGCTTTCTAAAAGAAACTTGGAAGCATGGTTCAAGAACTTGGAAAAGTCGAATATAACTTGTCCAAATTATACCTGTCTCAATACTTGACGATATAAAATACAAAGGAAATAAAAATATGAAACAATTGAAATTGTCTCGCTTTCCATGTCGTTCCTAAATAAATCTATTCTTGCGATAAATACCATAACCATATTTTATCAGCCTAATTATAACCACTTCGCTCCACTGTAAATAACTCAGCTTTACATATCACCACAATTTCCAAACAAGTACATCAGAAAGATCATAATAGAAATACAATGTAATTACCTAATACCCAATTTTTGGCATGTATGATGCTTGACTATTGATCCAATCATTTGCTGAGGACTCTTCACTGATGATATGTAAGGCAAAATATAGGATCCATGTTGCTTCTCAGCATAGCATATCCATCCTGAAATCGGAAGGGATGTGTGGGTTTGAGAAGGAAAAATAGTCAACGAGCAAAAAGGAGTTAAATGTCAAATTGAATAAAAATATTGCACTCTTAAATTTTTTTTAAAAAAAAATTGATAAAACACTGATGCCAACAGGTATTCCCAAAAAAAAAACTATGAAACCATCCCTCATATCAATGTGAAATTGCTATCCTCCGGTTAACGAAAAAATGTGGGAGATTAAAACTTTGTTCCATGTGCACATCTAATGAATGGAGTAGGGCTTCAGATCATATGGGACCAAACACTTCCAGTCAGTCAAGTCCGAAAATTGGACTAGGTGACAGTGATAAGATTTCACATGTTAGAAAAAGACCAAAATTTGGGGTCACATCCGACTGATCTGATCATATCAAACATATTTTTACAAAGTTGTATGATGAGAACAGTATGTCAACATCAACTTGCAATTAATCAAGATGTCTTTAATAGTAGAGTTTGAGAAAAACAGTATTATTAGCTAAGAAGCACGGATACGGACACGAGACACGGATACGACACGACACGGACACGACGACACGTCGTTTTTTTAAAATCTAGGACACGGACACGACATGGACACGTTTAGAAAAATATATGATATATCATTTTTATACAGGAAAGAAATTCAAAATCAATAAGTTTATGCAATCGTATGCTTGAAAAAATGAATTTAATATATTTTACTCTTAAAATTTATTATTTTTGTCATTTAAGCATTGTGTCTATTTAATATACTTAACAAGGGTTTGAAATGAACCTACAACTAGTGTTTGTCACATATCAATTGTGCTGGGTTTGAAATAAACCTACAACTAGTGTTTGTCACATATCAATTGTGCTAACAAGTGTCCGATACTTGTCCAACAAGTGTCGGAGTGTCCAAGTGTCCGCACATGTCGGACACAAACACGCTAGCCAAACTAAAGTGTCCGTGCTTCTTAGATTATTAGCTTAAGAAACTACTGTCTTCAATAAAATTTAAAAAAGAACCTTAACCCTAAAATCCTCCCACCCTCCCCTCCCACTCGATTCTTCTGCTCTCCCTCCCCCCTCATTTTGCTACTCCCTCCCTCCCCCAATTCTACTTTTCCTCCCCTCCCCCTAATTCTACTACTCCCACCATCCCTCTCCACTTTCTTTCGATCTTCCTCCCTCTACCTCTAATGGACTTCGCCACCCGCCACATTGGCTAACATTCCATTTGCCGTCGATCGCGTGAAAGGTTTGGGTTTTGAATGTCATGTTCTTGATGTGTCTGTGATGTGCCCATGACGTGTTTGAAATTAAGAATAAAAATAATAAAAGGGATACACAATTTTGTGTGTAGGACACGTGTCCGGAGCGTGTTCGGATATATCCATGTCTAATGCATGTCCGACACGAACACTTTGTCAAAAAAACAAAGTGTCCGTGCTTCCTAGGTTATATGATGAGAAGGGTATGTCAACATCAACTTGCAATTAATCAAGACATCTTCTGCTCTCCCTCCCCCCTCATTTTGCTACTCCCTCCCTCCCCCAATTCTACTTTTCCTCCCCTCCCCCTAATTCTACTACTCCCACCATCCCTCTCCACTTTCTTTCGATCTTCCTCCCTCTACCTCTAATGGACTTCGCCACCCGCCACATTGGCTAACATTCCATTTGCCATCGATCGCGTGAAAGGTTTGGGTTTTGAATGTCGTGTTCTTGATGTGTCTGTGATGTGCCCATGACGTGTTTGAAATTAAGAATAAAAATAATAAAAGGGATACACAATTTTGTGTGTAGGACACGTGTCCGGAGCGTGTTCGGATATATCCATGTCTAATGCATGTCCGACACGAACACTTTGTCAAAAAAACAAAGTGTCCGTGCTTCCTAGGTTATATGATGAGAAGGGTATGTCAACATCAACTTGCAATTAATCAAGACATCTTTAATAGTAGAGTTCAAGTAAAACAATGTTATTAGCTTAAGAAGCACAACCCACTAGCCCCCTATAGTCAGGATGTCTTTATTAGTTGAGTTTGAGGAAACAGTGCTATTGCTTAAGGAAATAAAAGAAGCTGACGCAGATAAACTTTTATACCTATCTCCGCAAACTATAGATCCTCCTTCTCTTTTAAAATACTGATTAGATTTTCTCTAGTTTCTAAAAAAAAAAAAAAGGTCATGAAAGGCATCCCTCAGATACACTCACTTGAGAAGATCTAATCATGGGGTTAGAAACGGAAATGTAAGGATGTCAAGGACTTGGTTAGTAGGGTGTGCTAATGTGAGACCTTGTTTACCTAATGGGGAAGAGGAGTATTGATACAAAGAGAGTGATGCATAGTCGTTTTCTTAGTTTCCCAAGTGTTTTAGGGAGAGAAGGGAAGCTCTAGAATTTGTCCAAGTAACACTGTGTTCATGATATGTTTATTGTTGAAAATGAGTGTCAAAGTTGGGGCATTCTTGTAAATAACCTTTTAAGAAAGTTAGATTTATTATATTTTTTTTCTAATAACATTCTTTGATCCCTAAAGTTTAGGCGTTAATTAGATTAGTTCACTTTTCTAGCCTTTTCTTGGTGTATTTTACCAAATAGTAATTTTTAGTTGTAATCATAATATGAAAAAAATTATTATCAACTACACGAATCTCATTAGGATGAATACTCCACACGGGGATTTACACTCTGCTTATCCTAGGTATTCAGAGATTTCCTTTCCTCCTCTCACAGATTATAAAATTATAGATGTTGGAAAATTCTTATTCCTCTTTTCATTGCTTGCAAAATGCTATTTTATTTCTCCCTCTGACCAAACTCTGCAATACACTATAATTATTATTTATTTATTTTCTTGGCAATCCAACCAAAACCATCTAAAGTGTGATTGGTTAACCTAACATATGATGTCGCACAGAATAGTTTTTAATGGCAGAAGACTTAGCAAGTTGAAAATTATCTCTCAAAACAATCCAAACTGACCAATTTCCAACCCCAATTGAAGAGGAGAAAAGGAATTACCCCTACTAACTCTATGCTACCAGAAAAGAAAAGATGACTTATCCTCAACAATACCAGATATTTTGAAAAAGAAAGTGTGGATTTGCACAATTATCATTAAAGTACAGTAGCTAAATGATAGAAGAAAAAAAAAACCTGGGCATGCAGATGAGATCATAGGAATGGATGACTTGCATTTTTCCTCATTGTCTGACTGGCTTTGTCTATACCTTGCTATGAACTCATTACAAGCTTCAATTAAGGTTAAATCTCTACTGCAACTTGTATCAAATATAGCTTTTACACCCACGGACTTAAAAAATGTTGTGAGTTTCTTAAAAACCTGACCATAGCCAAACACCTAATGTAGTTAGTTGCCTTAATAGATATAACATTTCAAGCATTGCAATGACATAAATACAACTTCAAAATCCACCAACCAGTCATATTATAAGATTTTCCTTGTGGCCCTTGTCCTCTCAAAAATAATATACGCAGAAAACTCATTACAATCATGGAAAATGCAAAATAATTTTACCTTCAGCGGGGAGATACCAAAATGGACAGCAAGTGAGGTCCTGGATTGGGGAGATAATGAGACAACTACAACCTTTCCTTTATCTATGTTGGAAAGAAATTCATCCAAACTTTGCTTCTCCAGCATGACAGTCTCTGCTGATGTTACACAACCACTACAATTACACATAAATTAGGTCTATTACATTCTGTCGCAAGGGAGAGATCAGAAGTACAAGGCAAATCAAAGAGCAATAATTCATGAAAGATGAAACTATATTCAATTAGATATTCCAACTGAATACTATGAAATCAGGGAGTTCCCAGTTCAGCTTTCACAAATAATCATAATCTGATAAGTGGTTAATATGAAATGGAAATCTTTTCAAATACTTCACCTTGTAGCCAATTCGCTTCAGAAGTTCCTTTGATTTTGTTATCCAAATACAGAGGACAGGCAAGTTATTCAAAAGTTTTGTACAACCAACAACCCAGTCTGATCCTTAAAAAATAGAGATTGTTATAGTTAAAATTACCTGCATGCTAAGCAGTCCTTCAGTGAAATCTTAACTGGTTCTGCTTTCAATTGTTTCCTAGAAGCCGAAACCTAGATAATATACGCATAAAGGAAGGGGGGAAAGGAAAAAGAAAGAAAGAAAGAGACAAATCAATAAACAGAAAATTTCTGAAAGAACCACTCCGTTTTTAAGCCTGCTAATTCCTAAAGATTACTTAAAAATAGAGAAGAAATCAAAACCAACGGCAACAACATGTACATCAAATCGAAAGGTTACCTCAACTTTATCCGACTTCGTGGCAGTGGCTTTGAGTCCCTTGAGAGAAACTATGCAAGCCTGAGAAGGCGTTATGAAATCATTCAGATCCCCAATTCTCAATGTTGCCGAGAATTTCTCAGACATTTCCTAATCACCAAATTCCAAATCAAAAGTTAACAAAATGAATGAAACAAAACCCAATAGCAACACAATAAGAATCAAAGTCCACCAATACAAGCAAGCAGACTTCCCAAAAAAAAATTAGGTTATCAAAGGACGCAAAAAACTTATTAAAAAAAATTAAAATAAAAAAAAAACAAAAAAAAAACCTAAAGTCGATCAATCAGAGTCAAAGTCGATGATTTTAACAGAAACTCTCAGAACCGCGAAATCAGAAGCTAATAGAAACGATCCCGAGCAGGGCAATGAGAGAAGGGTTTTGGGCGAAAGTATAGGGGGGCAAAAAGACGGCGGATATGCATGTATTGGAACAACAGCGGAGGCGGGGCGCTGGTTGGCGGTGCACCGATGAGGGGGTGTTGTAAGGGAAGAGGTTGAAGGGGCACGTGTCGAGCACGGTCCCGACGATGAGGAGAAGCAGTGTAACGCCCCAGGTTTTTATATCTAACCTAGCTGCATAACTAACTACAACTCGACAAACTAACCGGGTGTCCCGAAAATTTCGGCAACATAACGACATACAACGGACTAACCCAAAAAATTTAAACACCTACTAGAACAAAAACAGCACTTCTATACAACATATCCAACTGCACCACCATACTACAACACAACGGAGCTCCTCAGAACAAACTACGAGTCAGGTCTCGCATTATCAACTGCTATCAAACCAAGAACATGAGTTTAACAAAGCTTATAACATTAGCTTTATTCAACAAACTTAATTCCTATTAACTGAATGAGAAGGTAAAGTTTATTAAAACTGACACAACTGAAGTCTAGAGTTTAACAAGAATAAATTCAGAACCAAACAAGTAGAGCAAACAACTGCCCAACAACTGAAATCAACACTATCCTATCCAAGATAAACTGAATGAAAAGAGCGATATTTAACTACGGTCCTTCCTCATGCGTCTCCTCTGCATCATCAGGTTCATAGCGGTCCTCATAACCTACAAAATCTAAAATGTTGGGGGAGGAAGGGGAGGGGGTCAGTACAACCACGGTACTGGTAAGCAGCCCCTACCTGAAAAGGCATCACACAGCAACCAACAAACAACATGTTTTTCATGCACAACAATATACTTTTCAAAACTATAGCCATAACAACATACTTGGAAAGTGAATAAAAATGAATGACACCTAAGCCATACATCATGCAACTTCCTAAAGCAACTCACTACTGCTCATGCCCACTAACTTACTCATCAAACTTGTTTAGCCCTCACTTGGCTCTCCAAGACTGATCCTTCGAGCCGCACTGTCCCCTGACCATTTGTACTCAGGGCCACAATGCTCTCTACGGAGCTCGGCGTTCGACCCTTGACCATTTGTACCCAAGGCCTCGAACTTTGCATCGCCCCTTGGCCATTTGTACCCAAGGTGCACCGATGACTCCCAACACTCATAGCCCTCACAAGGCTCTCCAAGACTGATCCTTTGAGCCGCACTGTCCCTGACCATTTGTACCCAGGACCACAATGCTCTCTACGGAGCTCGGCATTCGATCCTTGACCATTTGTACCCAAGGCCTCGAACTGTGCATTGCCCCCCTTGACCATTTGTACCCAAGGCACACCAATGACTTATTAACGTAATGGCCCTTTCCCAGGTGTCCAATACTTGCTTCCTAGACTCATAACACCGACCCTTGACCATTTGTACCCAAGGCCTCGATGCTCCTCTTAAAACCAACAGTGACATGCCACCCCTCGACCATTTGTACCCGAGGTGCACTGACATTCACCCAACGTGCCTTTCTTTAACATTCAGGTCCCTGACCTCTTTATCACAACTATCTAGAATGCATATGCCCTGCAACATGCTCCTAGACTCATGTACTATGCCCACCAGGCATATACATACAAGAACGTGCTCTCGACTCATGCTAACCCATGAATGCACAGCAAATCTAGCATGCTTAACAACCAATCGCCACTCAACAACAGTTCATGCTACTTGAAGATTCCATATATACATAAGCTATAAAAGCAAGAAGAAAAACATGTATTTAAGCATAGAAGCAAGAAGCAAGAGAATCGTTATAAAGCGAGTAAACAAGCAGCGTGCATCATGCAATCAAACAGACTTCAACAGGTAAGAACTACTTACCTAAAGCTTATGAGCGCTCCTAAAGAACAAACCAAGAGCCCCTAAAAGCTTGAAAGGCTCCTAAAAAGATAGATTAACGCTTAAGGGTCAGAATCAAGATCAACAATTTAATTCAGACTAAGGAATGCTTAAAGAAGAATTTATTACCAAAACCAAACTTAAATTCAAGCTCGGCAACAAGATCAACAACTCGGAACAAGTTCGAATCCTAACCCAACAACACTCGAACATTAAGAAATAAACTAAGGTACTTAAACGTACTTGAAAGAACCTAAAGACCACTTTTACCTTTAAAGCTCCATCAAACAGTATAAGTCCTTTGCTGGAAAATAACTCGAGTGAGCTCTAATTGATCCCAAACTACAAGTAGCAACTTCCAACATCAGAGACTAATTAGCGGAGCTAACAAGAGCTCTAACAAGGCTAAAAATGTGAAGAAGCTTACCAAACCACGTTAAACGAGTCCAAAAGCTTGCTGGAACTTACTGACCAGCACCAACTCCTTTGAACACGCGCTGTCGGGGTCCAAACTGGGCTAAAACTGAAACTAGCGAAACACCCATTGGTTACAGGCTATTCTAAAGCCAATCAAATTGAATTACAAAGGTTTAAGGGTGAGGAAACTTACCAATCGGCACTTAAACGACCTGGAAGCTTGCTGTCCAATGACCGAATGAGTTCGAAATCACTAATCCAAACCTCCTAGCTTATGGCCATTCAGTCCCAAGGCGGTTCGGGTTATGGATAACCCGATTTAAGGCCGTTCGGGTTATGGGTATTCGTTGAAAGCCAAGTTAAAGTCCCAAATGTACGGCTTATTCCTGCAATTTCAAAGCCGATAATGAATGGGTAAATCATAACAAGGCCATATGAGTTATGGGTAACTCAATTTGAAGTCTAAAGAGTGTGGGCTCAAGCAAAAACCTTACCAAAACACCGAGCAACGCTTAAGAAGGCTGGAAATCGCACGGGCCTCACACCAAGGCGAATTCGACGTTTGAAATCCCGTGAGTCACGCTAAAACTAGTGAATTGACGGGGATGAAGGAGCTGCACTCGCGGGTCTCACAGTCTTGCTTCACGCAGACAGAAATCACGTCGAAAACCACTTCTCACGCCATTAGAGATCTCAAATCGTTGTGTGCTCACTATGTCGGAGCTCACCGTCGAAGGAGAAGACCGAGAAGGGAGGAGACGGCGTCGCACAGAGGGGAAAACACGAAGAGAGAGGGGGAGAGACGGATCATGAGTTGCTGCCCATCGCCAGAGAAGAAGCAATCGGAAGAGAGGTTGTCGGCCAGAACAGAAAAACGCAGAAGGGAGAAACGAGCTGCGTGGGTCTGCTGAACGCGAGAAGAAGGAAGAAAGATAGGATTTTTTTTTTTTCTTTAGGCTTTATTGATTTGGGATTTGGGTCTTTTAATAAATAAAGCCTCGTTTGATAATCATTTGGTTTTTGGTTTTTGATTTTTGGTTTTTAAGCTTATAAACACCACTTCCAACTCTAAGTTTTTTTGGCTTTTCACCTACCTTCTTCCCATGTTTTCAAAAACTAAGCCAATTTTTGAAAACTAAAAAAAGTAGTTTTCAAAAACTTGTTTTTGTTTTTAGAATTTGGTTAGAAATTCAAGTATGTCCTTAACAAAAATGAAAACCATGGTGAAGAAATTTAAAGAAAACAAGCCTAATTTTCAAAAACCAAAAACCAAAAACCAAATGGTTATCAAACGAGGCCTAAAACCTCCAAAATTTAGAAAATTAAAGATTTAATTTAAAAATTCATTTTTCCTAAATTATAGAAATTTAACTTGACGACTCAAGGCTAAGCTTAAATTCTAATTTTTCAAATTAGAAATAAAACGCTTAACAAATCCCAAAATTATTTGATTTCGAGACGCAGGGCGTTACAAGCAAAGAGAGAAAAAAGAGAGGAATTAGGGAGAAAGAGAGTGGTGGTGGTGGAACCCAGACGAGAACACGATGAGAAGGTGTGTCGCGTAACAGAAGGGCAGCCAAAAGCTCCATAAAAAACAAAAAATACAATTTTAGTCCTCAAGGTTTAGATTAAGCGGCCACGAACGACCTCGACTTAAAAATTTTTATCACTTTTTTAAAAAAAAAAAAAAAAATTTATCACTTATACTATATACTGCCTTCTTTTTACATATCCAATCGTTTAGTTGTGGCATTAGCCCCTGGAAACCCTCCGTACTCAAGTTTGAATCGTTGTCGTTGTAATTTTGAGTATAATTTTGTTATTTTTTTCTTTTTTTTTTCTTTTGGAAAGAATTTTGTTTTTTTTTTTCTTTTACACGCATTTTTGCATTTCTTAATTATTTTTCTGCTTTTCTTCTTTTAATTTGTTTACAAGCGTTTTTTTTTTCCTTTTTTTCTTTTTATTTATTTTTTAAGTACCATCACGAGATGGCGATTAATCGTATAGAAGAATAGATCCGGGGACCTATTGATTGACCATAGATGCGACCACTACCTAAGAGAATCTCAGTAGTTCTTCTATCGTTCAAGGGCAAGGGGAAAACATGTGGCGGCTTGCCTAGATCTCGTATTTCCCACGTAGTCCGTCCGTCAAACCAACGATTCTCTTCCAAAAGTAATAGAGAGATTATTTTGTTTTTTATGGTATGTAGCTCCGGGAGCTAGGAGCGCATCATCGGGGCAGGGCGAAAACGAACATAGGATCATCATCATGGCCCTTTTCTTGTTTCTTTTGTTTGTGTCCGGCTTTAGTTAAAATGTGTGTTTTTTTTAAGGCTTATCCGGGGGTTGCTGCTCTAGGGCATCCAATTCCTCTTCTTTCTTTTCCTGCTGATCTCACATCGAAAGCAACTCATTCTTGTTCAGGGTCAGAAGATGAGAGATCTTCCTCTGATTCCGAGAAATCGATCAAGCGGGGGGCTACCCTCGACTCACCTCTCGAGATATAAAAACTCCTCCCCAGAGAAGAGTAGAAGCTCCAGGATGAGTATGTCCTGGATTCCCGAATTCATTCTCGTCCTGATCCACCATGGAATTTTCTAAATCTACAAAAACATTGACGGATAGGGCTCGTAATGATCTTTGAGAAGATCACAAGGTGCTGATAGGAGGGGGATCCGTAGGTTTTTGTGAAAGGGATGCCCCGGATCTGACATGTCGCTATTTGAAAAGAAAAACTGAATTCCTCTATTTGATGTCGATTCATCCACACTTCCATTATTTGTAGAGGAAGGCTAACTACTTGCTGGCTGGGAGCTGTATGAGCGGTAACGTCCACGTACGACTCTATGAGATGGGCGGTGGACAAAAATGGCCTTGTTGTACCTCACTCTCGTCTTCAATAGGGTCTGCTCTTTTTTTTTGGGAAAGTATGCCAATATGATCTTAATGAGGTGCGGGGCTTTGCATCTGACATTCGTTGGGCTTCTCTCTTCGAGGGCATGCATCCCGGCATTTTTGTGCAATAAACCCCTCCGGCTGAAGACTAGTGGTAGGTGGTCCCGCGGAGCTTTCAGAGAAGGGTAGCCTAGTGTGTAAGCACAACAATGAATCGCGGCGAACCCTCAGACGACCTATCTAAGATTAGGGTGGAGATCCTCAGTAGTGGTGACCCTTTCACTCTTCCACGGACTGATACATGTACCGAATGCTCATACGAGAAAGTTGACTCCTGGGTCTGAAACCTTGGGGGGTTGGGTTGCTCCGAGAAATCTCCTTTCTTTCTTGTCCACTCAGGGGCACCGGACACACCTGTGCGGATTACAGGTGACGGTTATAAGAATGGCTGGGAAGTGAACAGTACCCGACGACATTCAGGGATGGATGTAGATCCATTGGGCAGGGACAATCATTATGGTCTTGGGAGAGGTGGCGACCATTCTCAAGAACCAAAAAGACTGAGCTGAGGGAAGCCCTATGAGTCACTAAAATGACAGCAGGAGGGTCCTTGATCTATCAATAAAGGGAGCAAAAAACGAGTTTTGCTCCCCTTTACAATATGAAGAAAGAAATCTGGGTCGAAGTTTAGACCGCTCACAGTAGTTCGCCCTATAGAAAAGATCATGAAAGAGGCGATCAGAATGGTACTCGAATCCATTTACGATCCCGAGTTTCCAGACACATCGCACTTCCACTCGAGTCGAGGCCGCCACTCGGCCCTAAAATGGACCAAAGAAAGTGGGGAACCTCTCGCTGGTTTTTGGAATTCGACATCAGGAAGTGTTTTCACACCATCGACCGACATCGACTCATCTCAATCTTTAAGGAAGAGATCGACGATCCCAAGTTATTTTACTCCATTCAGAAAGTCTTTTCCGTCGGATGACTCGTAGGAGGTGCGAAGGGCCCTTACTACTTCGTCCCACACAGTGTACTACTATCGGCCCTACCAGGCAACATCTACCTACACAAGCTCGATCAGGAGATAGGGAGGATCCGACAGAATAGTACGAAATTCCGATTGTTCAGAGAATCAGATCGGTTCTATTAAGGACAGGTCGTATTGATGACCAAGAAAACTCTGGAGAAGAAGCAAGCTCCAACGCTCCCCAAGACTACAGAGCCCTCATTATGGGGAGGGTAAAGAGCTTCCAACGCAAAGCGGCCTTTCATTCCCTTGTTTCGTCGTGGCACACCTGCCACACAAGCACCACTCGGCTCAGAGGGGGCCAGAAAACGCCTTTCATTTTCCCCCATTCATCGGCCCTTGTCGCCTTCCTTAACAAGCCCTCGAGCCTCCTTTGCGCCGCCTTCCTCATAGAAGCCACTGGGTTGACCCCTCAGGCCGAATTCTATGGTCGAGACTGTTGTAATAAGAAATTGGCCACGAGAGACCTTTTTAAGTATTGCAAAAGAAGACCGTTTTTGTCTTGACCCTTTTTTTGTTTTGGTTTTACTTTTTCTTTTTTATTTTCAGTTACTTTGATAACAATTTAAAACACTAATTAAATTTTGTGTTAGTTTCAAATTTAAATTTAAATTTTATTTTCTTGGATTAAATATATGTGGAAATAAATAAAATTATTTTTAAATTTCAGTAAATTATTTTTAAGAAAATGAATAATATGAAATGAAGGTATAATTTTTGTAAACCAAAAAAAAGAAAAATCTACCTTATTATTTGAATTTCATCCTTTTTCTTTTATATTTACATGGAAAATTATTTGAGCGAAAATTTACCATGAGGTAAAATTGCGACACTTTTTTTTTAAAGTTAAAGAGAAAATTGCAAAACTAATCCAAGTTTAGTGTGCAATTCGTTGTCATTGAAAGTTTAGGGTAAAAATTGAAACAACTTACCAAATTTTAGGATTAAAATTGATATTTTCCTTTACTTCTATATAGCCCCTGAAGTTTTGGATTTGCCACGGTTTAGATTAGGTTTATTTTGGTCCCTGAGTTTTCAAACTCAACAATTTAGCCTCTGAAGTTTAGTTTTAGTTTCATTTTAGTCCCTCCATCTTGTGTCTCTTATCCTCGATACAACCAACGCCAAGCAGTGGCAAATCTCTCCCTCTCCAATCTCTTCTCCTCTCCTCATCGGCAACCCATGCACGCGATCGACAAGCAGCGACTCCATCTCTCTTCACACGTTTTTTCCTCGCTGAGAAACCCTGCCAACTTTGAGCCTTATCTTCCTCGCGTCTTTCTTCTCCGGCAAGCATCCTGCGTGTGCAAGTAACAACATTCTCTAGCAGCACATTTCTTCTCCAGCCACGCGTGCGTAGCAGACCCACAAACATCTCTTCGCGCCGCCACCGCCCTTTCTTCCCCTCACATCCAGCCGTTCGATGACCCTGCAGCTCGAGTTCTCCGTGTGAGTCGGCCAGTCTGATAGCGGGCAGAAATGTCGCTATTTTAGTCCTAAATTATTAAGCTTTTAGGCGCTTTAATTGTGTTTTTATTGAAGAAATTTAATATATTTTGTTATTTGGTCTTTAGGAGCAAATTATGGATTTTGGTGAAAAAAATGCCCAAAATGAGCCATTCAAGCCCAAATTCCATACATGGGTCAAGGGGGAGTCCAAGAAAGTCAACCATTTAATGATGATCCAAAAAGAAATGAAGGAAGGCCCAATTTCAAGCCCAATCCGCGCCAGCCTGGTCTGAAAACCGCACAGCGTCGAGGCGCTGTGGGGACAGCGTCGATGTTGTCCCATTTCTTGGCCAGCAAGTTGAATGACGTCACAGCGTCGCGACGCTGTCCCAAATCTGGGCCTATAAAAGGCACCCCTTGGTGCCATTTTTTACCATCAATCACCATTCAATCCTTTCATTCCTTCCTTTCTTGGCTCATTTAAAGCCTTCTCTCAAGGTTTTTTAGCCTTTTGGAGAGTTCTTGGTGGGAAATTTTTGGGGAGCACTCTAGGAGGCTCAAGGTGAGCTCAGAGGGACTCCAAGCGCCAGCGACGGGGTCTTCGACGGTCATTTCCTTCCCTTTTATTTTGCTCATATTTATGCTTTCCATTGTATATTTTGTGAATATTTTAGCTATGTATAGCTAAACCCCAATTTGGGGTCTTGAAATGAAATTATAGTTAAATGTTGTTATAATTGTCTATCTTTTGCCCTCTTTTACTGATTATTTGTATGGATGTTCATAATGCTGTATGCAATCTGGCCAATTGTATATTGATCTTATTCTTAATGGAAACTCAACGGAGAGAAATTAGGATAGATCATAATCCATGCAACTAGTTTAATTGCCCGTAGTGACAACGGGATTAGTTGATTAAACTTATATTCCTAAAATGAATCAGAGCGTAATAATTAATGATTTTTAATGGCGCTAAGGACACTTAGGTTGTTGAAATGGATTAATTAGAATGAGGGGAAACCGACATGAGATCCTATGTGATTAACGGAGATTATAGGAGTATAATTAGTTGGGCAATGAGATAGGTTAATTGTAATAATTGTTTAGCTAATAATTGATTTTCAAGGCCCCACTTCCCATTTAAAAACTCTTTCTCCATATTTTCATTTATTGATTGATCAATTTACTTTCCTTAATCGCTTTAATTTTTTATTCCCTTTTATTGCATGTTTTGGTCCCTGAATATTATTTCCCCCAAGTATTTTTAGTGTTTAAGGAATTTATTGTTTTGCTTAAATTTCGCTTCGCCTCCCTGTGGATTCGATACTCGGAATATTTCCGTTTTATATTACTTGCGGCCCGTGCACTTGCGGTGTTGAATAGGCAACACAGTCGCGAGCGAGCCCATGCACTCTGGTGCGCTTTCAGTAAGTTCCAACGCGATTCTCCTTGTTTCGGTAAGATTAAACTCTTACCCATAGTTCGTTTGGCTGTAAATCAGATCACCCATATCCCAAATAACATTGATATGAATTACCCACTCTCTAACGACTCCAAATTTGCAGGATTAGGCCATTTGGATCAATTTCCAGCAAGCTGTTAGGTTCGAATCCAACTTTTGGTGTTTACCCATAGCTCGAAAGGTCTTAAATCAGATTACCCATAGTCTTGCACTTTTAGATCGTTGTTCTTGCAACTTTTGATCACTGTTCAACGAGGTTTAGACCTTTTTGGTAAGATTTGGATTCTCTCAATCTCGCTCTAGCATTAGTTTGAGTTTGTTTGGGTAGTTCAAAAAGTTTCACCATACTTTATACTCGTTCAAACTCATTAAAAGTATTTTTAAGGTTTGATATATCGATCCTTAACGCTTGGAAGCTCCCTATTTGTAGGTTCGGACTCATTTGAATATTTATAGCAAGGACCCAAGCCTCTTTTGTTGAAATTTTCTTGACCAATGATCTCTAAATTATTTTTAAAAAATCGTAAATATTTTTTTTAAATAAATAGGTGAGCTATAACAAAAATTAAAATACAAAAGTACGATAATCAAAAGAATTAAACAATAGATAAACTTTCAAAATACATAGAGAGATAGTTTAAAGGATAAAAAATATATATATATCTAAAAACAATAACCTGGTAACAAGTTTATAAAACATAGAGGAAAAAAACATAAAATGGGTTGTAACTTGTAAATAAATATAATGTAATTTCATTTATTAAAAAAAGAAACCTCTTAAACCAAGAGATTTCTTCAAATTATTTTCAAAATGTATTCTTTTATCAATTTAAAAAAAAATAAAATTTAATCATTTAAATTTATCATTGCGATAATTAACATGTAACTTGAACCAATAGGCTCAAAATGTTATGGAACTAAAAAAAAAGAAGAAGAAGAAGAAGAAGAAGAAGAGAGAGATTGTTAATTCAACTGTACTCACCATTTAGAAGTTTTTTCTTTTTTTTTCATTTGACTTTGGAAGGAAAAAGAGAACATACTTTTATAATCAAGATATGTTTTAAATTCATGTTAAAATTATAGTAGTTTAAGTACATCATCCTTGAATTTTGATGACTGTGCATAGTTCAGGTCATTTACATCACTAACTAAAATTTGATGCGGAATATCTATAAATAGACATTATCTAATTTAACGATATTTGACAAATATATGATTTAAAAAAGAAAATAAAACAAACCATCAATAACGACATACTCTTGATTCTAATCATCATGCTATGTTCTTTTCAAAAAATAAAAATAAAAAATCATCATGCTATGTTTCATTTTTTAGTTTAACAATTTGCGAGAGTGTAAATTCAAATCTCTAACCTTTTGGTCGATAGTAAAATGTCACCAATCAAATTATATGTAAGTTCTCGTATCTTATCCCTTTTATAAATCAATACTCAATTTGAGCAAATAAGTGGTTGGTGTGAATCCCGTCAATTTGATGCTAAAACCAACCTACTCAATCACAACCTTCAAATTTTTATTATGTATATAAAAAAACCATTTTTTTTTTTTTTATTGATTGAGCTAGTTTATATATATAATAGGGGAAAATATACTTTTAGTCCCTGAGATTTGGATTAGGTTTCACTTTGGTCCCTGAGTTTTCAAACTAACAATTTAGCCCTTGAGGTTTGGATTTTGTTTCATTTTAGTCCTTCCATCCAATTTTCCATTAAAAATTAACTGCTCGCTGACATGACACTATTTTTTATTAAAAAAATATTTTTTTTAATGTTTTAAAATAAAATAATAATAAATTAATTAAAATATTATTTTTTATTATTTATTTTCTCTTTCTTCTTTTTCCTCATCTTCTCCACATTCTTATTCTTCAAATCCTCATTCTCCCAGGGGTGTTCATCTTTAGACCGAAAACCGACACGACCGACCGAACCGACGGCGGTCGGTCAGTTGGTGTCAGTTCCAAGTTTTTGGAAAGGTCGATCGGTTCGGTTATTTCGCAAGAACCGACCGACCGCCGTTGATATATGTAAAAAAAAAAAAAAACAATAATTAATCCTTCAGACTCAAACTTCAGCGACTTCAGCCCAAGCCCACCTTCTCCAGTCTTCAGTTCATGCTTCACTCTTCAGCAATCAGCAGTTCAGCACATATAAATTGGAAAACAAAAAACCCTAACGTCCTTTTGTCGTTCGAAATCCACAGCCCCGCCCACTTTCAGATCAGCTTCGTCGTTCACCGTCGCCCCACCACTCGCCTTCACCCTTCGCCAGTTCGCCTTCATCTCCCTCGTCGACGATTCATCGCCTTCGAGATTCCGTTTAGCTCACATTCTCAGCAGCGCACATTCGTCGCTGGCAGCTCACATTCTTCAGCAGTCCTCAACTCACATTCGCCTGCAGTGTATGTGCTTTTTTTTTTAGAGTGGAATCTAGTTGTAAGTAAGATTGGAGTTGGAGGATTCAAAATTCTTAAATTATTAATTTAGTTCCTAACCTAACCTAACGTCATCTTTCTGATTCAGTTTCAGCAACGTCATCGCCGGCACACCGTCTTTTTCGACTCACAAGTTGGACTCCTCTGAAGAGTAAGCTTTCAAAACACCATTTTTTTTTTTAAATTAGAACTAGAATTGAAAGCTTAATTTTTAGATTTTTTGGGAAATCTTAATTAGAACTAGAATTGAAAGCTTAATTTTTAGAACTAGAATTGAAAGCTTAATTAGGATTAGAATTAGAATTGAAAGCTTAGACCCCATTTGATAACCATTTGGTTTTTGAAAATTAAGCTTATAAACACTATTTAACATACAAGTTTCTTTGTTTTTCTAATACTCTTCTTTCCATGTTTTTAAAAACCAAGCCAATTTTTGAAAACCAAAAAAACTAGTTTTCAAAAAACAGTTTTTGTTTTTGGAATCTGGCTAGGAATTCAAATGTATCATTGACAATGATGAAAACCAAGGTAGGAAAATTGGGAGAAAATAAGCCTAATTTTCAAAAACCAAAAACCCAAAACCAAATGGTTATCAAACGAGGTCTTAATTTTTTGGGAAATCAACTCACAAGCTTTAGTTTTTAGATTTCAAAAAATAATTTTTGAAAGTTTTAGTGAACTAGAATTGTAAGCTTAATTTTATTAAATTTTCATTTCTAATGTTGAGTGTTTGTTAAATATTAGGGAAAAATACACTTTTGGTCCCTGAGGTTTGAGTTAAGTTACACTTTGTTCCCTAAGTTTTCAAACTCAACAAAATTACCCCTGAGGTTTGAGATAAGGAGCAATTTGGTCCCTGCCATCCATTTTTCCGTTAAAAACTAACGGCTTGCTGACGTGGCGTTGTTTTTTTTTTTTTAATTAAAAATATATTTTTAATTATTTAAATAAAAATATATTAAATTAATTAAAAAATATATTTATTATTATTATTATTATTTCTTTTTTACTTTTTTCTTCTTTCTTCCCCATATCCCTGGACTCATTAACCTTTCTTCTCCATAGCCCCACCGCCGGCAGAAGTCGGCCGGCATGGATTCTTCTTCTCCTTTATTCTTTCCCCAAACTCTCTGTTTTTTTTTTTCTTTTTTTCCTCATTCGTTTTTGGCGTCGGAACCAAAACGCCGTCGCCGCAAGAAGCCAATATATGCAGTTCGTGAAACGCTGCAAGAAGGAACCATCGTTCGTGAAAACGCAGTTGCTGCCGTTCGTGAAACGTCCAGATCTGAAAAAAAAACCCCACAAACAGGCATCGACGTCAAGCGTAAAAAAAAACTCAGATCTGAAAACATCTGGCGCACCGCTGCCGGAAATCGAACAGACGCCGAAACCCATAATGAACGTCGACCAACCGTCGCGCCGCTGTCGGAAATCGAACAGACGTCGAAACCCACGAACGAAACCCACCCGAGAAGCCTACTGTACCGCGCCGCCGCCGTCGAAACCCACGAACGAACCCCATAGCGAATGCCCGCCCTTCGAACGTCGGCGAACCCAGTGGAAGAGAGAGAGAGACGAGCTGGTGCCGTGGGTTTTGCTACCGGTGAATGAAAGAGTGGGTGTTTGGCGGCAAGAAGATAAAAACCCTAAGTTTTCTTCTTTTTTTTGTTGAAAAAAAAGTGAAGAAAAGGGAGAGAGGAAGAGGAAAGAAGAAGAAGAAAAAGGGAGGAGAGAGAATAATGAGATAAGGGGAGAAAAAAAGAGGAAAAAAATGGGAAATGTTTTTTTCCGCCGGTGGCCGGCGACGGAGATGGTGGTGGCTAGCATTGGAGCTTGAAGTTGAATAAAAAGATAGAGAGGAAGAAGATGAAGAAAAAAAAAATAAAAGGAGAAATAAAAGAAAAATAATAAATAAATATTTAATATATTGTTTTATTTAAAAAATTAGAAAAAATATTTTTTTAATAAAAAAAAAATAGGTGCCACGTCAGCAATCTATTAACATTTAACGGAAAAATGGATGGAGGGACTAAAATGTCGAGTTTGAAAACTTAGGGACCAAAGTGTAACTTAACCCAAACCTCAGGGACCAAAAGTGTATTTTTTCCTAAATGTTAATTTCATTCCATGTTTATTTTCACAGAGTCAACATGGATAGTATTATAGAAGAAAGTTCAGTCCATGTTGTGGATGTGGAGAAATCAAGTGGAGTTAAGAAAAGTAAAATGGGTCATTCGAGTCCAACCAAAAAGCGTAAGAATACTAAAATCTCTGTTGTTTGGGATCATTTTGAGAAATTAAAGATTGTGATCCTAATGATCCCTATGCTAAGTGTAAATATTGTGGGGTTAAGTATGCATGTCATTCCAAGCGTAATGGTACCGACAGTTTGAAACACCATTTAGAAAATTGTAAGAAATACCCTTATCAAAGAACGAAAGATCCAGGACAAAAACAATTGGTTTTCAAGCCTAAAGAAGCGATTGATAATTCTGAATCAAAACTTAGTTGTGATACTTTCAGTTTGGAGAGTTGTAGAAGAGCTCTTGCTGAGATGATTATTCTAGATGAATTGCCTTTTAGGTTTGTGGAGAACATAGGTTTTCGAAGATTCATCAACAAATCAATAACCGGCGAGGAGAGGAGAAGAGATTGGAGAGGGAGAGATTTGCCACTGCTTGGCGTTGGTTGCGTCGAGGAGAAGAAACACGAGATGGAGGGACTAAAATGAAACTAAAACCAAACTTCAGAGGCTAAATTGTTGAGTTTGAAAACTCAGGGACCAAAATAAACCTAATATAAACCGTGGCAAATCCAAAACTTTGGGGGCTATATAGAAGTAAAGAAAAATATCAATTTTAATCCTAAAATTTGGTAAGTTGTTTCAATTTTTACCCTAAACTTTCAATGACAACCAATTGCACACTAAACTTGGATTAGTTTTGCAATTTTCTATTTAACTTTAAAAAAAAAAAGTGTCGCAATTTTACCTCATGGTAAATTTTCACTCAAAGAATTTTCTATGTAAATATAAAAGAAAAAGGATGAAATTCAAATAATAAGGTAGATTTTTCTTTTTTCTGGTTTACAAAAATTATACCTTCATTTCATATTATTCCTTTTCTTAAAAATAGTTTACTGAAATTTAAAAATAATTTTATTTATTTTCACATATATTTAATCCAAGAAAATAAAATTTAAATTTAAATTTGTAACTAAAACAAAATTTAATTAGTGTTTTAAATTGTTATCAAAGTAACTGAAAATAAAAAATAAAAAGTAAAACCAAAACAAAAAAAGGGTAAAGACAAAAACGGTCTTCTTTTGCAATACTTAAAAAGGTCTCTCATGGCCAATTTCTTATTACAGCGTTGTCGACCATAGAACTCGGTCTGAGGGGTCAACCCAGTGGCTTCTATGAGGAAGGCGGCGCAAAGGAGGCTCGAGGGCTTGTTAAGGAAGGCGACAAGGGCCGACGAAGGGGGGAAAACGAAAGGCGTTTTCTGGTCCCCCCTGAGTCGGGTGGTGCTCGTGTGGGGGGTGTGGCACGACGAAACAAGGGAATGAAAGGCCGCTTTGCGTTGGAAGCTCTTTACCCTCCCCATAATGAGGGCTCTGTAGTCTTGGGGAGCGTTGAAGCTTGCTCCTTCTCCAAAGTTTTCTTGAAACCAACTTTTTTAAGAAGAGTGTTTAGCATACAATAACTTGTGTATAAAAACACCTTATGAGAAAATGCAACCAAACATATGAGTGTTTAAATTATAAACAATTTTTATACAAGATGTTTTTTAAAAATACATTCGTGAAAAACATTTAAATTAAAATGTATTACAAACGGACCCTTCGTATCCGTTTGGAATACATTTTAATTTAAATATTTTTCAATAATGGATTTTTTAAAAAAACATATTGTATACAAATTGTTTAGAATTTAAACATTCATATATTTGGTTACATTTCATCATAAGTGTTTTTATACACAAGTTATTGCATACTTAAAAACTATTTTTAAAGAAGGGTATGTTTGGTTTAACTTTTCAAGTGTTTAATTTTGAAAAAAAAAAAAATCATTTTGAAATAATTTCTAGTGTCTGACAACCATAAAAAATGACTTATTAGGAAATGTGATTGAGAAATAAACCATTTTGAGAGAAACACTTGATTTTTTTTTTTTTTTTTTTTTTAAAGAGTTTTTAAATATATGATAACTTGTGTATAAAAACACTCATGAGGAAATGTAACAAAACATATGAGTGTTTAAATTATAAACAATTTTTATACAAAATATTTTTTTAAAAATGCATTCTTGAAAAACATTTAAATTAAAATATATTCAAAACGAACCCGAAGTTGGTTTTCAAGTGTTTATTTTAAAATGATTTATTTCTTAATCTCATTTTCTAATAAGTCATTTTAGTGGTTGCCAAACACTAAAATTTTTTTCAAAAATGATTTTTTTTTTAATAAAAAATTAAACACATGAAAAGTTAAACCTAACACCTTCAGTAATTAAAAAGTTGAATACTCTACTCAAACATTTATGGAACTAAACTAAAAAAAAGGTAATTATTTAGATAAGGTAGTTATCATAATTTTGTTCATAAACAATAACAATGAATGAAGCTCAATTTATTAGATTAAAAAAAAAACCAAATTAATCGACCAATTAGGCAATATACATAACTACTGGGTTATCGTTCGGCAACAAAAGGGCGCGTAAAATAAGCGCGTAAATTTACGCGATGATAATTGGAGAAGTGGTCGGTTTGTTATTTTATGAAAAATGAATGGCATAACTGAAAATTCAGGTTTCTATTTCCAATATGCGGGATAGATTTTTCCATCTTTCCTACAGCACGAGAAGTGGAAAGAAACACACCGGACGAGGAGGAGCGAGTAGCAAAGAGGAAGAGAGGCGGAAGATTGCCAATTGAAACCTCGCTGGGGGCTTCGTCTATGGCGTTTAGGGTTTCTGCTTCCAAGTCTCACTGAAATTTTTCCCCTAAATTCACTTTCTTCTGCTCCCTGTTTCGTTCTATTCGAAACCCTAATTCTTCATGCACCAATTTCCGTTGCTCTTCACTCCACTTCAAGATTGCCTCTGAAGTCGAGTCGATTTTGCCGCAGTTGGTATGGGCGCGCCAGATAGATCTCCGGCGACCTCCAATTCTATGCAGGTGAGTTCTTCTTTTTACATTGGGAAGTTCGCTACTTTCACACTGAATGCCAGTGGGCGGTCACATATAGTTACCTTTGTAATTTCGTGTCGTGGCCGAGGTTGGTTTCTGAATGTTGCTATTTTTTTTCAATTTAATTGAAATTGGTATTGCGTATTGTACGTTTTGGCTGTAATTTGCTTCCGTTTGAGAGTTTGTTCGATTGCCAGTATTGATAGATTGGACATTTATGGAAATTTAACTTGCTCTGCAACCCAGAATGTGTTTCTTGAAGTAGTATGAACCAAGAAGCAAAGACCGTGTTCCAATTACTTACTCTGGACTACGGTTGCATTAAATTTGTCACAAGTTTTGTTATTTGAAGCTGAACTGCCAAGTTTGAAGTGTTTTTAAATAATTAAACACTAGAGGGTACTGAGAAATTATGTAGCCACGTTAGAAGCATTGAAGGGTAATCGTAGTTATTTAATCGAGTATTTTATTACTTTAAAAACTTACACTAAGAGATGCTTTACATTAGTGCAAATGCATACATTCTTTTTAAAGCTTTCAGTCTTTCTACATTAGTTTCTATTTTGAGAGCTTTTATGTAATCCCTCTATGTTGGTTGAGAGTTTTTTTTTCTCCCTTTTGATGTCATTCATCAATGAACTATTATTCTCTCCAAAAAAAAAAAAAAGTTTACACTAAGAGATGGGTATTTTCAGGGTGATTTGGGGACGACTTTTGAAAAAAATGCTTTTAAGTAGAAGTTTTATTTTGTAACTAATGGCACTTTCTGAAGAAGCATTAATTAAGTGCTTCAATTCAAACCTCAAAGCACTTTCAGTAGTTTTTTAGCACTGCTTGGAGTTTGCATCAAACATGTTGAATATAATGCTATAGCTATCATAACAAAGACTCCTAATGCACCACATATTGGTAATTGATTCTGTTTTTTGATAAAGCGAGATAGCGTTTGACTTGTGATTAGATTTATTGGTCAATTTAGAGGGTTAAATCTTATCATTTACTGCTCATTTGAAGAAAACAAACATGTTATAGATTTCATGGTTCCACATTCCGAGCAACAAACATTCCGCTTTTTGAAACAGCCAACATATGTTAGTCAACAGCCCCATGTGCTCAACGCATACTCACATCACAATAGAATGCCATACTGCCATAGATTTCCTGGTTCTTGAGGATACCTTTTCACCCTTTTTGCGATTAGTGAAATATTCACCTCCCTCCCTAAGGTATCAAGCCCAGGCCTACCTACTTTAGGATGAAGGGAGGTGATATTCCAGCTCTTAAGGCGACTTCCTCCTTTAACACCTTCTCCTGTTCAGTGGAAGTCTCTAATTTTTTGTTCTAATGTATGAGGATGCATGTGGGCTGTTTGTTTGTTTGTTTTTTTTTTTTTTTTTTTGAGAAGACAGAGAAAATATGGTGGGATCCTACGAAAAAATAAATTCGACCGAGGTCAACTTACCTTGTTTAGGCCTGAGCATAGCTCAACTGGTTAAGACATTTATTCTCAACCAAGAACTAAAAACTTTCCTTCTTTAGAAAGTCAGTTTCTTTGTTTTACAAGTTACACATCACCTCCTTGACCATTGGATCTCGGAATTTAGCTTTGTTAGGGTTTCCACTTTGGTTCATTACAAGATAGGACACCAGCAATCCCCCTGGTTGCAAGCCAGTCCAGCTGCTTGTCATTCACCTCCTGCTGGCCAATATGTTTCTTACAATTGCTCTGCTCATGTTTCTAGCAGTTGACTGTTGCATACATTCAGATTGTTCATTTACTTGACTTGTCACATACTGAATGGGTTTACGATGATCTTGGAGATGTTCAGACTTACTTCATTTTATTTTATCAATTTCATTTGTTGTGAGAGGTTGTACTTGATCCTTACTGTTTATACCCTCAAATTTCAGCGTGTCAAAGTATATCGTTTGAATGATGATGGAAAATGGGACGATCAAGGAACAGGGCATGTTACTGTCGACTATTTGGAGGTTTGTGACTGAAAATTTCCCCTTTACTATGTTTCTGAAGAAGAAACATTGAACTATCTAGGAAGAGAAAATAATAGAATAGAGGTTGTGCAATCTCTTAAGTTTCAATGAAGTTTAGTTAACATGATCTTCATTGATATGAACGTAAATTTAATTTTACTCAGAGATCGGAGGAGTTGGGATTGTGTGTTGTCGATGAAGAGGACAATGAAACTCTACTTCTACATCGTATTAGTTCAGATGACATTTACAGAAAGCAAGAAGGTTTTTCTTTCTTTTCTTGTAAACTTTTATCAGTATCATCAATGAATCTCTTTTGTAATGTGTACCTGCGCTATTTTAAATTTCTGGTTGGTTTGGATGTAGGCTTATATAGACTTTTGAAGTACTAACACAATCAGCTAATTAAATATGCAGATACTATAATCTCTTGGAGAGATCCAGAATATTCTACAGAGTTAGCTCTTAGCTTTCAAGAGACAACTGGATGTTCATACATATGGTAACTATTGAATATCTACCAGTCATTCTCTAATGTTTTGTCCCATGATAGACTAGCTGAAAGTTGGCTTATCTTATTTAGGGATCACATCTGTAATGCGCAAAGGAATCTCCATTTTAATTCTCTCAACAGTAAGTACCCAGTTATTTGAGGCCTTTTGCCATTCAATGTTTCTGATTTTGTTCTTTGCATTACATTTATCATGATAGGATACTTAATGTTGTAGATTTACTGTTATGGAGTGGAGGCTACATTTACTGAGGTGATTTCTAGCTTTTGAGTGTGAAACTTCCTTTGAACTTAGTACCCTAGTAGGAGGCTAAAAATAGGAAAGGGCTATGTTGAGGTTGACACGCCAAAACTCAAACATAAAACTCTGTTGTACCAAAAAGGGTGGTAGTTACTACTACTAGGGCTTCAAAATATGATTTATACCTTTGGGCTTTGGCCTTTGTAGGCTTAAAGAGAAAAATTGTAGTTTTCTACTCAAATGAAAATTTCAATCTGTCAGTAGTGTATGGTTTAATCTATGGTGTTGCATAATTAATGAATGTCAATAGATGAATGGTTTTATTAAGGAAAAAAAGCACACTGACTTATATACTGATTAGATAACTGCCTTTGGGGTATTAACAAGTATTTATTGATTTATTTCTTGTCCTTGCCAGTTTCTGTTTTAAGTCAGTGCTTGAAATTAGAAGAATAGCTTGTAAATTTGTCACAATCTTATAAAAGTCAGCAGAGAGTGGAGCATGATTGATTTATCAGGATTTAGACAGTAAAGATTCGGTGGTTGAGGATGCATGGGATGAAAATGGGAGATCTTGGAGAATTATCACCATAAGAAATTTTAGGATGAGAAGTTGGGGGGAGTTTTGTGGTCTATTGGAACTGTTAGATGGGACGACAATCTCAAGAAGTGAGGATAAGAGATGCTGGAAGTTGGGAAATTCTTGAATTCTTTCAGTCAACTCACTGATTAACAAGGCTGTTTAGCCCCTTAACTTCCTAAACCTTTTGTGTTAGCTTTGTGGAAGTCAAAGAGGAAGGTGAATATTTTTCCTTGGCCAGTCTTCTTGGGAAGATTTAACCCGATTGATAGAGTTAAGAAACTGTCATTTTTGGAAAGCTTCTGTACTTTGTGCCTTGAAGGTGGGGAGGACCCTCCTCACTTATTCTTTCACTGTTCCCTCAGTAAGAACTTATCGGAGGCTTTGTTCCGTGGTTTTGGATGTTTTTGGGTTTTTGATGAGAAGGCTGAAAAGGAATAATTTCCATCTTTGTGGTCACCTAAGGAGGAAAGCAAAAATTCTATGGATCCACGGCGTGGTTAAGTAAGTCAATGCTGCGGGGTATTTGTACAGAAAGGAATCAACCCTTATTTGATGGAAAACAAGATCTTTGGGAGGAAATCAGTGCTTGTTTGATGGAAATTGAGATGCTGGAAGGAAAGGTTTGATCTTGTTAAATTGAAAGTAGTTTTTTCAGTTGCTATCTCCAAATGATTTTTCAATTTTTCATATTCTAATATTAATGCTGGTTGGGAAGCTGTCGTTTAGAGTTAGGTTTCACTTTTGTGATTGTCTCATGTCAGGATTGAATGTTCTGATTTGAGAGATTTAGTTCAATTCTAAAGGACTTGTAGCATTGTAACTTCTTAAACATCAATCAAAAGATGTGTTTCTTTGTGAAAATGAGGCAGAAGAGTGGAACATCATTTTTGTTTGTTCGAATTAGATACCCTGGATGTGCTGATGGGATCCCCAATTACTTCCTTTCTTCGTCTAATTCTAGTTTCGGTATGTAAAACCATTGAGAGGTTGATGAGAAATTTCTTTTGGGAAGGGAGGGATGAGGGGGGATGTTCCCCCCATCTGGTTAAGTGGGGGTTGGTTTCTAAATTAATGGAGCTTAGAGGGTGCATAACCTGAGATTACACAATGAGGATTTGTTGACAAAGTGGTTTTTGCGTTTCTTCATGGAGCCTAATGCTTTGTGGCATATATTCATTGTGAGTAGGTATGGTTCACATCCTTTTGAGTGGGTTTTAGGTTGTGGGATTTAAGGTTCTAGTAAAGAGCTCTTAGATTGCTATTGCTTCGGGTTTCTCGTTCTCCTAGTTTGTCAAATTCTCAATTAGGGAAGGCTCTAATGTTTATTTTGAGATCAACCCCATTGTTCTTTGTTTATGTTGTTATATCATTTGTCAGATAAGAGGTTGCATTCGGTGGCCTTTTAAGGAGGCAAAGGCCTTACTCTGGAAGCATATCATAAGGGCCTTCTTTTGGGTCCTTTGGAGAGAAAGAAACAATCGCATCTTCAAGGATAAAGAGCTCGCCTTTGAAGAGTTCTTTGATCTAGTCATTTACTATGCTATATCTTGGTTTAAAATGTCTAATTTATTTGCTTCATATTCATATGCAACCCTTCTTATCAATTGGGATAGCCTTTTGTAGTCTCCTTTGACTTATCATCTCTTTTGTAAATTTCATACATCAATGAAATTGTTTCTTATAAAAAAAAAATATATATATATATATTGCCTTCCCAGATCATTCCTCTTTGCTTTCCTTGGGCTTTTGTCATCCACTCACCCTCTTTTTGATTGTGAGACGATAGAGGTGGTAGCCCTTCGTTCCATCATTTGTGATTGATTCTTTGTCCTTGGAGAAGGGATTTAAGGTTTTGGGCCTCAATCCTTTTGAGGAACTCTTGTGTAGTTTGTTTTTCCATGTTTTGTGTTCCCTCACTCCATCCTAGGGGATCATTGCTCCTTCCTCTCTTTGGAAGGTAAAAATCCCCAAGGAAGTTACATTTTTTGCTTTTGACAGGTTTTGCATGGTAGAGTGAACATCCTAGATCATATTCAGAGACACTCTTTTTTTGTGTTGCATTCGCAATAGTGCGTTCTTTGTAGGTGGCATGAGGAGGATATCGACCATTTATTGTAGGGTTGCCAACTCGCTTATTCTCTATGGAGCCAATGCTTGAGTTTGTTTTGGTACGAAAACACTATGATTGAGGAGGTGCTTTTGAATCCTTCCTTTTGAGCAAATGGTTGGATCTTGTGGCATGCTTATCTTTTTCTCAATTCTGTGGGGTATTTGTCTGTAGTGGAATAGTAGGATTTTTAGAGGGATTGAGAGATCTTGGAGGAGATTTGGGTGGTTTCTAGGTTTAATGCATCTTTATGGGCATATCTATTCATTGGGTTTTGAGTGATTACCATCTTGGTCTCGTCCTTTTGGATTGGAGTCCGTTCTAGTAGTTAGTGTTGAGACTTCTTCTGTCGGCTTATTTTTTGTATGCCCTTGGAATTTTTTCATGCTTCTCAATGAAAGCTTGGTTTTTCCCCCAAAAAAGAAAAAAAAGTACCATGGCTCATTTATAAACAAAAAGTTGCATATACTTGGGCAAATATTAGTTTTGATAATTTTTTGTTTCCGTTTCTATATGGTCAGATGACACGTTCCACAGCATGAACAGTGAGTTGAGGGAGTTGCCTGCTATTGAGCTATCAACACTGCCACTAATACTTAAGGTTAGTATGAACGTACTAATAGAAAACTAGACAAACAAGTTCTAAAAAGCAATTAGCCGAAACAATTTTGTTAGAGAACTTGTCTTTGGACCCCCCCCCCCCCAAAAAAAAAAAAAAAATAACTTTTAATAAGTGACTATGAGAACATGCTTGTAGATTTTTTTTCCTGAAAACATAAAATTTTAAAAAATTGACTCTCAAAGAATCCCCTCTCTCACTTCCTGCACCCTCTCTTTGAATGAACAAACTCTAAGGAACTACCCGAGGAATTTGATATTCAAATTTTATAAAAGTTGCAGAAGAACAAATGTAATTTTTAATAAGTGACTATGAGAACATGCTTTGTAGATTTTTTTTTCCTGAAAACATAAAATTAAAAAAATTGACTTTCAAATGAAAGTTGGCTTTTCATAAAGAAACAAAAAAAAGGCTCTCAAAGAATCCCTTCTCTCTCTTTCTCTCACTCTCCCTCTTCCTGTACCCTCTTTTTGAATGAACAGAATCAAATTTTATAAAAGTTGCAGAAAAACAAGCTTGATCACCTATCCAGGAAGATCCGAGATCCTTGACTGCTTATCCAACCTAACTGGCGTATCTATCCCTTGTATTCATCATTCTCTCACTCTCCCTCTTCCTGTACCCTCTCTCCCCATTTTTTATATTCCCCTTCCCCACTCTTAGCCAACCACAGGCTGCTTATTCAACGAATCATATACCAGTATTATTGGCGTATCTATCCCTTGTATTCATCATTCCCTTTGTGCCTTGCATTAGTGAAATGAATTATTGTCATTTAATTTTTTTTCCCTTTTTGATAAGAAACAGAGATATTTTAAGCCAACAAAAAAAGAAACAGCCTAGAGGCAGAGGGGTGGGATACCCCCCAAAAGAGAACTAGAGAAGCATTGCCTCCCAATTTTGGAGAAATTGAGCTAGGGCTATCATTATAAAAGAATTTCTTGTGCCTTAGACACCATAAAAAAGAAGAAATTTGTACAGTGTTATAAAAGAACTCAAAAGTATATGACTTATCTTTGAAGATCCTTTGGTTTTTTTCCTAAAATTCCCAAACCAGAGCTCGAACTACACATCTCCACAGTATGACATGACATATTAGTGACTCTTAAATACTTCCCAGTTCCCATTTCTTGGAAGTAAAGTGATTGGCTTCTAATGATAAATGTCCTTCCTGGTTTAACTTATCTTTTTGATTATTTGGATGCGGACGACCTTCCATATTAATTGATACTTTTTGTTTAGATTGTTGTTGAAAGTGGCATTACAGATCAGATGCGGTTAGTGGAACTCATAGTTGCCAATGTAAGATTTGGAAAACTTGTGATTTTCACGTAAATTTGGATTCTCTTATGACTTCTGCATGAAATCTTTCGCTTGGATGAACAAGAATGAGTGTTTTGACTGACAATTTTTCATAATGCAGCAAGACTTTTTCAAAAAGCTGATGGACATATTTCATATATGTGAAGACTTGGAAAATCTAGATGGTCTTCACATGATATACAAAATAGTCAGAGGGATCAGTCAGTATTCTTTTCTGGTTCTATTAACTACTATTGCCGACGATTATTATTATTATTTTTTGATATTTATTTATCTTTTTTTTTTAATCAAATGCAGTTCTGCTGAATAGCTCACAGATCTTTGAGAAAATTTTTGGAGATGAATTAATCATGGACATCATTGGTTGTCTAGAATGTAAGCTCTGATGATCACCTACAACTGTTATATATATATATATATAGACTAGAAATATGACGTACTCTAGTGGATATTAGATTTTATCTTGTTTTTACTGCTCTGATTTGGTCCAATTTGTTCAAGACGTTTTGTGGTTATGAACTCTGCTCGTAGGCTATTTGGAAGGTGTTTGAAAGGTGGTTTTTGTAGCTTTCTTAACGTGGGTTGAGGCTTTTTGTACTATTTTGGATTATTTATTTATTATTTATTTTTTAATTTTATTTTATGTTTCTGGTTTCGTTGACTGAAAAGTGGGCTTGGTATATAGTTTATCTTCTCTACCTATATATATGTTGCTCTATCTATATGATAGGTTTTGGGGACTACCCTCAATGACTTCGTACTTCTATTTTTTATGTGATTGCCAGATGATCCAGAGGTACCTCATGTCCAGCATCATCGTAACTTTTTAAAAGAGCACGTCATTTTCAAAGAGGTAATGCTGGTAGTGTTACCTAGCTGTCCATATTTAAGAGTGAGAGTGAAGGACAGTTGGCCGAGGGGTCTCATTATGCAGTCTTATGTGGAGGTTTTTGCATGTATATTATATATGTATTCACTTTTACTTTTGTAGGCCATACCCATCAAGGATGCATTGGTCTTGTCGAAGATACACCAAACATACAGAATTGGCTATCTAAAGGTTTGGGTCTTTAGTAGATGCAATTTCTCTATCCGTTGAGATAGTTAATACTGTGCTCTTACCTTGGATTGCTTTGCTAGGATGTTGTTTTGGCTAGAGTATTGGATGAGTCCACAATTGCAAATCTAAATTCCATTATACATGCAAACAATGCGCTGGTAGGTTCTTGGAACCATGTACTTAATTTTGAGCTTATGTGTGCACGCTCTAACATCAGGTTTCATTGTAGGTTGTTTCTTTGTTGAAGGATGACAATACATTTATTCAGGAGTTGTTTGTTAGATTGAAATTGCCAACGACCTCCGAAGAATCTAAGAAGAATTTGGTATTTTTGCTTCTAAGCATTCTATTATTTCCCTTGTTATATTGTGGCTACATGTAATTTCTTGTGGTTTAGTTCAATCCAAAGAAGCACGGATACGGACACGAGACACGGACACGACATGGTGACACGTCATTTTTTAAAAATCTAGGACACGGACACGGCATGGACACGTTTAGTAAAATATTCATTTTTAAAAATACATATCATTTTAATAAAAGAAGGAAATTCAAAATCAATAAGTTTAAGCATTTGTATGCTTAAAATAATGAGTTTGATGTATTTCACTCTTAAAATTTATTATTTTTGTCCTTTAGTGTACTTAACAAGTGTTCAATATGGACCTATATTAACTTTGTACAACTAGTATTTGTCACATATCAATTGTGTTAACAAGTGTCTGATATATGTCTGTCATGGACACACTAGCCAAACTAAAGTGTTCGTGCTTCTTAGGTTCAATCTATGAATTCTCTTTAATGATTAATTTCCTTTTCTCAATTTCTTGATGTGTATTTTGAGTTAAGTTGAAATGAGTGTGATCATATAACTAATTTATCTTGTGTTAGGTACATTTTTTGCATGAGTTTTGCAGTTTAAGTAAAAATTTGCAAATGGTTCAGCAGCTACGGCTATTTAGGTACCTTCCGCTTGATATGCTCTATTACCTTTCTTTTGAAAATGTAATCCCTGTTTGAAAATGATCAAAGCCTATGACTTTGAATATTTTTCTGTTTTAATGTAAGTTGCTGACGACTATCAGTTTCTGTTTTCTTAAGGCTTCTCTTTGAGTTGTTTCAAACTGTGAACTTACAAATTCTGCAGGGATCTTATGAATGAGGGAATTTTTGAAGTCATTGCTGATGTATTACAAAGTCCCGATAAAAAGTTTGTCTTAACTGGGTAATGTCTACCTTCTGATTAAATTCTTAGAACTGTAAACTGTTTTACAACCCTATGTTTAAAAGGGACCTTTTACATTGTTCACTTATTCATATTATTCATTGCAAGTTTCTTTGGTTCTTAAAAAATAAGACTTGAAGGTTTTTATCTGAAAAAGACCTTTAGTGGTTTATTCTTCTCCCGTTAAAAGAAATATTATGATAACAACTCTATCGAAAACACGACCTTGGACAATATTTTTTCTATAATTTGTACCTTCTCGAGTTCTAACAATTCTATCAAAAACATTTTTAAGAATCTGCTATTCAATTGAGTTTTCTGCAAAAAAGGCAAAAGTGCCTTAAAAGTCTAGAAGACTATTCTCAACTCAACTCTTGATCAGCGCATTTATCTTCTGTGTTTTTTTCCATCTATTTTTATTTCAATTTTTGTCTAGGCATCTTAGTAATGCATTGTTTGGATGGATGCAGGACAGATATCCTTATTCTTTTCTTGAACCAAGATCCAAATCTTCTACGTTCTTATGTTGTTAGGAAGGAAGGGATTCCACTCCTAGGACTCTTGGTGCGTGTTTCTAATCCGTCTTGTCTGATATGAAATTTTTTGTTTTTTAAATGAAAAAGCAGACTTTCATTAAGGAAAGTGAAAAATACTCGCTGATACTGCAAAAGAAAAAAGAAAAAAAAAGAGAGCCCATATAAAAGCAGCACAAGCAGAGGAGCCCAACCAAAAATACGAAGAAACAAGTATTTCAGGAAAGGGCTTCTGTTTTTATTTACATGCTTGTTTGGTTAGCACTTATCTTCAGTAATGGGCAGTATTGGGGAAAGTGATGGAAGTGAAATTGTGAACATAGTAGGATCAATAACCACAAGCATATCCGATATATAAATTATTTAATATTTATTATAAAAAAATAAATTATTTGATATTTAGTCAGATGTGATGTCGACATGTAAGTAACCCTTTTTTCAAGCTAAATTTTTAGCAGATGGCTAAACCAGTAAGAAAGATAATTTAAACCAACATTCTTTTAACTATAGGTTGAAGGCCTGATTACAGATTTTGGGGAGGAGATGCACTGTCAGTTTTTTGAAATCCTTCGATGTTTGCTGGATTCCTACACGCTATCAGGAGCAGCCCAGGTTTGCTTAGCCATCTGTTTTTATCCATGTTTACTTTGGTTAAACATTTCAAAATGATCTCTTTTAGTCGAGTTGTATCTTTTAATTAGAATGTAGCCTTAGTTAGGTCGTATCTCCCTCTACTGTGTCCATACTTAGGTTGCATGTTCTTACTATGGTCTCTCTACTTTTTTTTTTTGAAATAAACTATGGTCGCTCTACTTTATGCATACTTAGGCTGCATGCTTCTAAAAATGCTAATGATTATGAAGACCTTAACTCTACAATATTACGAAAAGAATCTAAGGAGATATTTATATCTTAAAAAGTTATTTGATTTCTCTCCTCCCAAGAAGTGAGGAAAAAACTCTCAATGCCCAATTCTAGAGGCCCTTGGCTTTGCCTTCTAATTGCCATCCCATGAGGTCTTTTAAAAGCCAATTACAATGACCTCATTTTATAAATTCTATTTAGAAGCATTATTGCAAAGACCTCATTGTGTATGCCACATTATATGACTTTTCACCTTTTGTCACGGTAATACAGTACCTAATGAAGCTATGCTGTCCGTTTGTTTCCTACTGGGACGTTTTTAAATATCTGAATATATTTGCATGCATTTCTACTAGGTTCTTGGAAATAGTTGTAATTAATTGTTCATATTAGATGCAATCTATATTTAGACTTGCATATTTCTGCTGTATCCACTTTACATTAACTGCAATATTATGTTTTTGGTGTTGCAGAGAGAAACTGTTGTCGAGATATTTTACGAGAATCATTTGGGTCAACTAATTGATGTTATAACAGTTTCATGCCCTTCAGAAGGTCTTTATCCATTAAGCAACAAAATTGGACACTCTGGTGTACTAAAGAATCAGAGCATAGTAAAGCCTGAAATACTATCCAACATTTGTGAATTGCTTTGCTTTTGTGTTCTGCACCATCCATATAAAATAAAGTAATATTTTACCCTTTTTTTATTATTTTAGAATCGAAGTTTATTTCAACCATAAAAGTTAATATTTTGATTTTTGTGCTATTTTCCATTCTGTTTTCAGATGCAACTTTCTTGTGAATAATGTCATAGATAAAGTGTTGTTACTGACTCAAAGGAGGGAAAAATATTTGGTTGTTGCAGCTGTTCGGTTTGTTCGGACTATTTTATCTCGCCATGTAAGTTGAATTAGTAGTGAATAAAAGTTATTTTTATTTCTTTAGTCATTGTAATTGAACTGATGAGGTTACAGTTCTCCTTTTCTCCTTCCTCTTCCGGGGGGATTACATTTTGAACTGTAATTACACCAAATCACAGTTATTAGCGATCATACTTGACGTTATGTCATTCCCTTTGGATTAATCATTAAAGAACAATAGTTGTGCGATTGCTAGTTGTCTAATTTTCTAGTTTTAAGGATTGAAATTGGTAAATATAGTGAATTCTTTTCTTTGTCAATATGCAGGATGATGATCTGATAAGTCATTTTATCAAAAACAATCTTCTGAAACCAATTGTAGATGCCTTTGTTGCTAATGGGAATCGTTACAATCTGCTCAACTCTGCTGTTTTAGATTTATTTGAGTATATCCGCAAGGTCTTCATCTTTCTTATAGCACACCTCGGTTCTTTGGTGATTCCAGTAGAACATCCGCTTAATGGGTTTGTGTTCCATGCAGGAAAATCTGAAATCTTTGGTTAAGTACATAGTCGATTCATTTTGGAATCAGTTGGTCCAGTTTGAGTATTTGGCTTCAATTCAGGCTCTTAAAGTAAAATATGAGCAGGTATTCTCAAAATTTTCGTGAGATAATATCGGATATTAAATATCCTATTCTGCCTTCCAAAAATGGTACTATTTTGTGTTTGACATCTCTATTTCCAGTGCCTAGAGGATTTTGGTACAAGAGCCACAACTACTGGCGTGTTAGATCCTAGAAAAAGAATTGAGGAGCGTGCTTTGGAGAAAGAAGAAGAAGACTATTTTAACGAAGAGAGGTAAGAGTTGTTTCTTTATTTTATGGGCAATAAATACATTTTTAGTAATTTAGTAAGCTGAAATGATAATTTAAAGGGCCAACGAACCCGGAAAGAAGAGTGAACATGTAAGGTATCTACACTGTAAAACCTGTAGAAAGTTAGAAACAACACAGAAGAAACACACACAATATAGCAAGACCCAACACTGTTCTATTGGGAGTTCTCCAATGAACAGGGGGCTTTATGAGCCAATTGTATGGATAGGAAACCAAACACAATACAATATGCAACCAACTAGCAACTTCAAGAGGGCGGGGATCTCTCCTCAAGACTCACTAGTCCAAACCCCAAAAACATACCCTCCCCTCACTCAGCCTTGCATTACATATGCCTTCCTTCCTCAACTGACCGTACAACAGAAGCTACAGACGCACGATCCCAAACAGTCCCCACATTCCCTGCTTTCATCCCATTTCCTCTTTTGCCCCTCCTATGGTATGTTTGTGTTATGGTAGGTCTAATAGAACATTACTAAGAAAGCTCTCTACTTTGTCAAGGAACTGCAGGCAATCTTTGACTTTTATCTTCATTATATGCAACAGATTTTAGCGAGTTCTTTAAATAAAATATTAAATTTGGCTGTTATTAACTGGTTATCAATCAGTGATGAAGAGGATACTGCAACTGCATCTGTTTCAAATGTACAGAAAGCGCAATCTCCACCTGTTCTAAGTAATGGAGTTGCTGCAAGTTATCCTCCACCAAGGTACTGTGATTTGCTTTAACTAGAAAGTTTGATTACAAAAGTGGTTTTTGATTGTCCTCAACTCTTACAGTCCTCGACCTGGTGGGCTTGTTGACTATGACGACGATGAGGATGATGAAGACTACAGGCCACCGCCAAGAAAACAGTCGGAAACAGTTGATGAAGATGAAGGAGCATTGCATACCCTCAGGCTGAAGCGGAAACCTGTTCACAAGGATAAGGAATCTGAGAAGGTGAAAAAGCAGCGACCAGGAAAAAATCCCAAGACGAAAGATGGTGTATTTGCTGCCTTGTGTTCAACATTGAGCCATGCAGTTCTGCCCAATAAGAATACAGTGAGCTCCCAGCATTCTAAGACCCATTCAATTGATGGGAACAATAGTTCAGATCACGAGAGTCCGAAAGCGAAGGATCAGAATGCTTTAAGATGCTCCACTGAAGATGGCAGTAGTTTGGAAGAGGAGACCCATACAGAAAAGCAACCAATTTCTTCTAAAAAATGTTCTGATCCATTGCTTAAACCTTCAGAGAATAGACAGTTGAATGGAGAAGACTGTTCATTGATTCCTCCGAACTCCTCACCTGAAATGACTGTAAATGGATCGTAGGTTCTTTTCATGGCAGGGTGATTGCAATTTTCTTCCATCTTTGTTTGCCTTGTGAATATGCTTTGTGCGAAGAGGGACCTGGGCTAGTCTTGGATCGACAACTTCGAAAGGGAGCTAGTCTTGGAACGAATTGGCTTTGAGGCTTTCCATCAAAGGCAAAGGAGCTAGTTGATGCCTGTATAATAGTACTGACAGAGTGGTGGATTGGAAGCTTCTTGTGTTGCATTCGAGCGCTCGAAGATCCTCGCACCAGACGGTTCTTTTATCGCGAGTTTAGAAACCGTTGCTTTAAGTTGAACAGTTGTTGGCATCAATTTTGTTATCTGATTTCAACCCTCCCCCCCCACCCCAAACGTAAAAGATAGAGGGTGTATACAAATATTTATATCCATGGGTTCAGCTGTGTAAACTAATGTCATTCAGTAAAAGGGACGCGGGCAAGTCCCTACCAAAAGGACATGGATTTTAATACTTTCAATTGCTCATTCAGTTGACTGTTGGGTGTGTTTCTGACACAAAGTTCGTTCTACTGGGTTGGGTCAATTTTTATTTTTACTTTCTACTGATCTTACCCACCTGAAATGTAGACGGCTGTAAAGCGGACTTTGAATTCAATTACTGATGGGATGTCAGGAGCTGGCAGGAACCGCCTGTCGTTTGATGTCGCAATGGCATATGCAATTCTTTTCTAACTTGTCATTCTTATTTTTCTTTTCTTTGTTAGTGGATAAAGTATTTTATTAAGTGCCACACATAAATTAATGAGTCAAATGCGTTACAATAGGTTTGTGAGTGAGTGATTTGGAAATCATCAAAATCACTTTGGTCATGTTTATGTTGTTCTTAGTATGTTTGACTTGTCTTTTACAGTATATATATATAAAGTAAAGGATTAAAAGTGTTTTTCTAAGAGTTAAGGGAGTTTTTCAAAAGGTATTTCAAAGTCAAACACATCTTTAATTTGTCTATATGAGCAACATTATAATGGGCTTCAACCAAGTTTCTTATCGTTGTTGATACAGTAGTGGTCATTTTGAATGTTCATGGCAATTTCAATTTTCAGTACGTTCACACTGATCATATGAAGGGTTTATTCGTGAATGTGTTATAAATGGACAATTTAGTTCCTAAGTTTAGATCTAATAATGATATAAGTTATGCATTATAAAAGACAATAATTATCAATGTCAAAATTGTCTTTGAATGAGTCAATCTACCTAAAATGAATTAATTATAATACATTTCATCGATCTATTTTCACACATTAAAGGCATTATTTCAAATAGTAAATTCGTCCACATATTAAATTATCTTGTTAATACTAAAATGTAAGAGTGCCAAAAAACATAGCTTGTGGAAAAAAAATGAAATGAAAAAGAAAAAAAGGGCCAAAGAACAAAAGAATAGAACACTTGTTATAAAAGTTTGTTTTTTTTTGACAATTTATATAAAAGTATTTAATTGCATATAGATGGAGTGAAATCCACGTAACGAATTTCATTTCCTGACGTCGCCACGTAGCCGTCCTTTTCGGAGTTTGAAAAGCGACACATCATCATCTTGTAACACGTGTCATTCTGTTCTTGTTTCTCTATTCCTTCGGCGTCCTCCTCCTTATATATTCTTCATTTTCCCCGCCCCGAGAAGCGCATGCGAACGTTTCGTCTCCCTCACTTCACCAATAAAATCGACTGCAGATTTTGGATTTCACTTACATTCATTTTTTTCTGATTCACATAACCAGAAAAGAAGATTTCGAAGAAGAAATGGGCAGACTCCTTGATGGTTCATTGGTTGATGAAATCCGATGCTCCCATGTCGGAGATTTCTTGTACGACCTTGGCCATCCTCTGCTCAATCGCGTTGCCGATAGCTTCGTTAAGGCCGCTGGGGTTCGTATTCTTTTGTGATCTTACTTTCTGTTAGCTTCTGTGATAATCTTGATGTGATAGAACGTGTTGGATTGAACCTCTATGTGTTAACCTAAGACGTCAATTGTTCGTTGTACAGATAGGAGCATTGCAATCTGCGTCTCGAGAGGCGTATTTTACGGTTGCCGGAAGTAAGATGCGTTTTCATTTAGTATTTCAATCCGATCCTTGCTTTGATTCCTTTCGACTTTCATCTCACATTTCAACTCTCTGTTTTGATCTCGTTTAAGTTTCGTGTACTATGTACTTTTTCTTTATTTTACGCGTTTAGGAGACGGTTTGATGTTAAATTTGTTAACGAAAATTTGTAATGCTTGGAAGAATTTCATTATCGGTACAGGTCTTGACTCGCACAGTGGAGCACCGCCTGAATTATCGAGTGTTAGAAAGCAACGATTTCCAGGTCTTAAAGGTATACTCGATTCTTCTTCTGAATTGAACTCTGTTTATGCACAAGCAAATTCGTTCTTCAGTCCGCCAGGTAGGTTTGATTTTGTTTTTCTTGCCTGGTGAAAGTGTGAACTATGTTGCTGTAGATTGAGTTCAAATAATTATATTGTTTCAGATTGATACCGCCTCATTATTTTGGGCTTTGTATAAGATATGGATGGCCAGATTATTCTTTGATATGGACAAAAACTGAAGTGTCCCTTACGATTCTGTATAATTTGTGTAGTCCAAGTCAGTCTTGTCCTTTGAGATGCTTGAATCTCATTTCTTCATATGCCGTGCAGGTGAAACCAACAAGGAGTCTCTTGAAGCCATGGTGAGTGTTTGTAAACGGGTGATGAAGTGTTGAATTTGTGATGAATTATTTGCAGTAGTACTGGTCAATAAACATGTAATAATTTTTCATTTTATTGTGTTTGTCAGGTGAAAAGCGTGGGAAAAGAATCTATGCAATGGGGTCAGTATCCCTTCTCTGAATTTTCGAATACCAAACATTAATGAATGTACAAATATACTATTATAGCTTAGATGCCTTTCTTGCATATCTAGTTTATGTGTTTTTAACCCACCAATTCGATGGATCATTTGGTTTGATCGAGTGCTGATTTTTGCTTTCATGTCAAGTGCATTGTCACTGGCCCAAAGTATTTGGTTCCTTTCAAAATTCTCCAGCTAACTTTTACAAGATTCTTCTGTTGGAGGAGGCAAATAAATTTTCTATAATCTTATAATATTTCACCTCGGAAGATTATTTTCTCTATTTCATCTTATTTTGGAAAATAAATCGCCAAGCTTTTGGTTGAGTGGTGTGATTTAATAAGCATATTTTGTGGTGTTTGATTTTATTTCATTACTCAGCTAACTTTGTTGTTTCTTATCGGCTGTAGGATTAGCTGCTAACTTTGTTGTTTCTTATCGGCTGTAGGATTAGCTGCTGGTGTTTATTCTGGACTTACATACGGTTTAAAGGAGGCTCGTGGAGCACATGACTGGGTAACCCCTCCACAATTAACCAACAAATGTTTAATGTTTTGATCAAAGTATAGTATGATTTTAGGACGATTTTTCATAGGGAGAAAGTAAGTTAGGCATTTAGTTCTTCTGGGCATGAAATCTTAATCCACAGACGTGTTAATTCCATTGCAGAAGAATAGTGCGATCGCAGGTGCAGTGACAGGCGTAGCTGTGGCACTTACATCAGACGAGTCCTCTCACGAGCATATCGTACAATACGCCATCACCGGCGCTGCTGTGTCGACGGCTGCAAATATTTTTGCTGGCATATTTTAGGCTCCGGCCAGTACTACTAGAGATCGGCGGAGCCATTTCACAAATTTCGGGATGGTCATTTTCTTTTTAATTTTGTCGAACCTTTTTTGTCTTTTGCTTTTGATTTTGATATATAAAAGCTAGAATAAGGATATGTTCCTCGAATGAATGATAAGATGAGAATTAAGCGAAATTATATTATCTACTTTATGGGATTTTGGTGACTATTTTTGTCGTGAGATAGAAAATATTTACGCAAGTTATTAGGTTATTATTAGTAACAAGTCTAGTTTTGATTTCTAATAACTTTTTCTTACAAGGAATTTGAACGTGTTTTTGGAATATTTCCTGCTGAGAAAACCAGCAACAATTCGGCTAAAGTTTTCAAATAATACAATGTTACCTTATATCGTAATTTTTTTTTTTTTAAAACACCTTATATCGTAATTTAATGATGATTATCATCAGGTGAGACGAGAGATTATTAAATACTCTAATTTGGCTTATATCGTAATTTTTTTTTTGAAACACCTTATATCGTAATTTAATGATGCATTATCATCAAGAGGCTTGATCTGAGATTGTTAAATACTCGTAGAATTGGCGTAAAATTTGTATTAAAAAGTTGTTAAGTACTCGAGAATTTACATAAAAGCTTGTATTAAAAGAATAGTTCAAGTTTTTTTTTTTTTTTTTTTTTTTTTTTTAAAGAATATTTTAAGTTTTCAAAATAAAAAAAAAGAGAATAGTTTAAGTTTTTTTTTTTCCAAATCGAAGGGTTTGCAACATGAAATACAACTCTATTTCATAACTCTGCGAAATAGTTATAATTTAAAATACAAATACAAAATAAAATGACATTTTAAGTATTTTAAGAAATGTTTTAAGCACGTAAAAAAAAAAGTTATTCCAATTTTTTTTTTTTTTTTTTTAAATAACCATCGATAAATATCCTATACATTCTCAATTATTTGAGATGAAATGATAATTATTTTTTATTTTTTTTCTCGTCAAGACAAATAAGACTCATTAATAATAATATGTAATCAAATCACGTATTTTTCTTAATTCCTTCTATCCGCCACCCACTCTTTTTTTAGATTTTTTTTTTAATTTTTTTTTAATGTTTCTTTAAATGTTTGTAGGCACATGTTTCTAATTCAAACCATGTTCGTCTCCGTTGTTAACTATCTATGTTGGGCCACTCTTAGCACGATACTGTCTTAGCATGACACTGTCGTTGTATAGCGAAAATATTCCTCCTATGTTAGGAGTCTACAATAATTACTCCTTACTCCATCGTAATAGCTTCCCTTCAATGAGACTATTTAATATTTAGCCACTCTCATCACCTACTAATGAAGATGGAGCGGTTGATTTTTTAGCTAATCATTTACTTATCTCTAACAAAAAATTGTTATGATTTTTTGTTTATTTTGTTTTTGTTTTTTTTTTTTTTGCAAATAATTGATTTCCCTTTTTTGCAACCATTTTGGCTATTATTTGGTTTTGTAAATATCTCTTTCTTCCTCTGAGAAATCTCCTTATTTAGCATAAAGTTAACATCATTTAAAAGGAAAATGGTTTTTCTTTCCAAAAATATAAAAAATTAATTAATTAGATTTAGATTTAGAGTTTTAATTAGATTTTGAATCGAAAAACGATAACTAATTAAGATAAAAACCAATCATTAATCATTGTTTCTATGAATGTAGATGGTTTTCCTAAAAAATTCAACTTACCATGAAAGGATAAACTTTGCATAAAAATTTCTACTTATTTATTTATTTTTTTTAAATAAGAAATAGGTTGTGGCTTTTAAAAGAAAAGTTGGAGGTTTCTAAAAAAAAAAAAGAAAAAGAAAAGAAAAGAAAAGTCGGAGTACAAAATGAAAATATGAAATTTATATTTAACTTTAATATTTGTCTAATTTAAAAAAAAAAAGAAAGCAATCTCAAATGAATTAAAAAAGCTGGAAAAATTATATTTTCAAAGATGATTTAATTTATACATATTATTGAAAATTAACATAAATCAGAAAAGGTTAAAGGAAGAAAAAAGAAAAATCTATCCAACCCCAATAAATTTCAATCGTTGTTGTAAAAAAAAAAAAAAAAAAAAAAATCTTTTTTTTTAATAAAAAAAAAAAGCTCAGCCGACATTTTTAGCCCATTCTATAAAATAAAATAAAAATGAATAAAAGAAGAAGGAAACCCTAAGCCACGTCTTCTTCACTTCTTCTTCAAGCCGTTTCCTCCTCCAGCAGCTCAGCGTCGCCGTCTTTCTTCCGCTCGTGCCGCCGCCACTGTCGTCTTTCTTCCGTTCGTGCCGCCACAGCCTCCCTCGATTTTCTCCTCCCTTGCTGTTACCGGTATTTTCCCAATCTCCATCTATGCCTTTCTGCTTACTTGAAAAACACAAATTAGGTTTTGAGACGATGCATTCTTGGCAGAGAGAAAAGGAGTTGGATTGAAAGAAAAAACCAAACCAGATTGAAGGGGAATTGGATTGAGAAAAAAATATATTTCTTCTGCTTAGCCGAGATCGCCTTCTATTGCCTTGCCAACTGGATTCCGCTTCATCTTCGATCCCCAAGGTATGTTCTAACTGCGATTCCTCTTCTTTCAACTGTTTTTGAGGGATTGGTAGCTGCAAACTTTGCCAAATTTGACTCGATCTTCCGATTTTCCCCTTTGGTTTACGAACCATCGATTAGAAGTCGGCGGCGTTCTATTTCGATTACGATCCCTCAATCAGAAATGTTACAATTTTCTTTGATTATGTTGTTTAGGCTAAAATTTCATCTTATTTTTTTCGCTTTTACGGTAACTGGTAGTAACCCTAATACTTCTTGCTCTATTTTTTGTTCTTTCTTTGTTTTTTGTACGTTCAATGTGCTCTTAATCTGGAGATTTCCTACGATCTTATTCTTTCAATTTATTTTCCATCTGGGTATTTACATTCAGATGTTGAAGCTGCCGCATGTCTTATAAGAAGGAAACCTAATGCTTCCCACTTCCTGTTTTGTTGTATTCTCTTAATTTGGGAATTCATCGCAATCTTATTCTTCAATTTCCGTTTGTTCTTTGCCAGTGTATTTAGATTCAGTCATTGAAACAAAGCATGTCTAGTAAGAAGGAGGAGAAGTCACAAGCTGCTGCTGAAAGGATTAAGGCTGCAGCTCTTAGTGCTGCAAAAGGCCTTAGTCGTGCTCAGGCTGAACGAGCAGCTGCGGCTGCTGCTCGAAATGTTAATGCTTATGGGCAAAAGGAAGAAGGCCCTAGCAGATGGCAGGAGAAAAGGGAAGCAAAGAGGCAGATGTATTTGATGAGTACTGAGAAAGCAGTCAGATTGGGTGAAAGAAAGGACCTTAAGGCCTCTATGTCTAGTACTGGTGGAGCTGCTGCACAGTGCCAGAAATGTTATCAGGTGGGACACTGGACGTATGAATGCAAAAATGAACGAGTTTACATATCGCGACCATCTCGAACTCAACAACTAAAAAATCCCAAGTTGAGGATGAAGATGACAGTCTCATATGAGTTGGACAACCCAGATTCTGGTAAGGAGAAGAAAGCCGAGAAGCATTTGAAGAAGAAAAGTAAAAGAAAGCATCGGTCCAACGCAAGATCCAATAGCGATAGTGAGGCGTCTGTTTTTGAGACCGATAGTGGGTCATCCTCAGTTACGGGTTCTGATGATTCTTCTGAAGAAAGCAGTTCAGACTACAGTTCTTTATCTGAATCAGAATCAGAAAGAAGTCGGAGTAGGAGAAAGAAGCAGAAGAGGGGAAGGAGAAAGAGGAGGTACAGCTCTTCTGAATCTTCTGATTCAGACTCAGGGTCTGAATCCGAATCTGATTATGAGGACAAACGTAGTAGGAGGAAGAGCCGAAGGCACAACAGAAGACGCTAGCTTTAGCTAAGATATTCGATCAAGTGAAGCGAATTAGAAGGGTCCATATATTTGCAACTCTAGTCATTCTAGAGGTTTGAGTTCATTCCGTTTCTTGTTTTTAGTTGTTCAACCTGAACTAGGGACACTCTGAATAGAAGAGTTGTAATGTGTAAACTGGAGTTTGGGCTTTTTTTTCTAATTGTATAAATTGTTGATGCTTCCCTAGCTTTTATGTTACGGATGCTGGTAGAAGCAAGGATGTTGCTTTTTGAATAAATTTAGTTAGGCTATGTTTGGGAGTTATTTTGAGGGTCAAAATCAATTTTACTAATGCTAATACCAATTTCCTCTAAATTGAAGATGTTTGACAAAGAGATAAATTGATTTGGAAAAATATGGAACCAATATAAATTGATTTTTGAGAAATTAGCTGGGAGGTGATTCTGGATATGGTGATGGATCGGGAATCAACTCCCAAATTTTAGCTTCATTATATTTTAGGGAGGAAATATCAAAATTACCCCTTATATTTAAAGAAGAAATTTCCAGCTCTAGCTCACTTCTCTCTCTCAACTGAAGGCTCGATTGAGGCTCCTCTTTCTCACATTGCAACATCTTCATTCGTGATTGCTTCTTTGGTTTCTCAAGTAGGTATTATTTGAGTTTCTTCACTGATTTTGTTGTTTGTTTGTGTAATTTTGTTTCAATTTGTGGAAATTTTTAGGTGATTTTGTTTCGATTTGTTGAAATGACTCGTGTTTCTCCCTTTCTGATTTTTTTGTGTAAGCTTCAACTCATTGGTTGTGCTTTAGATGAGAAGTTTGTGTACTTACGTTTATTTCAATTCATTTTGCTTCGGCTCATTGATTTTTTCTTTTATCAAAGAGATTTGCCTATTGCTAGGAGGGCTTCACTTCACTGATTTTGCCTATTGAGAATAGAAAAGACAGGTATGTGTTTTTATATTGCTTTATTTTTCTCTCTTTTCTGAACAAAGCCCTCTGGTTGACATCTTCTCTTTTTGCTTCCCAGATTTGTTATTTAAATCCTGGTTTGGGTTTTTTTTGTTCTTTTTTAGCAAAAATATTGTTGGTTTGGTTGGTTTCAGAAATTATGACATTTTTTTTTGTTCCTTTTAATTTTTATCACTTCATCTTAGATATATGATTTATTATGCCTATAATCAAGTTTTAAACATGCTTTACTTAGAAATCATGTTTTGTGGACTTGGTTTGTTTTTCCAATAAATCATGTGAATCAGACAGGATTTATTTAAAAATTGTATCTTCAAGATATGATTTTATTATACATCACTGAAATTTGAAAATCAGTTGCAAAGTAGGAGGGAAAAAAGGAAAGGAAAATTTTACACAATACAGATAACATAGAAGAAGAAAACGAATGGTAAATTCAGTCTATGTGACTGGATTTAGCCATGTTAATGAACGTGCTGTGGAGAAATCTTGGACAATTTAGCCCGATGAGAAATCTTCTTGCTTGGTTCGTGTACTTGCGTTTAGTTCAATTCATTTTGGCTTCCTGATTTTGGTACTCCACTGGATGCTTTAGACGATTTAGTTTAATTCATTTCTTTTCATGAATAAAATAGTTTTTGTTTTCTTTTTTGTGTTTTCTGGGTACTTTTCTGATTGTCCCCAAATCCCATTTGGTTATGACTGATCAGTAGCAAGAAACCAATGTTTTGTATATATGTGCTGCCTGCTGTATTGAGAATATTAAAAGACAGGCTGAAATGACTGTCTTTTTGTTTGACCTCGTACCTAGTCAATGATTTACAAATTGATGGGTTGTTTTTGGATCGGTCTTGTTTTCTTTTGTTAATAGTGAATAGTTTTGCTAGTGCCATCTCTCCTTCTGCTTTGTTTGTCATTCATCTATTTTAATCTAAACCCTTTATTTTATAGTGGATACTTTTCCCATATGTAAACAGCTTCTTGTTCTTTGAGAAACATTTCTGGGATTGTTTGATTCCTGTCCAAAGTTTTCTCAAGTAGTTTGTGGTTGCTTGGATTTACTGCTGCTGAATGGAAATATAAGATAAAAGTGAGAGGAGAAGAAGAATTTAAGGTTGTGTGAGAACAATGTAGAATACATATACTATATTGAAGTTTGCATGGACGGTGGAATGACTAGTTTTGGTATTGTGGAATATATCAGCACAAAGTTTTCATTTCATAGAAGGGGAATGGAAGTGGAGGGGGAGAAAATTGCAAAACTTTTTATGTCACGTTGAGGTATTTATTATATGGTTTGTCTTAGTAGATGATATCTAATTTATGTATTTGTAATGTTACAAACACTTTAGATTGGATGAGATTGACTTTTGAATTTTTATTTTGACTAGGTTTTTATCACGTGCATTGCACGGGTAATAATTAGTAAAATATTTAAAAGTAAAATGAATTTAAAACTAATTGAGACTAGTTCTATACATTTTTATATTAGTTTTTATTTTTAATACTTCCATGATGATTTCTTTATTTCTAATTTGACTAAGAATTATGAAATTTATTGTTAAACCTAAAAACCAATGGGAGAGCAATGCATAGTTTATGGAGGGAGTTTAGAATCAAATTCTAATTTGATATTATGTAGAATCAAATTACATATTAAAACATTCCTATAATTGAAAGAGCAGTTTTCATTTCTACGAAGGGAACATTGTTAGATTTCAAATAGTGGTTGAAAAATAAGACTTAGGATGAACCACAACCTCCTACCTAGAACTTGTCGTTTCAAAAGTCATGGACATCTCATTCACATATATAAGACAATCTATTTAGGTAAAAGGTTATCATATTTAGAGTTGTTAGCTTAGGTAGCATTTAAAGCATAATAAAATTATCTCATTATTGTTGTTTTGAAATTTAAAGGGGTACCTTTTAAGAAATCGAAAACGATAGAGATTTATTTAAATAAATATACAAATAAATAATCTAAAATAAATTTAAATTGGCAATTAAAATTCAAATTATGCGCAATATATAAATCAAATTATGGGTAAGCAAGAAAAATATAAATATTTGAGCATCATGGTAAGTGATAATATCAATAAAAGTTTTAATGATTTTTTTTTAAAAAGGAGTTGATCGATTTTAAAATTAAAAAATTATTTTTTTAAAGTTAATTTAAAAACGACCATATATAAAATTATTTGAGAATCATTGGTACAGATAATTTTAATAAAATTTAAATGAAAATGGATTTTTTTAAAAGAAAAAAGAAAAAAATAATCTTTCCAATAAAAAAGAAAAAAAAAACACTAAAAAAATGTGGCTGCTGGGATTCGAGCCCAGGTCTCCACGGCCACAACGTGGAATTCTCACCACTAAACTACAGCCACCTTTGATGAAAAATCACCAAGTATTAAAATATTGTTTCTTTGTTTCTCAGTCCCTTAGAAGTTAAAACCCTCAAGGAACAGTGCGTTGTAGATCACCACGGTTCATATTCCAAAACCCGACTTCGTATTCAAGAACTCTCAACAAAGCCACCTCTGCTTTTTTACCTACTTCTCCAGTCGCCATCTCCAATCGCCTATCCGCAATCTTCTTCAAAGTGTTGCAGTACTTTCCAAATCCTTCATTCCCCCATCTTTCACATGCTTCTCTCAGTTCCAGTGGTGTTTTCGATCCATCTTCCAAGCAGTACGCAAAGCTCTCATGGTACACAACTTCGATCGCCCAAAGAGCCGTCATCACCACCGTATATTCCACTTCCGGCCGCATTAGACTCTCCAGAAACCTAAATCAATCATTCACAACAAATTCTCTCAATAAAAATTGAAGCAATTTTAGTTCGCCTGTGATTATGGCGATGACATCTCGACTGGTACCTGAAATTATGGGTGTTCATAAGCAATTTTAGTTTGAAGCAATTTTCTCCTTCTTTCTTCTTCTTCTTTCCTTTCTCTTTTCATCTTTCTTCTTCTTCGCTCTTCTTTTCCTCTCTTTTCTTTTTCTTCCATTTTTCTCACCAAACTTCCATTTTTTCTCTTCCTCCCTTTTTTTCTTACCATGCTACAAATCTTTCTATCTTCTTCTTTTTTATTTCTCTTCTCCTATAGTTACTCTCTATCTCTTCTTTCTCTCTCTACTTTTTGAACATTTTTTTCTTCTACATCGAGCATTTTTCAGCAATATCTCAAAACCGACCGATCGACCATGATTTGGTCGGTCGGTTTCATGGAGCATCTCAAAATCATCAACTACCGACCGAATGAAACGGATAGGTTGGTTTTCGGCGTCGATTTTCGTCAAAAAAACGACACCGATCAACCGACGAACAACCCTAGTCGACACCACCAACCTCTAAAAAGCCGATGAAAACCGACTTGTCAGTTGTCAGTGTCGATTTTAGCCCAAAACTGACACCGACCGACCGACGAACACCCTTACCTGGAATAGTCGGCGGTTGCCTTCTGAGGAAGGATTTCAGTCAAATTGATGTCTCGTTTTTGGGCTTCTTTCTTGAACCACCCAAATTCTTCGTTAAGAGAAGCCAAACTTCCAAGAATCACCTCCTCGTCCGCTTTGTCGTCCGATTCTTTCCATGCCTTCACCAACACACTTCCGACGAACGCTGCGAAGGATCTCAGAAATTCGCATTCTTGTTCCTGAAGAATTTGAACTCAAATTCTGATTACTTTAAGAAATTGGTCATTTTCGAAGACCTAATTTTTTAGTTGTTGTAAACTTACCACCCAAGTTCTAAAGGCGTAGAGATCGACGGTGCCGTCGCGAATGGTGAGGACGAAAGGATGGCGTGTGGCCTCGGTGTAGATGAGACGGTGCTTTCTGATCCATGAGTCAGTGGTGGTCAATCCTCCGCAGAGTTGAGCTCTGGTTTTCGGGTCCGCCATTTTTGTTTTCTTCTTTCGCTCTCCTTCAAAACTCAAATTGCAACTTAGTGGAATAGATAAAGTGTGCGATAAATTGTACGCGTGTGATTTGATTGCAGGATTTTCTATACACGTGGCGTAGTGCTTATACCATTGTTACATGCTTCGTGGCATGAATAATAAAGGGAAAAAAACATTTTCAACCCTAAACTTTGTCGGTTGTTTTGATTTTAACCCTCAATTTTTAATTTCATCAAATTGAATTCCAAACTCAGCAGATTGTATAAATTTTGAACTCAAACTTGCGAAAGTGTTGCAACGTAGACCTTTGATTAACTTTTCATTTGAATCATCATTAAAACATGTAATTGACAAATTTCTCTATTTTTATAAAAAAAAAAAAAATCACATTGTCCCTAAGTTACATTGGTTTCTTGTAAGATTTTTTTTGGAGAAATTTTTTATTTGAAGAAATCAAACACTTTATAATGATCCTTCTCGTTGATATTAGCCTCCGAAAAAAGGAAAATCACAAAGTTATTAGCAACAAGAAGAATCTATCAAATATGAGGGGAAAAAACCTAAAATTGCTTTGCTTTTGTTTCCTACCCTTCATGTTCTAATTAGCAAGAAAAAAAAGTTTAAAAAAAAAAAAATGTCACCAAGTTCTTAGCAACAAGAAAAAACCAGCAAACATTCGAAGAAAAAAAACTCCAAAATTGCTTTGCTTACAAAACAGCCAAAGTTCTCAACAACAAGAAAAAGTTATCTAAATGAAAATTATTTTTCTATCACTCTATAATTGCATGTTCTTCTAAGTAGCTAGAAAAAACAGCAAAACCTACAAACACAATAAGAAGAAAATGAGAGAAAACTCATGTACAACTTCTCAGCAGCAAAAGTTTATTCAAATAAAATGTATCTCCAATATAAATTTCTTATAAGTAACCAACTCAAGTGTCATATGAATTTAAAAAAGAAAAATGAGTAAATATTCAATTGTATTCTTTAACGGTGGTTCAAATAGAAAGTAATCAATTTCAACACTTATGCAAGTTTAGGGTTAAAATTGATACAAGCTACTAAGTACGAGGTTCAATTTGATGAAATTAAAAGTTAATGGTTAAAATTGATACAACCTGCTAAGTTTGGGGTTCAATTTGATGAAATTAAAAGTTTAGGGTGATAATCCTGTAAGTTTAGGATTAAAAATGATTTTTTTCCAATAATAAATATTGGATTGAAACATTTTGGTCCTTGTAGTTAGATTTCACTCCATTATTTTAACTTCTATACTTGCAAATGGTATAGAAATGTTTCATTTTAGTTTATGTAATTTGAATAAAGCTTAAAATTCATCTCTACCATTAATTTGAAGTTGACTTTTTTAAAATTAACTAAATAATCATAATAATTTTCATGTAAAAATGCGAATATATTTTCAAAATTTGTAGAGGAAAGAGTGATAGAAACTATTTATAAAAAAAAATTAAAAATAAACCTACAATAGAGACCGATTTTAATTAAACTTTATTTAAAATACAGAGTTTAAAATTGAATTATTTGGAAGCACAATGAAACTCAAATTAAGGGGCTGTTTGGGGCGCTGGGTTGATTATAATAGCTGGGAGTTATAATAGCTGGGGGATTATAATAGTCTGGGGGTTATAATAATCTGTGTTTGGGGTGCAGATTATTATAGTCTGGGATAAAATAGTCTGTGTTTGGGGTGCAGATTATTATAGTCTGGGATAAAATAGTCTGTGTTTGGGGTGCAGTGTTTTGGGATGCAAATTATTTTAATCTGGGTTCAAATAATCTATGTTTCAAGCTGACTGTTTTTTTTTTCTTGACTTTTTTTTTTTTTTTGTTTATTTACTCATACAACTTTGTACTTCAAATACTAATAATAAAAAAAAAGGTTTAGTTGTAAAAAAAATAAAAGTTTTGGGTACATGGGTTAAATTATGTGTTTAGCTTAAAAGGAAACAAAAATAACCTAAAGTAAAGGTTGATTTTCTTTGTTTTAGAGTCATGTTTTTTTCAAAAAATAAGTCATTTTATGATTTCATATAGAAAAACCATATTTGTTTCATTTAACATAAAAATTGTAAATGTTTATTCAAAACTCATTTTACCTTTATTATCAAAAGAATCAAATAAAATAGAAATCACATAAAATAAAAACTTGAGTAGTATTTTTTTTAAAATTATTATTATCACGGTAAACTTAAATACGATAACTATAATTTGGAATGAAAAATATGGTACGATGAAGATAAACATTCATATATTTCATTATCAAAAGTAATTATGTAATAAAACTTCATATTTATATATATGTACAAAGACAACCTAGTATCTAACTCTCCCTAGAAATTTTATGATTTTTCCGACGACCACCAACAAATTTTTTGGCGATCGAAAATTGTTCCCTCTTTTTTCCTTTCATTTTCTTCTACCTCTTTTTTCTTTCTTTATTTTCGTTTTTTATATTTTTCGAAATGAAAATGAGAAGAAGATTTTTTTTTTTTTTTAAAAAAAAAAAAGTCGCCGGAAAAGTCGTCGGTGATTGCCGGAAAAGTGGCCGGAAAGTCGACGGCGGTCGTCGTAAAAGTTGTCGGTGGTCGCCGGAAAAGTCGTCGGCCGGTCGTCGGTAGAAAAGTCAATGAGTCACATGGAAGAAGAGAGAAAAGAGTTACTGTAGAGAATGGATAGAATAATTGGGGTGAGTTGAAGAGTGGTTACTGTAGCAACACGGAGGGGAAAAATAACCAACTCCGCCCCTTATTTTTGTTGGTGCCCCAAACACTGGGTTGGTTATAATAGCGGGCAACACAGTGGGCCAAACGGCCCCTAAGTGACTAAAGTAGTAATTTAACCTAAATATTTTTAATTAAGAAAATAGTTGTGGTCGGACACTTTCACTAGAGAAACAACTTTAGTACGCAATCATTTAATTTATTGAACTTTTGAATTGGTAAAAATTAATCACTTCAATTTATTTAAAAAAAAAAAAGAAAAATACACTTTTGGTCCCTGAGGTTTGGTTTAGGTTTCGTTTTGTTCCCTGAATTTTCAAACTCGACATTTTCGTCCATGAGGTTTGCATTTAGTAGCATTTTGGTCCCTCCATCCAATTATCCGTTTATAACTAACGGACTGCTGACGTGGCAAACATTTTTTTATTAAAAAAATATATTTTTTTTGAAATTTTTAAATAAAATAATATAATAAATATTTTTTTTTATTATTTTTCTTTTTTCTTAATCTTCCACACCATCCTTCAACTCCATCTCTTCCTTACCATTCTTCACATCTTCTTCAACCTAATTCAGCCTTCACCGCCGGCGGTCGCGCGGCGTTCGACCCCTTTTTTTTTTTTTTCTTCCCTTTTTCCTTCTTTCTTCTCCTTTTCTTCTTCTCCTTCTCCTTCTCTCTCCGTTTTCTTTTTTGGGATAAGACCAGATCTGAAAAAAAAAGGAATAAATCTGGAAAATAGGTCGGACGGCGACTCTATTTGAACAGATCTGGAAAAAACCCACCTACAAGCTCTATTCCGGCGATTCGATTTGAAAATAGGTCGGCTGCTGTGCGACTCTATTTGATGGCTCCGTCCGGCGATTCGATGGGGCTGTGCGAAATCACGAAAAAACCCACACACCCACGTGTGAAATCACGAAAAAAACCCACGTGCAAGCTCGCGAAAAAAACCCATCGCTGCTGTGTCAAAATCGCGAACGCCGCTGCATCGCTGTTGACGAGATTGCTCGCTGGAAGGACGCTCGGCCGGAGAAGACGCGGTCGTCGTCGGTCCTGTGTTGAGACCTCCTTCGTTTCAGATCTACTTGCCGAAAGAAGAGATAGAAGGAAAATAAAAGAAAAATAAAAAATAGAGAGGATCTACTGTCCGTTTCAAATCTACTCGCCGGAGGCTTGCTGTGCTCGTCGGAGAGGTAGCCGGAGACGGAGGGGGCCAACGACTTGAAGGAGAAGAAGATGAGGGAGGTCTCCGTTAACAAGGAGATGGAAGAAAAATGAGGAAGAAGAGAAGGAAAAAAAAAAAAAAAAGTGGTCGTCGTCGCCGGTGAGGGGCAGTCGACGACGGCGGGGCTGAAACTAGGGTTGTGGTGATGTGAAGGTGAAGAAGGTGAAGAAGGTGACGAAGGTGAATAAGAAAAAAGAAATAAAATAAAATATTATTAATCAAACATTATTTTATTTTAAAAAATTAAAAAATAATTTTTTTAATAAAAAATATGTGCCACGTCAGCATTCCGTTAAGTTGAAAAATGGATGGAGGGACCAAAATGAAACTAAAACAAAATCTCATGGACTAAATTGTTGAATTTGAAAACTTAGAGACTAAAATGAAACCTAACTCAAATCTCAGAGACCAAAAGTGTATTTTTTCCAAAAAAAAAAAAAAAAAAAAATTACTTCAATTTTAACATGAAATAATTTTGTTTCTATCATGAAAAATCTTATCAATATCAAGTTTCAATTTTTGGATTAAAAAAATACTTTTTGATCTCTGTACTCTAAACTCTAATTGAGGTAATAATTTAGTTTCTAGACTTTAGTGTTTGATGATTTAATTCATGTATTTTCAAATTTGTAGCAATTTAGTCTATGTAGTTCAAAATTGTTATGATTTCGTCCTTATTGCGAAAAATATTACTGAGACTTAATGATATTTTGATTAATGACCAACTTGTTTATATATTTCAAAAACTAAATCGTTAAAAAGTAAAAAAAATATGGTACTTAATTTTTATGAGATTCTTAACGATAGAGACTAAGTTGTTACGCAATTTAAACTATGGCGATGAAATTGTTACATATTATAGTGCAAAGATTGTTACAAATTCTCAATCCGATCCTAAATCTTTTTTTAATTCTCAAATTTATTCTAAATTCTCAATGAGGTCATTCCATTCGAAAAAAAATTAAGATTTGTTAATAACAAGTTCAAAATCATTAAATTATTATTTTAGTAACATAGGTAGATGTATAAACATGTCACTCTGATGCTACTTGTTATATGAAATCCAACTCGCTCATTAGGAAAATCTGACCCACTAATTAAAAAAATACATTTTTCCATGTGGCATGCCTACGGATTCAAATATGTTAATAAAATGATAATTTAACAACACATTAGCTTTATGTTAACAGAATTTAATGAACGTTTTCATAAGGACATAATTGAAAATTCTTAATATATTGAGGATAAATTTGATAATTTAAAAAGATCATGGACAAAATTGAAAAAATCTTTAAAAATTTGAGATCTTAGCTATCAAGTTTAAACATGATTTTTTATATCTTAACTTTTACCTATCATTCACTTGCAAATTTGAATTTAAGGCCTCAAATTTCAGCTAGTTTCTATTTTGCCTTCATGTTTTTAAAACTTCAACTTTATTAAATGTCATCTCATTAATGCTTAGGTTAAAAAGGATGATTTTATTAGGGTGAGTCTTGAGACAGTGATGGATGGGATTTAAAACAAGACTTTTAAGTTGTTTTCAAAAACTAAAATTAAAAATTAAAAAGTTTAGGTCCCGTTTGATAATCATTTAATTTTTTGTTTTTAAAATTATGCTTATAAACACTACTTCCACCTATAAATTTATTTGTTCTGTTATCAACATTTTTCTAATGTCTTAAAAAACAAGACAATGTTTGAAAATTAAAAAAAAAAAATAATAATAATAGTTTTCAAAAACTTGTTTTTGGTTTTGGAGTTTAGCTAAGAATTCAAATGTTTTCTTAACAAAGATGAAAATCATTGTAAAGAAATTGGAAGAAAAGAAACATAATTTTCAAAAACCAAAATCCAAATAGTTATCAAATGGGGCTTTAATAATTGATTTTTTTAAAAAACTTTAACAAGATTGAGTCTAAAACAAAAAAGAAAAGGAAACTTCAAAAAGAGTTTCATTGGATATTTTAGAACTTGTAGGGGACATTTGACGCATACGAAATCAAAACCCTGAGAATTAGAAACCTGGCGAGTTTGTCTATGGTTCTAAAGCCTAGAATTCAGAAACTTGCATTTGGGATGTAGGGTTGGAAAGCTTGGGAATCAAAAGCTTGTGTTTGGGGTATAGGATTATGAATCTCGGGGTTGGACAATTTTTTTTCTTTTGCTATTTTCTTCTTCTTCATTTTTTAGTGGATGTTTTATGAATTGTAGAAGCCCTATGTGAGGAACTGTATTTTACCAAAATAAAAAAGTCGGTAATGTTTGAATTTGTGACATTTAAAAAAAAAGTAACGTTATTTTTGGACAAAAATGTTAAGAAACTTTACTTTTTTGCAAATTGAAAGTTGTAGGTTTGTGAAAAAAAAAAAACAATGGTAAGGAATTTTATTTTAACGTTTCAAGTGTTTAATTTTGAAAAAATTTCTAGTGTTTGTCAACCACTAAAAATGACTTAGTAGAAAATGAGATTGATAAATAAACTATTTTGAGAGATACACTTGAAACCAACTTTTTAAAAAAGACTTTTTAGGTATACAATAACTTGTATATAAAAACACTTATGAAAAAATCCAACCATACATGAGGGTTTAAATTCTAAACAATTTTTATACAAAATGTTTTTTTTAGAAAATGCATTCTTAAAAAACATTTAAATTAAAATGTATTCCAAACGGACCCTAATATTATGAATTTGAAGTATCCTGCAGTTTAGAGGGACCAAACCCGAAATATCCAACACTTATCCCAAACGTGGGTTTGATTTATCCAACAAGTCAACACAGGAAAATTTTTAGTACTACGGTAGTATGGAAAATTTTTCATACTACCTCTATTTATTGTTTGTCATGAAAGAATCATTTAAGAATAGGGGAAAATTTATAGTACTATGGAATAAAATATTATATAACTAAATGATCATTAAATGACGTGTCAAATGCTGAATGAAGTTTTTCAAAAAAAAAAAAAAATACTGAATGGAGAGAGTATGTACTATCATAATACTAGAAATTTTCCCAAGCCCCATGAAATAAAATATTATATTATTAAATAATGTGTCAAATGCTGGCGAACACCATGTCCCAAACATTCCCGTAGTAGCATGCTTGATTCCCGTCTTCGGCCGATCAGACTTCCAAGCATGCAAACGGGTCCCATTTTGAGGATAAGAATTGAACTCCACATGGCAATTTCAACTCAACTGAACCACACAAAATTTAGTAATCAACCGGAAGATTTCAAACATTTATGCTCCCTTTAATAACTTTGTTTTTTCCTGTTCATGGTTTTTATTTGGTTAAATTACAAATTAAATTACAAGGTGTATATACAAATTTCAGAAAATAACAAATTTTGTCTTTAGAAAAAATAGTTGCTATATGAAATAAATTATTGTCTATATTTCAAATTTAAATGTAAAAAGTTGTATAAATTGAAAATTTATAGAAGTTGATTAAAAGAGACGTCGAGTTTTTTTTAAAAAAAAAAAAAATCAAAAGTTGTCGACTTAAATTTTACAAATCAATCTAATAGTGAGAGTGATTTTGTTGAAATAAAATTAAAATTCTCCTGCAATCAACTATTAAGAAAATTGAGTTCTTGCACCATCACTATTGACACTTGTAAAATCAAATCTCAAACAGAGCCAATTGAAGTAGTTTTCGGCATAGCCAAAAATACTTTTCCACTTTTAATCATCGTGTTTAGAAGCAACAGAAGAGTGCTTTAAAAAAAAAATACAAAGCACCTTAAAACGCTATGTGTGAGTAAGCATTTATTCACACAGCATTAAAATAGTGCTGCTTTTGGGCGTGGTTACGGTTGCACTTCCAAAAGTACATACATACAAACGTAAAACGTAATATGTTGCTAAAAGTGCTTATAATTTTTTTTTTTTTTTTAAAAAAAAAAATACTAAAACCCAAAAAAGAAACTCTAAGAGTACCTCCAACACACCTTTCTAGATGGATAATACATCTTCAATCGTAAATCCCATTGCGCCCCTCACTCCGCTCTCTTACTTCCATCGCCAATGGCAGAGTTATCTTTAGCCGGAGTGTTTTGCTCGGACAGCATCTTCAGAACATTGACCAATGCTTTTAATTGATCCCATATGCTGAGGCCGTACGTTGCTTCAACGAGTGACATCTGAAACTCAAAGGCGTTGTCTGCAACAGGATACTAATCCAGAAAGAAAACAAACCGTTTCAATACAAATGTACAAAACAAAGAGCAAAATAAGTACTCAAATTTCTTCTTATGGCTCACCGTAAGAGACTTGGGATACTTAGTTTGAATGTACGGCCACCACCTATCCTCAACGACTGCTTTGACGAGACAACAAGCTCGTAATCCTTCAATGCCCGCAAATCGACCGAATCCACTCTCTTTCACGCCACCAAATGGCAAGGACTGAAAATCAGGAGTCCTTAGTATAAAAGTGGAGCAAACCATAAACAGTAAAGATCTATGTAACCATGATTCAGGTTTGCCAAGTAAAATAAACTAATACAACGAAGACCGAAGATCCACATATTGATACAAGTTTTTCCAGCCAAGCATGCATCATACGCTTCACTACATGTAATTGCCTTATAACATGGTCTCACAAAATGGGTTTCTTACAAGCTAAGTAGCACAAACATGAAATGATACAAGCATGGCAACATGGTTTAATGAAAATCACGACAAAGACACAGCAAAAGCATGTTTACGTAAGATATATTCGAATATGTATTTCAGTATTTTTATACATAACAGTAATTTTCACAAGTTTGTTATTTTTCATACTTACATTTAAAAGACAAAGTGACCGCAAAGCTATGAAATATGCAACACTTGAAGAAATAAATTACATATTCCTAGTAATACAATCCACAAAGTAAAAGATTTGAAGAAAACTCAAAGGATGGAAACGTTGGTGTGTCATTTGTTCCCATCCAGTCATCATCATGTTGATGGAAAAGTGCCTTCTTATTTCGAAGGATGAAAAAGAAAAGTTGATTTGGAGACGAATAAGTTGTTCTGTTCTTGGGTTCCCCAGGGGTTTATCCTAAAATAAGATGATAGAGAAGGAAGATTGATGGCTAATGTTGGTGTCACATTCACATTCAGTGAACATGTTGGGGGAAATGAATTCATTTCGGGGATGAACTGGATTTTTGTTCTTGTAAACCCCCGGGATCTCGGATCTGCCTTGATACCTAAATCTCAATCACCAGAAGTGTAATTTTCTAAAACAAAGAATCGATACCCTATTTGTTCCACATATTTACATGCTAAAGAAAACAATAATACAATGTTTTTCCCTCACAAAAGTTTTTTTCTTATATTTATTTCTAAGTCAATTAATTTCTCTAACAAACTAATATCTTTTTTTAATAAGAAACATCACAGAAATATATTCCAAAAAAGAAGCAAGAACAGCCTAAGGGCTGGGTAGAGAGCACCCCCACTAAAACTACACAAAGAGAGTTTTCTGGTCACTAATAATCATCAAAAGGTTGTGGTTACAAAAGAATTTTGTGTGGAGAGGAAGGTATAAATAAGTAAAACAGATTAAGAGTTAAAAGTGTCCAACAAATGTACAGTTAATGTCTAACAAGTGCCGATGCATCAGAGTATCAACATGTGTTTGATAACTGTACCAACATATAACCAGTAAGTGTAAAACAACCGTGTCAAACTTGAACTAGTAAACAGATCTAAAGCATCCAGGCTTCAGAATAAATTTTACCTGACACAAATAATTTGTGGCAAAGTCATTAATTGCAACACTTCCAGAACGTATCTGCGAAGCAATATTCTTGGCACGTTGCTTACTGCCAGAAAACACAGCACAGCCAAGTCCAAATCTTGAATCATTTGCAAGCTTCACGGCCTCATCATCAGTGCTGAATTTCATTATAGGCAGGATAGGTCCAAATGCCTGTATGCCACCACTAGGTTAGCACATTTGCTTAACTTTGAAAGTTAAGCAACGAGTTTTACTTTTATGTCAATTTGGAGCCAGAAGATTCACTACCTAATTTTCCTAGAGACCAATTCAGCTGCAAATTTAATATAAAAGATAAGATGGCCACTGGCCAATTATATACCACATTGATTTTACTAGAGACCGACTCCATGAAATTTATTTAAAAAAAAAAAAAACTTAGGCCACGTTTGATAACCATTTGATTTTTGAAAATTAAGCTTATAAACACTATTTCTACCTATGAATTTCTTTGTTTTGTTATCTACTTTTTACATGTCTTTTCAAAATCTAAGCTAAGTTTTGAAAACTGAAAAAGAATAATTTTTAAAGACTGGTTTTTGTTTTTGGAATTTGGTTAAGAATTCAAATGTTTCCTAATGAAAGATGAAAACCATGGTAAGATATTGTGAGAAAACCAGCACAATTTTTAAAAACAAAAAACCTAATGGTTATCAAACAAGACCTTAGTTGTTCTTTGTTTTTAATTCTAAACAACTTTCTATAGCCAAATACAAACAGCATCAGAACATTGTCAAAGTCAGTATTAAGTTGCGTTTCAAAGTCTGTTTGAAGAATTAATCAACAAAATATAATATAAGCCGATTAAATGGGACTCCCCAAAAATCTATTGCACAAAAAGAGAATGTCAAGTATTGCTACCTCCTCTTGCATCAACTTCATGGTATGGTTGACATCAACAATAACGGTAGGTGGGAAATATTGATCAACGGCACCTTCAGGTAAGTGTCCAAAAGTTCCACGAGCAACAATTTTTGCCCCCCTGTCTAAGGCATCATTTACAAGGCTTTGAAGTTTCTCAGACTGCTCTTGCGTACAGATGGCACCCATATCATATTTCCCAGCTAATGGTGGACCCTGAAACATTTTTGAGAAGAAAGTCAATTATAAAATAAGATTCAAAGTTTGATTAAAATTATTTGTTCCACAGGTAATCAAGACTTAGTCAAAACTAGGTCCTCACTCAGAATAAATGGAATATGGCAAGTTGGCAACCACAATGGCAAGCAAACAAAATAGACGATGTATGGTTATTCAACCACAAATACATTTTGCTGAAAGACTCTGCATAAACAACAGCAAACTTACTGGCAGGAGTCAAAGGAACTAATTTTTAGGATTTATAAGAATTTATGTACCTAAAATTGCATTCAACAATTACTACAATCAAAGTAAAGGGCTTATGGTTTTTCTGCTGTTGAGATTTTCCAATGATTTTTCTTTTCCAATTTCTTCTGCTAAAACTAAAGCGAATATGCATTTTCTATCAGCAATCCTAGCAGATCCCCAGTAAATCTTCTTACTGGCTTCAAAGAGTCATCTTTTTTGTAACCTTCTTTTCTTTCCTTACACTTTGTTTGATTAACATGTCTGACGAAATTCATACTTCTCTATGGGTGGTTTTTTAACGATGAATTCAGAACTTTCCACTGAAGCAAAAAACACCTTCCCACACCCTATGAAGCAAAAAGGAACTACTAAGAACCACGGAAATTTCTCTCTGTGGAAGCTTACATTATAAATTCAGTTTCAGCTAATGTTTATTTTGCAAGACATCACATACCTTGAAAATGTCCCCTACATGCAGAATGTAAAGTAGAAATTTGAAATGAAAGACCATACAATCACTATATCCCAGCAGGAGGCACAGAACTTAAATAAATATAATAGGAACTCATGCTTACAACTGTAATAGCCTTTACACGTTCTGATATTTTATCCACAAATGAAGAGTAAATGTTCTTGTGGACATAATATCTCTCAGCTCCAGTACAATTATGTCCACTTGATGTAAAAGAAGCCCTGAGAGCAACGTTTACAACCTATATTAAGTAAAGAAACTCTCATCAGTTCTCAATGACATGAAATCACAATGACCTAATAGAGCTACTTGTATAAGGTAAAATTAAGAGTATTCATACATGATCCAAATCTACATCCTCACACACAATAAATGCGTCCTTTCCACCCAACTCAAGAGTAACTGGAATAAGTGTCTCAGCAGCAGTTTTCATTATCTGCAAGGAGTCATGCCAAACATGTAACAAATAACGTAGAGGTGGTTGCTAGATAACAAGTCACTTTTTCGATCTCTTAAAAAAATTATAAAAGCTACACTGTGGTATTAACTAGCATTCAAGGCAAAGCAACAAATGAACTTCCAAGCAGAATGAATATTACTTTATATGCTAGAAATAAGCAAATGAATTAGTCTACAATACTCATAAAGAATGGAAATCATTTCCTACTATCCTCCTTTCCATTGTTTATAAACTAGAAATAGAATGAAGAAAGAATCCCTACGGACCCCATACAATCTTCAGTGGAACATGTTTAATGGGTCCTAGCACTTTTTACTTTTCTCTTTATTTATTCACACAAATTCAAATATAATTCTCATTCTTAGTAAACAATATCATCAGAAATCGTCTTCATTTTGAGCCTAATTGCAAAATAATCGTGACTACACAATAATGGAAAATTCAATTCTCATCCCATCAACTTTTAATCCAATGGATATTTTGTTCAGCTTAACCTTCAAACTCATTCCCTATCATGACACGTGGCCTCAGAGCATGGATTGCTATAATTATATATTTGGGAGACCTAAACAACTGTATCAATAAATGACAAGAACCAAAAATATACGAGTAGGAAAATATAATATGCCAGACCAAAAATAGTTCATACCATCCTACCCACACCAGTAGATCCAACAAATATCATTTTGTCTACTGAAGATACTAGCGCTTCACCTGTTTCAGCAAACCTGATAAAAGATTTTATTAAAGTGGACGAATGAACATCCTTGTGAGGATAGGTCAAATGAAAAATTACAATGTGTACCCTGTTATCACATCGACCAAGCTCTCAGGAGCTCCAACAGCAGCAAGTGCAGCTTGGATAATCCTGATGTAGAAGCATCCGGACCAACTTGCATGTTCTGAAACCTATAATTTCAATCCATTGTAATTTGTATGACATTAAAACAAAACCAGTACGAAACAAAATTGTTTCATTCAAGAAGAGGATCAATGAAACTGCACCTCCCCAAATTCCTTATTTGAAGCTTTTTTTTTTTTTTTTCCACAAAGAAAGCTCTACATTTTTTGGTAAGAGACTGAGTGAAAAATACGAAAGAAAGATCTATATTGAATTTCCTAAAGGATACGTGTATCCTAATGATGATTGACATCTTAGGAGCAGGCTAGGGCACATGCGATGATTGATTGGGATGGTAGGACATATGAAATTTGCAGCAAGCATTGCATGAAAAAGTAATATACTCAAAAGGTTTTTTTTTTAAACAAGATACAAAGCTTTTCATTGATATAATGAAAAGAAGCTAATGCTCAAAATTAAAAACTCCACATGGGAGAGAAAATATATCTCAAAAGAATTAGAGGAAACCTTCCAACTTTAATACCTTAACTACAATACCGTTTCCTGCAAAGACTGCTGCAAGCACTGGATTGAAAATGTTATGGAATGGATAGTTCCATGGGACTATTGCCCCAATAACTCCAAGGGGATGAAATTCTACTCGGGCTTTCTTGTGAAGTGTTGCCCTTCCACATGATCTGCAAATTGAAATAGGTTAAGAGATCAAATGCATATTGAATTTAATCATCCAGAAATTTAATTGCTCTCTTTCTTAATCAAAATATAATCCAAATCCAACATAACCACGGACACTGGAACAATGTCATTTTCACAGTGACAAGTTGCATGTCCAGCGGGCATGCCTTAAAGATGCTAGGTTATTAGTATTCGAGAGCAACAGAGAAATGCTAGATGTATGAGCCACTATACAGGTCAAAGGAAAGAAAGAAATCATTCATTGCTGTGAAGGAGAGGTATAGAAATTGTAATGTAAACTGGAGTAAGGAATGTTATTGGCTGCAACATTATATTTTCAAGAAAGGAAAAAAAGCAGGAGAAAAGAGAGATACCGGCTCTCAGGCTTCAGCCATTTCTCACCCTCTGAAAGAAGCCAAGTAATTTTTTCACATGTCGCCATTATTTCTCCCATACTAGCATCCACTATTGTTTTTCCAGTGTCACGGGAGGAAATCCTAACCCAAATGGTAAATAATTAGAATGACAGAAAATATCCACATGGCTGCTTGTCTCAATTTTTTCCTTTTGGAGAATATAAAAAAACAAAAATCTATAGTATAATTGGATCTTACTCGCAAATAAGCTCTTGATGTTCAATTATATACTTCAAAAGTATCCGTAAAAGCAAACGCCTTTGCTTGAAGCTACTTTTGGCCCATTCTTTCTGTGCTTTCCTGGCTGAAGCAACACGCTCCTTGACCTAAGCATAGAAATTAACACAACCACTTTAGTTTCTATTTCTCCCTCTCATTTACCAATAAATCCTTCTAATAACTAATGCCATCAATATGAGAAATACTTATATAATACAGTGATGACAACTAGATGAATGAAAGAGGGAAAATTAAGTTAGTGTTCTTTTGAAGTACAGAGTTTATTAGTCCTACTACAATCAATTATCAAAAGATTGTCAAGGGGGACGATTGTTATGAAGATACCACACTACAACATGCAGAAGTTTGGTACAGATAGAAAGACAAATTAAGTTAACTACGGTGGAATGATATGAAAAATCCCATCCAAATTCAACAGGAATAATAACAAGACAAATGCTAGTATGCTACAATTGTTAACTAGTTCACCAATCAAGCTATTGCCAGCCAGCAATAAGTACTAACCTCATCTCGTGACAATGCAGGAAAAAAGCCCAAGTATTTCATAGTTGCAGGCTCGTAACACTGGACTTTCTTGTCTTGCTGTTGTGTCTTTACCCTAGGAGGAATCTGTTCAGTAATCACCAACCAAAATTATGGAATCAGATAGTTTGGCCTTGGACAATTTGGGACAAGAATCCTTGCCTTCTGCCAGCTTTGATATGGGAGAATGAATGATTTGTATTAGCTAATAAATAATGTTAGCCTGAATCATTAACTTTTTCAGATTAAAACTTAAAAGGATTTCTAAATTTCAAAGTCATTAGTAAGCTAATGATTCGCTTAAACCAGGTCCACATCCCCTCAAAGAGTATAGTTCCATAATAGAATCGAAGCCTGAGATATGGTTTCCGGAATAGAACTTTCAATACCTTACTCATATTCATACAGCTCGTGTAGATTATATCGAAGTAAGAGAATGCCGACTTATTACAAAAACTTAATGCCGGAAATCAAGCAGCAATGTATTATCAGAACTGTTATAGCTAAATCAGTCCTACAATCTCGTCCATAATAGAAATTTCAACTAGATCGGTACTATACAGTGTAATTTAAATCGAAGTGAGAGAATGTGCCTATTACAAAAACTAAAATGTGTAATTTAAAGAATCAAATCCTGAGACGGTAATTACAGGATAGAGATTTCAAGAACTTACTCAAATTCATATGGCTCGGTACTAAACAACGTAATTTAAATCGAAGTGAGAGAATGCAGACTTAGTACAAAAACAAACAGTAGTTAAAATCATCAAACCCTAAAACGATAGTTCCGGAATATAAATTTCAAGAACTTACTCATATTTACTAAACAGTGTAGTTCAAATCGAAGTGAGAAACTGCTGACAGTGTAGATTAAAGAATCAAAGCCTGAGACAGCAGCTCCCGAATAGAAATTTCAAGAAATTACTCATATTCACATTGCTCAGTACCAAACAGCGCAATTTATATCAAAGCATGAGAATGCCGACTAATTCCAGAAACTAACGCCGGAAATGAAGCAATAATATATATCATCAAAATTGTTAAGTATCAGTAAAATCAATTGTAGAATCTCTGGAAGTTCTTACATAGATGTAGCTATTCTCCTGCGTCTGATTCCCGTCGTCCGTAACTGGAGGAATATTAGTCGGAATAAATGATCGGCGACAAAATCAAAACGGATGCATAAAACACTCGCGTGCGAGTGCATTCATAAGCATTCGAATGTAGAGAGAGAACGAAAGAGGAATAAATTTGTCACCGTCAGATGCGTCAACTTCAATTGAAGGCACGTTCGGAGGGATGAGCATCAAGAGAAACCTACAGATCGCGTAAGCAAATCCTAGAACAAGCAGAGTCCACCAAAATGCCATGGCGTTCACTGACGATGATGAAGATGAAGAGTAGAGCACGTTGTCCGATAACTTGGAGTTTCTTCAGAGAGTCTATCAAAATTTATGGGAGCAAAGCAAGTAGAATACTAACAGAGGAGAGATCGCGGGAAAAGACGATACAGACATAGAACTGCGACTGACACTGATGGTGGCACTGTGTCGAACCTCAAGCAGATTGGCATGGCAGTGGTGAGGTTGCAGTGGAAAGGATGATAAGAGGAGGAGAAAGAAAAGTGATTCGGTGTGCTTGCGAACGAAAATGGCAGCAGTGGAGAGGGAGAACAACGAAATCAAAGATGGAGCGCAAAAGGTAATGGCAACTGTAGAAAATGACCAGGTTCGCGATGGGAGCCTGGGAGGGACGAAGTAGAGAAAAAAGATAAAGGTAAGAAATAAAAATATACATCTAAGCCTAGGTCCCTAGGATTTATTTTTATTTTTTTTAAATATAAATATACAATAAAATTATTATTTAAAAAAAATATACAATAAAATTATGAAAAAATGGAAAAGGAAGATGAAGGATCTAGGGATGTTCACGGGGCGGGGCGTCCCCGCCAAATTCCCCATTTAATTTAGCGGGGATCGGGGCGGGGATTCCCCGCGGGGAATTTGCGGGGATCGGGTTCCCCGCGGGGAATTATTCCCCGTTTTTTTTTTATTAAATGTCAATCAATTGCAATTTTTTTAAAAAAAATCTATGAAATATCCTAATGAAAAGAGCAAAAATATTTCATGATAGAGTTTAAAATCTTCAAACATCATTTCTAAAAGATTAAATTTGAATATTACACTATGGTTTTCAACATAAATAAATCACATACAACATAATCTCAAATATAACAAATTTTAAAATAATAACAACAATAAAATAAGTTTAAATTTAAAAATTACAACAACAAGAAAGTTGGAGTTTTACTATTTATACTTATAAATTACACCATAATATTATAATAATATACATTAAATTAAATTATATATATATATATATATATATATATTAAAAAAAAAAAAGCGGGGCGGCGGGGAAACGGGCCGGGGTCGGAGCCGGGGACGGGGACGGGGAATATATTCCCCGTCCCCGGCCCCGTTTATGGAATGGGGAAAATTTTGTCCCCACTCCCTCCCCCATTCCCCGCGTAATCGGGGATTCCCCGCCCCATTCGAGGCGGGTCCCCGCTGGGTAAATGAACATCTCTAGAAGGATCCCATGTTAATTTTTATTTTTCTAATTTATATTTATATAAAATTATAAGAATATAATGGTAAAATAGTTGTTTTCTTTACCTTCCTTCCCAACATCCAAACAATAAATTTTACTTTTTACTAATTTGAATTCCATTAAAATTCTTTAGTTTGCAAACAAATTTAAGAATTTCAAATCATTTCTTTTTCAAAAAGAATTTCAAATCATTTCTATCTTTTAAAATTCAAAATCATTTCCTTCAAATTCTAAATGCCAAAGAGTAGATTTCATATATTAAAAAAAATGTACATTTTTCTTTATTAAAAAAAAATGTACATTTTTCTTTGTTAAAAAAAATCTACATTTTTCTGCTGATTTAATCATGTTAAATTATCAAAACTATCTATGTGGATTTGGTTTCAATTATACCTTTAAACTTTCAAAAATTTCCAAAACAAGTGTGGAGGATGTTTTCAAACCCAACGTTGCTAGCATCGAGGGTTATTCAAGGGCGATATGCAAATCAGATGTCCCTTTTGCATGCTCCAATTAAGGCCAAATGTTCGGTCTTTTGGAGGGGTTTTGTGTGGGCACGTGATCTTTTGACACAAGGTCTGCGGAAACGAATTGGGAATGGTCAATCTACACAGTTTTTTACAGACCCATGGTTTCCAAGAGGAAGTACTTTTAAACCAATTTCGATTCCTGGTACTTTGCAACACAGGTCTACATTAGTCTCTGATTTCTTTACGCCTTCAATGGGATGGGATATATGTAAATTACAATCTGTGGTGATTCAGGAAGATGTGGATGTTATCGAGGCAATCCCAATTAGCACAACAAATGAAGAAGATAAATGGATCTGGCACTACTGTTCGAATGGTATGTATAGTGTCAAGAGTGGATATAAGCTAGCTAGAAGATTGTCAGTTGGGTTTGAATCATCTAACACTGATGATCAGAGATTGTGGTGGAAGGTTTTATGGAAAGCAAAAATACCACAAAAAATCAAAATATTTATTTGGAAAGCTTTCCATGGTTGTTTACCTACTAGGTATGATCTATGGAAACGTGGCATTGACATCTATCCTGTATGTCAAAGTTGTAAAGCCAAATGGGAGACTGTTGACCATGCTTTATGTGGTTGCAGGAGGTCCAAACAGATATGTGATAACATGTTTCCTCGATTAGATGCCCATATTCCGGTTGGTAATGTATTTGCAGATCGTATCATTTGTCTTGCTAAGGGCCTTCAGATGGAGTCTTTTGAACGAGCATGTATTACTTTTTGGACTTTATGGAATGATAGAAATAATTTTGTTCATAATGTTCCTATTATGGAATGGTCAAAAAGGTGTGAGTGGATATATGATTATTGGTTGGAATACAAACCAAAGCAGACTGGTATTGACACACTGTGGCAGCAGGTGGAGACAAACCTTTCACTGGTGGGTGATAGGGCATCATTTGGGGTGCATGATACGATGGTTTCTTTGTTTACAGATGCTGCGATTCGACCATCGTTGAAAGGTGCAGGTATGGGTGTTGTTGTCCTTGATAATTGTGAGCAAACTGTAGCAGCAATGGAATTCTTTGAGGAAGCTTCACTCTCGGTCCTGGCAGCTGAAGTTAAGGCAATCGTTGTGGGCTTGAGGTTATTACAACGCATGGACATTACACATGCTAATATCCACTCCGATTCCTCAAACGCAATAAGGATGATTCGTGGAGATATTCCTATTATGACTGAGGTTTATCATTGGATTCAACAAATTCGAGCAATGGGTCCAACGTTTCAAGAGTTATCTTTCATTCATGTATCTAGAGAATGCAATGGACGGGCTGATCTGCTGGCCAGGCATGCCCTGGATCACCGAAATTCTATGTTATGGATTGGAAATGTTCCGCAACAAATTTCTTCAATGAGTGGTTCTACTCATTGCACTTGTAATGATCTTTCTACTATGATTTAATGAAATGGAATTCCTTCTCAAAAAAAAAAAAAAAAAAAAAAAAAAAAAAAACTTTCAAAAATTTCATTTTAGTTTTCAATGTTTGAATTTTGCTTCAAAATAACATTTGAAGACATTTTTTTTCCGTTAATTTTGAATACATATGTGAAAAAAAATAATAAAAACACATGCAAACACATCATTTTTCGTCCATAAACTTAACGGAAAATGCCATCAAGGCCGTTTTAAAACAAACTTCAAACTTTGAGAACTAAAATGAAACTTTTGAAAGTTATATAAAATTTAACCTTTATTTTCCTCTCTCGCTTTAATATTTGTCCAAATTCAAAGTAGGCTCAATATAAATAGGGGTCAACTGCAACACTAGCAAAAAATAAAAGAGAATTTACAGCTATGCCTTCAGTTTTTGTATGTTGCAAATATAGCAAAAAGAAAAAAACATGGTCTAACTCAAACATTAAAGTTGAAAAGTCGAAAAAACCCCTTAAAAACAAAGAGGTTTAAGAAGTATATTACCATATATTAGGTACATCATTCATTTATTTAGTGTGTCTGATATATTTGATATATCAGTCAACCGATCCATGGTATATTAGTCAACCGATCTACTTCTAAATTTTGTATATCAATCTATTGATCTACTAAATGTATAGTATATTATATGTATATTTTGTGAATATAATATACTTTATTAATGAAGTATACACACGAGTTTTTAATTAGTTTGAATATCTTTTATATAATTCATTAATGAATAATTAGGTATATTAATTTATTTTTTTTGGACAATATGCATAGTGTGAGATTCAAACATCTAATTAACCTCTTGATCAAATGTACATGTCTTATGTCAATTGAGTTATGCTATGTTGGCAAATATATCATTGATATATTATATATGATATACTATTGAGTCATTAATGATGTACTTGAAATTGTATTTTTAGTGAGTACTGATCGTATACTACTGATATACTAATGATATACTTGAAAATGCATCTTATTGATATACTTATAAATAATTTTGCATTCCATGACCTTCATGATACACCAACAATTATAACATTGTTATATTACTAATATACTACTGATATACTAACGATATACCTTGTTAGTGTATCAAACATGTTATACTTGAAATGAATTTGCCAACATGAGTATATCTCAACTGGCATAAGTCGTGTACTAATGATAGGCAGGTCCGTGATTCGAATCCCCACACCCCCACATGTTGTCAAAAAAAAAAAAAAAAAATACTTGAAATGAATTTTGAATGAAAGCATCAAAATTTTAAGTATATCAATTAACCAATATAAAGTATATCTGATATACTATTGATATACTATCTGACAGTTGATACACCAACAATGGTAAAATTGGAATAATAAAAAAACGGAAATTAGATTTGAAAAATTTTGCTATATTCGCAAATCTCAAAAACCATGGCTAGATTTGCAAATATTCTAATGTTTTTTTGTTACCCATTGCAATTCCCCTATAAACAGTGGTCCTTAATTTTTTGGGATAACCTCATTTTGGTATTTTAAAAAATTTTAAAATTTATTTTTCATGTATGTTCTCAATTAGGTCATTTCAAAAACATTTTATTAAAAACAGATAAAAAAAGGCCAAATTATAAAAAAATACCCCTGAACTATGGGGTTTGTTTCAAAAATGCCCCTGGACTTTAAAAAGTTTCAAAAATGCCTCTGAACTTTGAAAAATGTTTCGAAAATACCCTTGCCGTTAATTTTGGATGGAAACCGTTAAAATTTGAGTTTCAAAAATACCTTTGAACTTTCAAAAAATTTTCAAAAATACCCTTATTGAAAAATGCTTCTTTTTTTTTTTTTTTTTCCTTCTCCCACCGTAAATTAACTCTTCTTCCAAAAATTAATGAGAAACTTTACTTATTTGTCATGTATTCATAATCCAGGAGTTTTCTTTCTCTTTCAACACATCCAAAGCACTTGGCTAGATTTTCGTATCAAATCTTCAAGATGACTTTTGTTTTGTTCTTGAAATTCTACATGTGATTGACTTCATTTGTTGGTAGTCTTTTCAATATTATTTCTTCACCAACTACCCCATTAGCTTTCTCTATATTCCTTTTACGAAAAATAAATGAAACTATTGTTGTATACGGATTCTAACAATTCTTAAATACCAATAAGAACAAAATCATATATAAAACTTTTGATTGATTAATCTTATAAATTGGACCAAACCCACGGTCTTATAAACATTTCTTCTTCTTATCATCAAGCTACACAAATAGAGAGAGCAAAAAATGAAATAATATATATACATATATATGTTGTTTTCTCACACTTATCTTCTTTATGCTTTTTAAAAGAGAAAACTCGATTTCAAAGTCTGTTTTTATCTGGTATTGAATTGCACACAACCTTTATAAGCAAAGTTTTGCATTAATTTTCATGGAGAAAGAATTTATGGTGAGAGAGGAGGAAAAAAGAGAATCATTTTTCAAAAAGGGTATTTTTGAAATTTTTTTGAAAGTTCAAGGGTATTTTTGAAACTCAAACTTTAACGGTTTCCATCCAAAATTAACAGCAATGGTATTTTTGAAACATTCTTCAAAGTTCAAGGGTATTTTTGAAACTTTTTAAAGTTCAGGCGCATTTTTGAAACAAACCCCACAGTTCAGGGGCATTTTTTATAATTTAGCCTAAAAAAAAAAATCTATATCTGATTAAATTATTGTTTTATGAGCATATTGGTCCCATGACTCTTGAAAAAGAAAGGTTAGATTTTATTGATGGGTGAGTCGAATTTTAAGAATAAACAAATTAAATTTTATGCGTTAAAAACAACATATATGTGTTCAAAATTCAAATACCGCAGCAAAATTATAATTTAATAACTAATCAGCTTTTTCTTAACAAAATTTAATAATGTTTTTAACAAAGGACGTCATTGGAAAATTTTAAAACACTAAAAAGATAATGTAAAAGAAAAGTAAGGACTATTTTATATATATTTGTCCTGTGTAGTATAATAATATTATTTAATTTATTATTTTAGCTATAGAATCCATGCTTAGTCCTATTTATTTATTTTTTTGAAATAATGCTTAGTCCTATTTATTAATTATATTTAGCCCCCTCGTGTCGTTTCTTTTTTCATTTGAAAAGCAGCATTGTGGACATGGAACAAACTCTACTCTTACATGTGTTAAACGTGACCATACACTTCAAACTTCATGTTTTGTGTTTTTAGTAATGAGCCTATGTCTCAAAATATGTGGACTACAATTTGAATGAACCAGAATGATTAAAAAAATAAATAAATAAATTATTTTGGTTTTTGTATTATGAGTCTTGTTCTATTTTAGTCTTACAAATGTCCAATTTTAGTTCCTTCTCTCAATATATTCCAAAATTAGTGTCCACACTTATGATAAAATTTTGCTAAATATATTTAGTCTCTATAAGCCTTTTGTCTAAAAATCCGGTAAATATATTTACATTGTTTCTTTTCTTGAATGAAAATTATTATTATTCTTTTTGTCGAGTTGGATAAAAATTACCTTCAAACTAATTAGACCTATCTCATTATTAAAAAAATAATTAAACCTATCAAAAATATAAAGACTAAATTTGAATATTTAAAAATACATGAAACAAAATGGAACCTGATCTAAATTGACAAAAATGATATATTTTAACTAAAAAAAATTGATGTGAGGGACTGATGTAGCCCAACCTGATCGTTCATTCAAGAGCATTCGTTTTTAAATAATATTTAGATATTTTAGTACTTATATTCTTTTTTTTTTTTTGTTCTGACAATTTTCAGTACTTATATCCATTGAATGATAACTAGTTCTTTTTAATTTATGCAATTAATTTGCCAAGGACAATAAGTTATTTTTTTTTTTTTTTTTTTTTGAGTACATCAACATTTGGGAGTGGGGGATTCGAACCTCTGACCTCATGGTCGAGGGTACATGCCAATTACCGCTGAGCTAAGCTCGCTTTGGCAAGGACAATAAGTTATTGACGTAAAAAGATGTAATAGAATACCAATCTATTGAAATCATTACTTATTTTCTAAAAAAAAAAGAAAAAAAAAAGAAAAAAAGAAATCATTACTTCTATAAAATTAAAATAAGCCAAAAAGATTATTTTTTTATTTTTATTTTTTTAAAGAAACAAATTAACCAAAAACAAAACTACAACGGATCAAGAGAAAAGGTCGGAGTGTCCGAATGAGTCATTTCTTGAGCTACAATATTGTGAGTCCAAGAAGGACAATTTTCTAACCAAACTTCAGAGTGCTTTGTCGTGCGAGCATGAGTAGCCAACTGGTGTGCAGTTCTGTTGTCGTCCTTTGGGGTTAGTAAAAACCCCCTAATGGCTTGTTTATGGCCAGCTGCTTGAGATGGTGAATGAGAGGAGCGATCTCATTATGATAAATGTCATAGTCATGAAGTAGATTCCACACAATTTTGGAATCTATCTCTACACAGACCGATGATAGTTCAGAATCCATAGCTAAACGAACGCCATCTACAAGAGCCTGTGCTTTTGCCCATTCTACTGAGCAACTCGTTCTCCTGAAATATTCTGCAGTCGCCATCGATTCGCCCTTTGAGTTTCTAATGATCATGCCCAATCCCATTTCTCTGTTTGCCAGGGCTGCATCCACGTTTAGCTTGAAATGATTTTGGGGCTGCGAAATCCACACAGTTAGGCGGGTGTCATCAGCCTATCTCGAACGCTCTGGATCTCTAGAATCTTTGTGATGCTCAGCTTGGACCTCCATGAATTCTGATATGTAGGTTGATGTCCAATCTATAGGGTCGCAACCCTGTTGGATATAGCTCCGGTTGATGCCAAAAAGATTAGTTAGTAATTGAGTTAATGTTAAAGGGCCTGTTTGGGGCACTGAATAGGTTATAATAACCCCCTTTATTATAACCTATTTAGTGTTTGGGGCATCAACAAAAATAAATGGTGAGGTGGGTTATTTTTACCATCGATTATTTTATCCATTCTCTACAGTAACCATCATTCAACCCACCCGATTATTCTATCAATTTTCTACAGTAACTCTCTCCTCTCTTCTTCCATGCAACTCTTTGACTTTTCCGACGACCGCCGGTCGGCGAAGTTTCCGGCGACTTTTCCGACCGTCGCCGACCACTTTTCCGACGACTTTTCTGGCAACCGCTTTTTTTTTCTTTTTCTTTTTCCCTTTTTTTTTCATATTTCTTCTCACTTTCATTTTGAAAAATATAAAAAATGAAAATAAAGGAAAAAAAAAGAAGAAAAGAAAGAAAACGAGGAAAAAAATTTTGGTCGTCGAAAAATTTGTCGGCAACCGCCGGAAAAGTCGTTGAAAACGTTGCCGGAATTAGGGTTAGAGGAAGAAGAAAATGATGAAGATGGAGTTTGAGGTTGAGTAAGAAAATGGAGATGATGATGGAAATGGAGGAAGAAGATGATGAAGATATGGAAATGGAGGAATAAGATGAAGATGATGGAGATGGAGGAAGAAGATAAAGATGGAGGAAGAAAATGAAAAAGAAGGAAAAAAAAAAAGAAAAAAGCGATTTTTGGTCATTCCATGTTAGAAACACTTACCAGTTTCTCAGTTGTCTTTCTACATATATAAATATGGAGTTTTATTAAATATGAAGTTTTATTATATAATTTCTTTGTACATAAGCATTTACCATTTTTACGTTGAAAATACAGAAATGAAACAAATATGGTTTTTCAATATGAAATCATAAAATGACTTATTTTGTGAAAAAATCATGACCCTAAAACAAAGAAAATCAACTTTTACCTTAGGTTATTTTTGTTTCCTTTTAAGTTAAACACATCATTTAACCCATATACCCAATACTTTATTTTTTTTACAACTAAATCCAAACAATTTTTTTTATTGATATTTGCAAAATATAATATTTGACATACAAAGTTGTATGAGGAAAATAAACAAAAAAAAAGTCAGGAAAAAAAAAGTCAACTTGAACATTTGATTCAGAATCTCATGTTAAACATATCAGCAATCCAAACACAGGTTATTTTATCCCAGACTAAAATAATCTGCACCCCAAACACAGATTATTTTATCCCAGACTATAATAATCTGCACCCCAAACACAAATTATTATAACCCCAGACTATTATAATCCCCAGATTATTATAACCACCAGATATTATAATCAACAGGTAATTGACATGTACTCTCAACCAAGAAATTAGAGATTCAAATCTCTCATCCCAAATGTTGTTGATAAAAAAAAAAAAAAAACATTTATTAGTTTATTTATAGTGTATCATTAGATAGGTGGAATCCATTAAAATTTGAGTCATCCCTCGTGAAAAAGTTAGTTGCACAAATTTACTAAACTCTGTTCACATTTGACAAAACCCCACTCTCCGATTATGTAACAAGTTTAGTTCCTAAACTTCCATATTTTAGTTTAATAGGTTATCGAACTTTAAAAAATACCTAATAAATCTCCAAACTTTAAAAATATTAAATAGATTCTTGAACTTTCAATTTTGTGTCTAACATGTATATGACGTTTTCAACATTTTTTTTTTAAATTAACAAATCTATTGATGCACATAAAATTTAATTTTGTCTTATAAAACATTAGAATTCCAATTTTGTGTCTAAAAGACATATGAATTTTAAAAAATATCGAATAGGTCAAGAACCTAGTAGACATAAAATCAAGAGTTCAAAGACTTTTTTTTTTTTTTTTTTTTTTGAGAATAAGAGTTCAAAGACTTATACTTTTTAAAATCCAGAAATTTATTAAACACTTTTTAAAATTCAGAAATCTATTAAACACTTTTTAAAATTCAAATTCTTGGATCACCTGTAATTTAACTTCTTTTTTTTTTTTTTCATATATGTGTATATATTTTACCAAATGTATTCAAAGAGAAATTCATGGTCAAGATCTCTTTTTAAGTACTATGAAATTTAGCAACAAACAGATGGGAAATTAAAATGGAGGGAAATGAGACAAAATTATACACAAAATTCACTGCCTGAGATGGAAATTAAGGCGCATAATCAATACTGAGATTGGGATAGGGGAAGAATCTGACGCGCTCTAGATCATTAGAGTGCTGAAGGGTGAAGCCGAGGATCTCTATGATTTGAAGGCCATCTTAGATGTTATCGCCAGCCATGCTTCGCGACTGATTTCGGTGGAATTCCGTCATTGTCGCAGGTCTTCGAACACAGTAGTCCACTGTGTAGCGAGAAACACTTGTAATCTTCGTTTTGTCCATGACCAAGAGTTTCCCCCTCTCGCCGGAAAATGGGGTATCATTTTGTAGCCCCTGGTTTTTTTTCGGTTTCGTGGTTTTGTAATCCCTCTATTTTCCCAAGGGTTTCTGTTTAGTTGGTGGTTTTAATGAAGTTTTATTTCAAAAAAAAAAAAAAACGACGAGAGGTGGTGCTCGTAGCTTTTTGCTTGGATTTTACATCATGAACTTTCAATTTTTCTATCATTTTCTACAGAAAATCAAGTGAAATAATTATCAGAAAGAATCTTCTCCAAAAAAAAAATATAATAATAATAATAATATCAGAAAGAATAACTAAAACTTTTTTTTGAGTCAAAGCCAACAAGATTTTTCATGAAAATGTCTTGACAGTGCTTAATACTATGTTGATATATAATTGTCCCCATTCTTACATTTTGTAAGATTTGAATATGAAGGAATATGTATATATATCAACCATTGTAATGTTACATTACATTTGTGGTTAAATTATTCTTATCAGCCTTATGTATGAATTTTTTTAAACAAGCATTATAATTTTTAATCTTAATTCAATCAATATCGATCTAAATATAACTTCAATTATATATTTTTTATGTTAATACTGTTAGCTTTAGGTCTTTTCAATCAAACCAAATATTTTGATGATAACAAACTCAATTTTTTTTGTACTAACATTTTTAGTGTTTCAAAGTCTCTATCTTGTAGAGCTTAGAAAGATGATTCCAACGCAACTTGAATCGCTCGAATCGGAGAGGAAAACCCAACGTGGCAGTGACACGTGGCATTCGACGTGGCACATAACGGGTAGATTTTGATGACGTGGCAGCTGATGTGGCACTCCAATGGTCAAGTTTTGCTGATGTGGCGATGATGTGGCAAGTGACATAGCTGATGACATGACAAACGTGGACCAATAGAATTCTGACACGTGGCGAGCTGATGTTTAAATTTAAAAAAAAAGGAAAGGAATCGTTGATTGACGTGCGGCCCTACCAGATGACGACACGTGGCGACATCCTAGAATTTTCAAGAAATTTGTTTTGTATTTATTATTAAAAAAAAAAAAAAGACCGGCTGTCAATCTCCTCACGCACGAACGCACTCGTGCGCTGCACGCGCCTGCAATCCTCCTCCATCAGATATACGCGCATGTTGCTCATTTCCTCCCTGTGTGCACATGGGTCTCACTTCATCCGGCTGGTACATTTTATTTTCCCTCATTTTTTTTTCATTTCCCTTCATCCAATTCTCTCCAAAATTTCACCAATTTCACATCATTCAAATTAGTTTTCTTTCCAAAATTTATATCCTTCAAATCCTTAATTTATTCTCAATATCTCCAAATTCCAAATCTTCAAAATTCCACTCTTAATTTCAAAATTCTTTCATTTTCTATTAAAATTCAATCTCCCCCTCCATTTTCAATTATATCCAACGGCCAATTTTTATCCTCCTCGCCTATAAATTCGAGTTGATTTTCACTCTTCATTCATACACTAAAAGCTATCAAAGTCTTAAGCTCTCAAGTCTCCCTATTCTCAATTCTTCTCCAAAATCCTCCCTTGCTCATAAATTGACCTAGTGTTATTTTGTGATTTTTTTTTATTAGAGTGCTCAACCTTGTGTAATTAGCCTTGAAGAGGTAACTTTTTGTGAGGTTTTCTTTTATTTTTTTGGAAATTGTATTTGAAGGAATTGAATCCTCAGTGGAAGCGAATTAAATCGAGCGTGATTTAATTTCAATTATTTCGAATACCGGTATGTTGGGAAAATAAATTTCAGAACGGTTCTCAAATTAAATCTAGATTAAGCATGCAGTTACTAATTCTAAACGATTTAGAATTTTAGGAACTTACTTGTTGTAGAACCAATTCCACAACACTATGCTCCTCAACGAACAATTCGTACCGAGCCTCCCCAACGAACACCACCATCAAAGAGCACCCACTAATCTCTGAGTTCTCGAGGTTGTGATTGTGGGATCACCTCTTGAAATTGGGAATCTGAAAATTACAGCCAACCTTGTTGCGTTTCTCTTTTGGGATGAGAGAATTTTTGAGAGAGTTTTTTTTTTTTTTTTTTTTTTTTTTTTTTTTTTTTTTCTTCTTCTTCTTCTTCTTCTTCTTCTGTGAAAAGGTTAGAATGAATCATGAGATCTTCCAACCCCTCACTGATACGTGGGAATTAGGGAGGTTAACCTCCCTACGCGATCTCCACCGTTGATCATAATCAACGTGATCCAGGCCGTTAATTAAATAACAAATAATTATTTAATTAATTATAATTAATTTAATTAAACCAAATTTAATTAAATCAATTATAATATAAAGTTTTAATTCAATTGAATCATATTCAATTGAATTAAATAGGTCATACAATTAATTCTCAATTAATTGTTCCCACATTAATTAAATATCAAATACTTAATTAATTTCACAGTTGAATCATATTCAAATAAATCTCTCTCATTTTAATCTATAGTGTTAATGTGCATCAAAATGTACATTAATTATAAACTATAGTTTTAATTTCGATTAAATCATATTTAACCAAAATAAATTAAAATTAATTAATTCGTAAATTAATTAAATATCACATATCTAATTAATTTCATTTTCTCTCTTATACTATAGTTTTAATATGAATCCCTATTCATATTAATTTTAACCTATAGTTTAATATGAATCTAATTCATATTTAATATTTGAACTCCTTCAAATATTTAATTCTCTCATTAATTAATTTTGAATCATATCCAAAATTAATTTATAATATAAAGTTTAATTCATCAATTAAACTTATATTATAATGTATACATTATTTTAATTGTATCCAATACAATAAAATTCCCTTAACGAATTTGAACACACTTCAAATTCTATTCAAGACTATTTAACCTCAGAACCCTTTACGAACTAGCAGGTGGACCTAATGGACCTACAGATTAGAAGCTCCAACGATACGAGACTAATTGGCTAAATTCATTAACCAAGTTAGTCAACATTTGTTAACTGTGGGTGACTCCACTAAAGATCCACAGCTGCACTCTTCTCACTATAGAATATTTCTGTGTCCATGGATATTGACCAATAGCAGTAAGTCAATCCTTCACGAGTGTTCGTAACGCCAGCTGGGTCAAATTACTGTTTTACCCCTGGGTTACCTCTGGATCCTTAAGTACCACTGATTCCTCTAATGAACAATCTGTTTATGATCCAATCAATAAATAGCAGTTCCTCTCGGGCCAGGAGAGGATGAGCGCCCTTGTTCAAGACCCGGAATCAGCCCTTAAGGGAACACACATCTGCTTGCCCCAATATGGGAAGAAGTGAATTCCATCTTGTAATGTTATGTTCCCAGCCCCCACTCGGTCTTGCCCCTGAAATGGTAGGCTTATTGAGTCGGCGAACTGGCCACTCTCACCCATACAAATCTAAGGACAATCCCTCTTGAAAGGGTTCATAACATACTCAGGATTGAGATTGAGTTACCTAGGTCATCCTATTGAAATAGAAACCTAAACTAGTCAACGGTGTTACATCTAGTGGTTACTATTTCGCGGTCCGGTCTTATGCAAACTCATTGCACAGGATACCCCCACTTGCATGTCTCTTACATGGATGCTTTGGATCATTGCATCTGTATCGAATACAAAGTGGACTGTATCACATAGTGTTACCAGGATAAGGTACCCAACCTTATCCCTATACTATAGACCATTTAGGTTGTTACTTGAACACTGATCCCCGTATGTCCCCACATACTAGTTCAAGTTTCATCTAAACAACCTAGGATCTTAGTTTATTGGATTTGGGTCAAATTGTGCAATTTTAGTAACAATAACTCTTTATTGTACAAACCTCAATAACAACGTATTGAGACAAGTGAACAATTTGTCACCATTCACTATCTACGAGTTTTAGGGCATAAAACCCAACAGTATTAAGGTGTGGGTACACCTTGGGTTGTGAGAAAAAGAAATTGGTTTGATCCTGAACTAGTGAAAAGGATCTTGGGTTTCTCTTTAGCTTAAGAAAAAGAGGGTCGTGTGTCAGTTTGGTTCTCACCTGCAAGAGGATCACTTAGTGAAATACTCAAGAAGGAGTCTTGGGGAGTGGAGTAGGCAATTTGCCGAACCACTATAATTCCCGGTGTTTTCTTTCCTCTCTCTCTCTCTTTTTTTATTTCTTGCCCTTTAATTTTTGTCTTCTTATCTTTGGTAAATTATTCGTCATTATTGATTGCATGATTTAAAAGTTATTTTGTCATTGCTATTTGGTTAAATAATCTTTAAAATTTTTTCAAAAATAAATAATCTTTAAATTTGAAGTAATCTTAGTTTGCATGCTTTAGGTTCTATCTTGCTTAAATTTTCTTTAATCAAATTTGTGTGTGATTTTTAATTAAACATATTTTATAGATAAAATTAATTTAAAAAAATTGGTAGTCAACCCTATTCACCCCCCTCTAGTGTTGCCTTTAGATCCTACAAATACTAGAGGAGGAGAAGATGTTTCACTGATATAAAAAATATGGTGAATAATAGTTTGAAGAATACAGAGCCTCACACCAAAAGATAAATAACAACATAGGCTTTCATGTGTAGGCTATTCATAGGTCATTACATAACAAATCGAGAAATACATAAAAACTAGATAAATAGACCCCAAAAAAAAGCAGAAATGACACTTTATTATCCCCCCCACAAGCAAAGCTGGACGACTGTGGACTGTGAGATTGGTTCGAAGATTTTGAAAACGAGCTGCCGATAACGACTTAGTCATAATGCCAGCAATCTGATTTTCAGAGGAGACATAACGAACTAAAACTTGTTTATGCGAAACTTTCTCTCGAATGAAGTGGTGATCGATCTTTATATGCTTTGATCGATTGCGAATAACCAGATTTGCTGCTAAGTATGTTGCACTCACATTATCACATAAGAGCAAATGTGTAGAGGAAGAAGGAAAGTCAACTTCAAAGAGAACATACTGAATCCACACTAACTCTGTTGTAGCATTAGACATAACTCTATATCAGATTCAACACCAGAGCGTGAGACACCTTTTTGTTTAGCTGACAACTAAGAGATCAAATTGTTTCCCAGAAACACACAAAATCCACTAGTACTTCAACCAATTAGCATTAGTATAACATGTCAAAGATTGACGTCTAGAGTTTGTGAAAAAAATACCAAGGGAAATAGTGTTCTTCAAGTATTGAAGTATGCGCTTAACAACATTCCAATGAACAAAATTAGGAGCATGAAGGAATTGACAAACCTTGTTAACCACAAAACTCAAATCAGGGCGGGTAAGAGTACAATACTGAAAAGCACCCACAATACTTTGATATTTCTTTGGATCAGGTAACAACTCACCACCATTAATAAATAAGACAGTATCGTTGGCTATAGGAGTAGCTATCGGTTTACAATCTGCATATCCGCTCGATGGAGAATAACAAGAAAATACTTACTTTGACACATATGTAAAAAATGCACATCACGACGAACCTCAATGCCCAAAAATAAGACAAATCACTAAGGTCCATAAGAGTAAAAAAATCATTAAGAGACTTATAAAATTTATGAATATATGATAAACAATTTCTCGTGACAAGAATATCATCAACATACACCAAGAAAATAACCAAAATCGAACCCTTGTTGAAAATAAACATAGAGGTGTCAGACTTAGAAGGTTTAAATCCCCACTACAAAAGACATGAGCTCAATTTCAGAAACCACTCACAAGGACTCTATTTTAAACCATACAAAGTCTTTTTGCAATTTGCAAACATAATCAGGTCTATTCACATCAACAAAACCCGATGGTTGGATCATATATACATCCTCATGAAAATCTCCATTAAGAAACACATTATGCACATCTACTTGCTTAATCACCCAATTAAACTACACAACAAGAGACAAAATGATCCTAATAGTAGCAGGTTTAATGATAGGACTAAAAATTTCAAACCAAGTGGTGAAGTTGAGTGGTATTAGGCATGACTCGTAGCTTGTGCTACGAGTCATGCCTAGTACCACTCAACTTCACCACTTGGTTTAGGCTTTGATTTTATAAACTCATTTTCAACTAATGACCCTATAATCAAGGGATGGTGGAACAAGAACCCAAGTATTATTTCGTACAAAAGCAGCAAATTCTTTGTCCATAGCCTCATGCCATTAAATACATTATTAATAGCCACCTTAAAACTGGAAGGTTTGAATGGGATAGATGAAAAAAAAAAAAAGAGGAAATCGAGAGCCAACATTTTGGTTTTGAAATCCCAACTTTAGCTCGGGTAATCATGGGATGTATGTTAGTAATAGGGACAGGTAATGATACAAGAGAAGAAGAAATAGAAGATAAAGAAGGTTGGGGCAAATGTTGGGTTTTATGCCCTAAAACTCGTAGATAGTATATGTGACAATTGACCGAACATTAATAAAAATGTTATTGATGTATTTTCAATAAAGTGTTATTGTTTATATTATGTTTGTCTTGCCTAAATAACCATATTCCAATAAACTAACATCTTAGGTTGTTGAATGAGTCTTGAACTTTATTTAGGGACATACAGGGATCAGTGTTCAAGATACAACCTAAAGGGTCTATAGTATAGGGATAAGACTCGGACACCTTATCCTGGTGACACTATGGATACGACCCACTTTGTATTTGATACAAACGCAATGATCCAACGTGTTCATGTAGGGGACATGCAAGGTGGAGTATCATATGCAATGAGTTTGCATAAGACTGGACTGTGAAATAGTAACCACTAGCTGTAACACCGTTGACTAGTTAGGTTTCTATTTCACTAGGATGACCTAGGCAACTTAGTCTCAATTTTGAATGGGTTGTGGACTCTTGTTCACGAGGGATTGTCCTTTGATTTGTATGGGTGAGAATGATTAGTATGCCGACTTAATAAGCCTACCATTTTGGGGACAAGATCGAGTGGGGAGCAGGGGGATTAAGACAGAGTTACCTAGGTCATCCTATTGAAACAATAACCTAACTAGTTAACGGTGTTACATCTAGTGGTTTACTATTTCGTGGTTCGGTCTTATGCAAACTCATTGCATAGGATGCCCCCGCTCGCATGTCTCCTATATGGACGCCTTGGATCAATACGTATGTATCGAATACAAAGCGGGCCGTATATCATAGTGTTACTAGGAGAAGGTACCCAACCTTATCCCTGTACTATAGACCTTTTAGGTTGTTACTTGAAAACTGATCCTCGTATGTCTCCACATACTAGTCCAAGTTACATGTACACAACCTTGGATCTTAGTTTATTGGATTTGTGTGATATTGTGCAATTTTAGACTTAATATGACAATAACACTTTATTGCCATAAACCTCAATAACACTTTATTGATACAAGTGTATAATTCATTAACATTCACTATCTACGAGTTTTAGGACATAAAACCCAACAAACTTAAGGATGTAGAGGTAACTCAGGGGTAAAACGGTAATTTGACCCAACTGGAGTTACGAACACTCGTGAAGGACTAACTTGCTGCTATTGGTCTATATCCGTGGACACAAAAATATATCTGCAGTGAAAAGAGTGCAACTGTGGGTCTATAGTGGAGTGTACGCACAGTTAATGAATATTGATTAACTTGGTTAATGAGTTTAGCCAGTTAATCTCATATCGTTGGAGCTTCAGATCTGTAGGTTCATTAGGTCCCACCGGTAGCTCATAAAGGGTATTGAGATAATTTATGTAATTTGAAATGTTCAAATTTACTAAGGGAAATAATATAATGTATGGTGATACATTATAATATAAAGTTTATATTTCGATTAAAATTTATAACATAAATTTATTTTGAATTCGATTCAAAAGTAATTTACGGGAGAATTAAATATTTGAAGGAGTTTAAATATTAAATTTAATATAAAGTGAGTTCATATTAAAACTATAGGTTAAAATTAATGGGCATTAGATGCTCATTAAAACTATAGGTTATATGGGAGAATTATAATTGAATATGATTCAATTATAGGTTAAGTTAAATATATGATATTTGATTTAACAATTAATTATTTATTTAATTTAATTTAATTTAATTCAATTTGATTTAATTAAAATAATTGAATTAAAACTATAGGTTATGTGAGAAATACTCATTTAAATATGATTTAAATGAGATGGTTAATTAAATATTGATTTAATTAATTAATTTTTAATTAATTAATTAATTAATATTTTTTTAATTCATTAAATAAAGTTTAATTTAATTCATTTAAATTGAATTAATTGATCAGTTTTATGCAACTGATAGGGCACATGTATCATTCACGTTAGTCCTCCTTTCCCTAACAGAACGCAAAGCGACGTGGGAAGTTTCCTCAGATGTCTCCACTTCAGGCGTAGAGGAGTTTGACCTCATTTGAACGATACTGTGATTCTCAGAACTCTCCCAAGTTGCTCTTCTCTCAGAGAAAAAAATTCTCACAATCTCTAGAATTTCCATCCAAGAAGAAGGCTCCCACAAACCTCCTTATTCAACCCCTTGAAGTCATATCGGTGATTACCTAGCGGTGGTGTTCCATTCCCTTTGATCGTGATCCTTGGAGAGAATTCCAGCAAGATGTGAGTTTTTGGGGTTGCTGTAATTTTTATAGAGAAGGATCAAGGAGTAGGAGAAACGGTCAAGTCACCAACGTAGGTATGTTGTCGAATTCCTCTTTACTGTAGATTTTCATGAATTAAATAGGTTTTAATTTTGTCAAATCAACATGTTTATGACCTGTTTATAGTAGTTTAAAATGTTATGAATGTTGTAAATCGTTTGCCAAATGTACCGGTACTTAAAACGTTATTAAACACATTGTTTGATTCTCTGTAATACTTCCGTTGCGCGGGGGTTTCATCCTTGCAGCAAAGACATAGAGGCAGAAGAAGGTGATGAGTGAGAAGGAGATGCAAAGCTACAGAGACAGAAGGAGATGTAGGGCTGTAAGGGACGACAAGTGACGACTTGGAAGAGCAGGAGACAATAAGGAAGGAACTGGTGATGAACAGAAACAGACAGTTGGGAAGAAAAGCCAGATGGATGAGATAGAGACAAGGAGACAGAAGCCAACTGATAACTCTTAGAAATAAGAGCTATTAGCTCACTCTTAGGCTTAAAAACTCTACTTTCTGATACATTTGAGCTTGAATTGTGCATGAAAATGAGTATTCCCTAGTGCATTTCTTTTAATATCAGTAGACAGTGTTTTGAATGAATTTGGTGTAGACTTTATGTATTTCAAGCTAATTTTCTGGTTTATGAACACTCAGGTTGTGCTACAGCAGTTGAGTTTATAGCAGAAGGCCAAAAGTCTGGAATTTAAGTGGCTGCACGTGCTGTCTCATGTGGGAAATTTCATTAATTGAGCTTATTTTTATTGTTATATTTTTTTTTTTATAAAATGTGAGATAGAGAATTTGAATCTCTAACCTCTTGAGCAGTGGCAGATCCAGAACTTTATGTTAGGGGGGCTTGATATATTTTGAAATTAGTTTATTCAATAGAAAATATTATTGACATTTTTTACGTTAAAATATCATTTTGGTCAATGTACTTTAGGTCTCATTTCATTTTAGTCAACTTTTAAATGTCCAAATTTAGTCCACGTATTCTCAAAAAAAAAAAAAAAAAAAAAAAACAATATACTAAGAATACGTAAAATTTACTTAAAATACAAGGACTAAATTTGGACATTTGTAAACACAAGGACTAAAATAAAATAAATCAAAATGGTATTGTTTAGTTTTTTTTTAATAAGAATATATAAAAATGAAAATAATAATTATAGTTTTTCAAATAGAATTAATTAATAAAAAAACAACCTACTAGCATTTAAAAATACTAGTTTTTTAGCTTATTTCAAATTATGTATATTTTTCTTATATTAATAAAATAATTTTGTGTAAGATACAAACAATTGATTAATTACTAATATAATATGATATAATTTATAAATTTATTAATAATTTAAATCCATTTATGTAATTTTCATTTTATAATTTTGTTAACTTTATTAACGTATTTATTGGTATTTTTTTATTTAAAAATCACATTTATATTTTATAATTTTATTTATTTATTTTTATAATAAGTTATATTTTAGAGTTTTTTTTTTTAATTTTCATCTATAATATATATATATATACACTATATTAAAAAGTGAGAATGTTGGAAAAACATTTTTGGACACTTTTGTCCCCTCTTTAACTTACTAATTTACAAATATGCCATTTATAATTAATTATAAATAATAAATTTATTAATTAATAATCAATTATCAATAATAAGTGCATAGAATCTCAAAGGTTGGAATGTAAAAGGTTTTTCTACCACTTAAAAGATTTTTATATATAATTTAATTCAAAATGAAATTTTAAATGTTATAGAATTCTAAAAGTTTTGTAACTTCTCACATTCTACTACTATAAAAATGAGTTTTCTTCACCATTTTTCACCAAATCCTAGAGTTTTATTATTTCTCTAATGTTGTTCTCTCAATGCATTGTTCTCAAAAACTCTTCAATCTTCAAAACATCTCAAGATGTTGGTGTTCAAGTTGTAAGGGATGCATGAGTCGTCATATCTATCCTAGACCCCAAGCTTTCATGTCTGCAAATTAACTTCGATGAAGTTGATTAAGAGTTTTCTTTTCTTTTCTTTTCTTTTTTTTTTTTTTTTTTTGGAGAAGGTTGATTAAGAATATTTGTATATCATTGTCAAGTAAGCAAAATCTATTTGAAGAAATTAGTGTATAATTAAGATCTTGATTTTTTCTTTGTTACCGATTATTTTTTATTGTCATTCTGTAAGCTAGTGTATTGTTATTTTTATTTAAAATATTTGTTGGAAAAAAAAACTTATCTATCAATTATAAGCTTATGTTTATTTTATTTTGTCGAGAAAATAATGATGTAATCAAGTGCTTCATAAAATTTTTAATTAACTATAAACAATAAATTAATTAATTATCAATAATAAAAAAATTATCTATCAACAATAATTTGTATGGAATTTGAAGAATTGAAATACAAAAAGTTTTTTCATTTCATTCTCCAAGCAATTAAAAAAAAACTATATATTTTTTAATTGATATATTAAAAACAATAAAAATGTAACCTAAAGTTCATTAAGAAAGTGGCATGAGATAATGCAATTTAAGTACACCCATATTCCTCAATAAATAAATAAATACACCCATAGAGATTGAATAAATAGAATGTGAAAAGCTATAATGTAAAAAGTTTGTCTCCATATAGATAAAGTAATTTTAAAATTAATATTTTTATCTAATCATATTTATTTTTTGATAAAGTAATTCTAAATTAATTAAAACACATGTTAATTTTGTTAGAATTTTTTTACTAGAATATAATTTTTTTATTCAAAATGAATTGTGTTTGGAAAACATTTTGAACTACTTTGTCCGTTTTTTTTTTTAAATGTTAACTAATTAAGGAAATGGAAATCGATAAAAATGTGTTATTTAAACTTTAAATAAATATAAAATGTTTTCACAAGAAACATTTTATTTACAACATTAACTTTACGTTTTCTTTCATAATGGAAGATGAGTGTCTTCATTGACAAAATGTGTTATTTAAACTTAAATAAATATAAAATGTTTCACAAGAAACATTTTATTTACAACATTAACTTTATTTTTTTTTTCATAATGGAAGATGAGTGTCTTCTTTTTTTTTTTTTTTTAGTACATCAACATTTGGGGGTGGGGGATTCGAACCTCTTCATTATGTGTTATTATATTTCTTTGGTTGATTAGTAAAAAACATAATTTTCTTTCATTATCTTCCCTAACAAATATTTGTTTTCCCTTGAAAAAGATAAAAATGAAGAAAGAAAAGAAAATGAACCATAAACACAAAACTATTAAAATAATTCTAATAATTTTTTCACTTCCATCTCTCTCCACCACCTCCCTAAAATCTCTCCCACTATCTCCATAAAATCTCTTTCCCTAACTTAAATATAAATGGTTAATTGTTAGAATAATTATCAATAATAAATAATTGATTATCAACCATAATAAATATATATACTAATAAAAAGAACATGATAAATATATGAAATCTACAAAAGTTAGAATACAAAAAAAAAAAAAATGCTTTCATTTATTTATAATGATTTTGGCTAAAAATAATGAATAATAGAATTTCAAAAGTTCAAAATTCCAAAGGATTTTGTATCATTTTCAACATTTACTACTATTTATTTTATTAAAAAAAATCCACAATTTTTCCACCAAGCTTCATTTTTTTCTTTATTTTCAATTTTCTTATTGTCAAATTCTCTCTAATATTGAAAGTAATCTTTGACTACCTTAACCAGTTAGAGTTATGCTCAAGGTAACTACTTTAATTTGAATTTGATAACTTACGATATTCTAACTAGATTCAAATTTGATAAGATATTTAGCATGTTAATTAAACTTTCTCTTTTTATCACAATAATTCATATATATTATCTTAATTATTTTTTTAAAAAAAGTACATAATATTTAAGAATATTTGATACAAATTATTTAGCTCAAAATGAAAGACATACATTTTTTTTAAATGGCAAGTCCATTAGATTTTCTAATAAAAATTATGCATTTTTATTTATAAAATTATAAATTATATCATATTATATTAGTAATTAATCTTTGTTTTTTTTTTGACAACATGTGGAGATAGAGGATGTGAACCACAGACCTGTTGGTCGTTAATCTATTATTTATATTTTACCCAAAATTATTTTATTAGTTATAAGAAAAAAAATGCATAATTTGATATATATAAACGTGCATCGCACGTGGTAAAAAACCAGTATATTAAAAAGTGACAATCCTAGAAAAACGTTTTTGGACTATTATGTCCCTTTCTTAATTTCTAATTTACCAAACATGCCATTAAGAGCTAATTATCCATGACCAACCAATTTTTAATTACTTTAATTAATTACAATGTGAAGTTAGGAATATGGAGAGATTGAATATGAAAAGTTTTACTTATTTATTTCTAACCATTTATGATTTTATGTTTAAGTGAAATTAATAATGGAATTCAAAAGGTGTTGGAAGTGCAAAAGTCTTCAAACTCATCCATCCCCTATTTGTATATATATGATGTTTACTCACCTCTTTTTATACAAGAGTTCAACTCTTTTGAGGGTAAACTAACTATTTATCCATGTGATTGCTCAAAGAGCAATGGAAAAGAGATCATCTGAAATGTGGTTGGAAGACTGGCCACCCAATGCCACACCAATTATCAATCAAGATCCAACTGAGTTTCAAATTGTGAAAGATACTATGAAGAGAGTAGAGAAACAAACATCTTGAGAGTCAACAACTACATGCACGACTCAGAGAAGGAGATGGGACTAAGGATGGTTTTCTTTCACCATTTTTCACCAACAAATTTGAGCTACATTCTTTGTCTAGCAATTTGTAAATTAAACACTTCTTACTTTTCTTTTTTGTTATTATTTCTTTACATAATCAATGGTATTTTTCTAATCTTTTATAAATATTAGTATAAAATGAGATATTAAAAAAAAAAAAAAACACTACATGCAATACAACAATCAAATTAAAGAAAACAATACGAATAAAAGTACTAAAAGTATGATTGTACTGTATAAAAGTACGAAGGTGGAAAAAACTTTTTTTTGGACAACATTACCCTAAATTTTTTATATAATACCCATATTATCCTTAAATTCCATTTTTTTCCACTTTTTTTCTTTTTCTTTTTCTTTTTTTTAAATCAATTTATGACATCCACGTATAGAATAAAGGAATGAACGTCTTTAAGAGTAAATATTGAGTAATAATGAAATTTTAATTGTTTATTTAGTTAAGAGTAATGTAAAAGGTTAGAATTTGAAAAGTTAGAATATAAAGAGATGTTAGAATTTGAAAAGTTAGAATTAGAATATAGAGAGAGTATATTAAAAAATGTCCCTTCATTTCTATAAACTAATTAAAAAAATTATGAGTTACTTATATTATTAATAATAAACAAAATTTCAATTTTTTTTTAATTTCAATTTTTTAACTCTTTTATCTTCTACAACTATGTATAAAGATCTATATTTTCTACTTTTGTTTCACACAAATTTGAGCCTTTCTTTCTTCTTAAGGTTATTTTTTTCCTTTGGGCACTATATTCCTCATCAATTATTTATCTCATTTAATGTGACGCATCTCTCTCTTAATCAATTGTGTGATGGATATTAATGTTAAAAATTTTTATGTTAAAACAAAATACTAAAACTTTCCTCTTATTTTAAATAAAAACTTAGACATTCATATTTTATGTTAAACAAAATATAATAAAAAAAATATACCTACTCATCATAAAAAAAAAATTATCTATTCACTTGGACAAAAAAATGAATACATAACGTGCAAAACACGTGCTAAAATACAAGTATATTAAAAAGCAAGGATCCGTGAAAAACATTTTTAGACTAAAATACCCCTTTAAATTTAAGATAATTACTTTAGTTAAAATCTAATTATTTTAATTAAAAAAATAAAAGATACAAAAATTAAAAAGTGGAAATCAAATTTCATAATTGCTTTAATTTAATAAATAAAATAAAAAAATAAATCTGATTATATAGATTTCACTTTTTTTTTTTGAAATACGAAATCTGATTACTTTTTTTAAAATTCTTTCTTCATTTTTTAATAAAAATAAACATAATAATTTTAATTCGCTACAACAAGACCATATTTCTTGAAGATTTTTTTTCTTAAAATTATATTTATTTACTATCTGTTTTTTGTATTCTAACCTTTTAGATTCTATATATTTATTATTGTTTTTTAGTTTTTTTTTTTATATCCGTGAGTGTCCGGACCAGCTTACGTGCACCTCGACTAATCTCACAGGACAACTGCCTAAACCCTACTACATTTGGTTGCCAAGGAAACTCGTAGGATATTAAATCCTAGGTAGGTGGCCATCATTTATTATTGTTTTTTAGTAGTATATGATTATTATGGTTGATAATTATTTATTTATTATTGATAAATATTTTAATAATTAACAATTTTTATTTAAGCTAGGGAAAGAGAGATTTTATGGAGGTAGTGGGAGAGATTTTATGGAGGTGTGAGATGAGAGTGAAAGATTTATTATAATAATTTATTAATAGTTTTGTGGTTATGGTTTCCTTTCTTTTCTTTGTTCATTTTTATATGCTTTCAAGTAAAAACAAATTATGAAAATAATTTCTTAGAGAAGATAGTGACAAATTTTTTTTAATTAATTTATTGTCATAGTTAATTAAAAATTTTGTGAGACATTAAGTTAGATGATTATTTTCTTAACAAATTAAAAGAAACATAAGTTTGCAATTGATCAATAAGCTTTTATTTTTCAACAAATATTGTAAATAAAAATAATAATACACTGACTTATAAAAGAACAATAAAAAAATAAACAGTAAAAAAGAATTCAAAATCTTAGCTATAATTAAAAAAAGAATAAATAGTAAAAAAAATTCAAGATCTTAGCTCTACACTAATTTCTTCAAGTAGACTTCTCACTCGACAATGATAGACAAACTTCTCACTTGAGATCCTTTGAAGATTGAGGAGCGTTTGAGAGCATTGAGGGAACACCAATAAAGAATAAAGAAAAAAAAAATGAAACTCTAGGTGTTGGTGAAAAAATGGTGAAAGAAAATTCATTTTTATAGTAGTAGAACGTGAGAAGTTACAAAACCTTATGAATTCTAAAACTTTTAGATTTTCTTTTTGAATTAAATTAAAGAAAGAAAATCTTTTAAGTTGTAGAAAATTCTTTTACATCCCAACTTTTGAGATTCTATATACTTATTATTGATAATTGATTATTAATTAATTAACTTTATTTTTATAATTTATTATTAATGACATATTTTGTAAATAGATTTTCTTTTTGAATTAAATTAAAGAAAGAAAAGGAAAACCTTTTACATTCCAACCTTTGAGATTCTTTTTTTTGAAAATCCAACCTTTGAGATTCTATATACTTATTATTGATAATTGATTATTAATTAATTAACTTTATTTTTATAATTTATTATTAATGACATATTTTATAAATTAGAAAGTTAAAGAAGGGACAATGTGTCCAAAAATGTTTTTCCAACATTCTCATTTTTTAATATATTTAAATTTAATATATTATATTATAGATTACAGGTCTGATTTTATTTTTATTTCCTTGAAAAGTGTAGTTTTCTATGTATTAAATCAATGAGAGTAGTAATTTTGTAATCATATACATACTCATGAAAGTTTTATAAGAAGGAGAAAACAAAAAAGTCATTAAAAAAGAAAACAGTTTTTAATATATTTTTAATAAAAAAAGACTTTTTTTTTTTTTTTGAAAAAGGAAAATTCATTAAACACGAAAGGGTTCGTTACAACTACCATCCTCAGAGATCAGCGAGGATAACCAAATGGGAATAAAAGCTTCCCTACAAAAAGTAGACCCTTCCAGCATGGAAGAAGAAGAAATACAGTCAGAAAAGCTGTCCACAGCACCGGTCGACGGAGAAGAAAGCTGCAGAAATCCCGCTGCAGCTCGCGCAAGACAGTGCGCCACTCTATTGCCCTCTCTTGGGCATTTTACGAAGGAAACATCTCCCAACCTAGTCGCCAGATCCTCAATATCAATCACGATTGCCTTGGCTTCGGAGATATCGCTGATTTCAAAATTTAGAGCTTTAATCACCTCCATGGCGTCCGCTTCAACGATCAACGCGCCACGCCCTCTTCGAACCAGAGACAGGTACGCCTCTAGCCCTTCCTTAATTGCCGCTAGCTCCAACGAGTTGATCCTCCATTTCCGATTGATTCGCTTACTTCCGGCCATGACCAGAGACCCTGTAGAATCACGGATAATCCAACCAATGCCCCCAACCTCTAAGCTTTCGTTCCAAGAGGCATCCGAATTTAATTTGAGGAAATTCGGAGGGGAGGTCCTTAAAAGCAAAAAAAAAAAAAAAAAACATTTTGGAGGGCTCAAACTTAGACATTAAGGTCGCAGTAAGGGAGTCTTGAAGCATATTGCCAATGAGCCAAGGAAGAATTCTTAAAAAATAAGTGAACATTTTAATATTAATAATAATCTAATATACAGTAAAGTTCAGGGGGCTCGAGCCCCAAACCCATTGTAGCTCCGCGGCTGTCTTGAGATCAAGAGTTCAAGAGTACAAGTTTTAGTTTTGTTTTACATCCGTTTACAATGATAAATGGATTATTTTATTTTATTTTTTTTGAGTTCAAATGGTAAATGGATTATTGATTAAGATTTGAGCTAAACTTCGATTGACAATGAAAATTAACTAATAGTAGAAGGTAAAATAACAGGATAACGTTCATTAGTTTCAAAAAAAAAAAAAAAAAAAGGATAACGTTCATTTCTTCTGCAGCATCCTTCTTTCTCCAACGACAGGGAAGAAAAAAAAAAAAAACATTTTGGAGGGCTCAAACTTAGACATTAAGGGGCCGTTTGGCCCACTGTCTTGGTTATAATAGTGGGGGCTATTATAACCAACCCAGTGTTTGGGGCATCAACAAAAATAAGGGGTGGAGTTGGTTATTTTTCCCCTCCGTGTTGCTACAGTAACCACTATTCAACTCACCCAATTATTCTATCCATTCTCTACAGTAACTCTTTTCTCTCTTCTTCCATGTGACTGATTGACTTTTCTACCGACGACTTTTCCGGCGACCACCGACAACTTTTCCGGCGACCGTCGTCGACTTTCCGGCCACTTTTCCGGCGATCACCGACGACTTTTTCCGGCAACTTTTTTTTTTTAAAAAAAAAAATTCTTTCTTCTCATTTTCATTTCGAAAAATATAAAAAATGAAAATAAAGAAAGGAAAAAAAAAAAGAGGTAGAAGAAAATGAAAGGAAAAAAAAAGGGGAAAAAATTTCAGTCGTCGAAAAATTTGTTGGTGGTTGTCGGAAAAATCGGAAAAATTTCTAGGGAGTTAGATACTTGGTTGTCTTTGTACGTATATAAATATGGAGTTTTATTACATAATTACTTTTGATAATGAAGTATATGAATGTTTACCTTCATCGTACCATATTTTTCATTTCAAATTATACTTATCGTATTTAAGTTTACTGGGATAATAATAATTTTTTTTAAAAATACTACTCAAGTTTTTATTTTATGTGATTTCTATTTTATTTGATTCTTTTGATAATGAAAGTAAAATGAGTTTTGAATAAGCATCACCATTTTTATGTTGGAAATACATAAATGAAACAAATATGGTTATGGTTTTTCTATATGAAATTATAAAATGACTTATTTTGTGAAAAAACCATGACTCTAAAACAGAGAAAATCAACTCTTACTTTAGGTTATTTTTATTTCCTTTTAAGTTAAACACATAATTTAACCCATGTACCCAAAACTTTATTTTTTTTACAACTATACCCAATATATTTTTTTTTTATTAATATTTGAAGTACAAAGTTGTATGAGGAAAATAAACAAAAAAAAAAAGTCAGGAAAAAAAAATAGTCAGCTTGAAACATAGACTATTTGAACCCAGACTAAAATAATCTGCACCCCAAACACATACTATTTTATCCCACCAGACTATAATAATCTGCACCCCAAACACAGACTATTTTATCCCAGATTATAATAATCTGCACCCCAAACACAGACGACTATTATAATCCCCCAACTATTATAACCCCCAGCTATTATAACCAACTCAGTGCCCCAAACAGCCCCTAAGGTCGCAGTAAGGGAGTCTTGAAGCATATTGCCAATGAGCCAAGGAAGAATTCTTAAAAAATAAGTGAACATTTTAATATTAATAATAATCTAATATACAGTAAAGTTCAGGGGGCTCGAGCCCCAAACCCATTGTAGCTCCGCGGCTGTCTTGAGATCAAGAGTTCAAGAGTACAAGTTTTAGTTTTGTTTTACATCCGTTTTTTTTTTTTTTTTTTTTTTTTGAGTACAAATTTTGTTTTACATCCGTTTACAATGATAAATGGATTATTTTATTTTTTTTTTTTTGAGTTCAAATGGTAAATGGATTATTGATTAAGATTTGAGCTAAACTTCGATTGACAATGAAAATTAACTAATAGTAGAAGGTAAAATAACAGGATAACGTTCATTAGTTTAAAAAAAAAAAAAAAAAAAAAAGGATAACGTTCATTTCTTCTGCAGCATCCTTCTTTCTCCAACGACAGGGAAGAAAAAAAAAAAAAAATCAACATGGCTCTGAGCTTGTCCTGCCATGCCGCTCTTCACATTCAACATCAAGGTTCCACTTCCAGCTTCCAAACATCTCTCAATTCCCCTTTCTTCTTTCTCACATAACCTAATTTCCTTCTGTTTTTTTTGTTTTCCCCCAATTCTCAGTGGCTCCAAAAAACAGCAAGAACCTCGACAATGTGAGAAACCTCGTAAAACGAATTGGAATTGCTTCAGTTCAGTCTTCTCCTCTTCAATCCCTCCAAAATGGCAACTGGGTCAAGCTTATTTGTGGTGCAAGTTTCGAGGTTATCAGAAAAGAAAAACCCTTCAATTCGAGTTCACCCCTAAATTCGCTTCTTCATATCAAATCAAAATAAAATGTTTGTTTTCTGTGTAGGATGTGGTTGATATTAGGAATCTCTCTCTTGTTTACACCCTTGCTGGTGGTAAGAATGTTTCAATTTCTATCTCAATAGAATCTGCTGCGTTTGTTTGTTCTTTTTTGTTGATTTTACTGAGGATTTGCAGTTGATTGTATTGATTGTGCTGCTGATGCATCGGTTGTTAGTGCGGTGAATGAGGGAATTCAAGCAGCTAGAGGGATTGTTGGCGTTCGTAAGCCTTGGGTGATGATTAGTGTCAATGATGACCAAGATCTTCACTTCCGTAAAGCTGGTAATTTCTTCTATCTTACATTCGTGTTGATGTTTAATAGTTTCTGAACTCTAAAAAATACCAAATAGGCGTCCCAAATTTCAATTTTGTATCTAATAGAATAGATTACTGACATGTTAACATTTATTAAAATTAATGAATATTTTGTCTTTGATATTTGTGAGTGTAAAATTAATGAATATATTAGACATGAAATTAAATTTTTTGTCCAATAGCTTTGTGAATTTAAAAAAATGTTGAATAGGTCAAGGATTATTAGACATAAAGTTGAAAGTTTAGAAACTTATTTGACAAAAAGTTAAAAGTTTAGAGACTTATTACACACGTTTTAGAGATCTATTAGACACATTTTTTTTGTCCGATAGCTTCGTGAATTTTAAAAAATGTCGAATAGGTGAAGGATTATTAGACACAAATTGAAAGCTTGGAGACTTATCAGACATACAATTGATAGTTTAGAGACTTCTTAGGCACTTTCTAGAGTCAGAGATCTGATAGACACAATTAAAAGTTTAGAAGACCTATTAAACACTTTTAAAATTTAGATATTAGACACGAAGCTCTAGACCGATAGTTTAGCCATTTTTCTAGCTTATTGCTAAAAGAATATTGGAAGAAAATGTTTCAAAATTGCTTGTTGAGTGAACTTTAGTGATGAGTTGATTGTTTTATTGCCAGAGTTTGATCCTGAGAATTGTCCAATTGACTGTTCAAGGCCTTGTGAAAATGTTTGCCCTGCTAATGCAATCTCACTACAGGAAGAAACAATGAATGAGCTTTCAGAAGTGGCCAGTTTATCTGGAGTATTGAAGGTTGCTTTTCTTGTCCCTCTTTCTTGAGTTTCTTCGAGTTGGTTTCTCAATAAACTTTCCAGCCCTTCCTTGACAACCAAATGTAGTAGGGTCAGGCGGTTGTCCCGTGAGATTAGTCGAGGTGCGCGTAAGCTGGCCCGGACACTCACGGATATCAAAAAAAAAAAAAAAAACTTTCCAGCCCACCTCAAGAGGTATCCAATGTGACTCTGGAGCTGGCTTCAATACTTCTATAGAGATGAGTGAGGTGGGTTGTGTGTATATGTGTAAGGAGTGGAGCCCTCGATACTGGATTAACTGTGAATATTTGCCCCCCTGTTTTGCAGGGCGGAGTAATCACGGAGCGCTGTTATGGTTGTGGTCGTTGCTTTCCAGTCTGTCCATATGATAAAATAAGTATGTCTTGTCACAGATTTAGTTGTTGATTTGATAGGAAGAATGTAAACTTTGTTCTGCATATTCATATTTTTATCTTGCTCAAAGAGTTCGATTATAATTCGTGCTGCTTGGCTGCTGATTTTGCTTACTTGTTTGAATTGGTGCAGAGCTGGCCACATATGTAAGAGATGCAGCTACTACTGCTAAACTTATAAAACGGGGCGACGTCGATGCTTTGGAGATTCACACCAATGGAAGGTATATATAAAACTCAGAATTTGAACATTGAATGCTTAATGTGGCAGTTTTGAGAATTATACATTGACCTATTTCTTCTAGGCAAACCACTCCTTTTCAAGAACTTTGGGATAAATTAGGGGACTCATCCAAATATCTAAGGCTAGTTGCAGTAAGTGTTGGTTCTGAGGCTATTCTCTCTTTTATGATTTGAACAACTTAGCCATCTTCCACTTGCTTAATGTACGGAACTTATACTTGATTCAGGTAAGCCTACCTAATATTGGGGATTTAACAGTATCGACAATGAAAATGATGTACTCGATGATGGAATCACAGCTCCATTGTTTGAACTTATGGCAGGTCTGCCTCAAACTTCATGAAGCCAAATGAATTACTTTCACTTATGGAACTCTAAGTTCTCAAACCTATATTTGTCTTCACAATCGTCGTGTTGCTTAACCGTTAAATGAAGTTAGATGGACGCCCGATGAGTGGAGATATTGGACGAGGTGCCACAAGGGAAACAATTGCTTTTGCTGCTCAGTTAGCTCTTTCCAGTGATCGTCCTCCCGGTTCGTGTATAGATCTTGTCCCATGAAGTTCATATTCATGTCATTTCACCAACAAGGTTCTGTTTCCTCTGCAGGCTTCCTTCAACTGGCTGGTGGCACAAATTTTCATACAGTTGATGGCTTGAAGAAAGAGAGATTTTTTCAATCCACATCGCCAAATTCATTACACGCTTTGATCGGTGGTATTGCTTATGGGGGCTATGCGCGGAAAGTAAGTTAGTTCGTTCACATTGGCATACATATTCTCATGAAGTTTGGATTTTCGAGTTTGAAACTCTTCTCTATAATCTATGCAAAATATGTTGTTCAGATAGTTGGAAGGGTCTTGAATTCAATGCAAACACATAATGGAGATGCCAATATTGAAGACTATCCAGACTATCTCCTGGCTGCACTTGTGGAAGCCTTGACTTTGGTGGGAACTGTCAAATGTTATGATCCTTCTCTAATCAGCTCAGCAAAAGTTAACTGATCCTTAAGTTTGTGATACTCTTGTTATCGTAGTTGTCGTTTTTATGTCGACTACTTTGGCAAACAAGTTCAAGAAATCCTAAGGGAGGGACTTAGATCTCTTCGACAAACTCAATAGATCGATATTCTGCCATGGATGATCAGTCGTAGTAACAACCACAGAGCATACTTAGAAGTTCAAGAGTCGTTACAGCCTTGTCGTAATACCACATTGTTGGAAACTTTGTTCTAAAGTCGAAAGAATATTTTGTAGAATACAACAATTTTAGCAATCCATGAGAAACGAGGGACTCTCTTACACTCAGACCAATATCCAATCACTTCAACTGTTGATCTACAAACAATATAAAATATCATTCAACATATATGTTGCGATTAAACCAACAATTTGTACATCAGCCCATCGATCAACTGAAGAAGAAAAGAAAATAAAGAGAATCAGAGAGGGAAGAAGAAATTGACGCCAGAGAATTTAAAGTGGTTCGGCCAAAATGCCTACATCCACTGGAGGAGGGAACTTCACTATTTCAGCTGCTCAATCATCTACTTACAGAAGAAACAAATGCTCTCTCTCACACTCAGACCCCTGAGACCTCAGCCGTTTATAACAAACTCTGATTTACAATCACGTGCTTCTCTCACCATCCAACTTGGACCTTTATGAAATAAGCCCAAATTTAATACATGAGTAAAAGCCCAAAGAGTATCATGAGCCCACTACATTATAAGTCATAATTTCTCACAAATCTCCACCTTGACTTATAAACTCGATCAGGATCATCAACGGCTGCTTCTGTGTGCTTCCCTCCTCTGTTTAAATGGCTCATTAGCCATTCTCAACTTGCAGCAAGTTCAAGAATTTGGTTAACTTGCTACAGGTTATCGTCTTCGTGAAAGCATCTGTTTGATTCTCATCAGATGCAATCTTCAACAGCTCCACCTTCTTCTCTTCAATGACATCTCTTATAAAATGAAATCGGACATCAATATGTTTTGACCTCTCTTGGTGAGTTGGATTCTTTGCCAAATGTAGTGCACTTTGACTATTAGTCCAAATACTGACTTTGCACTCCTCGAACAGCAACTCTCCAACAAGACCTTTTAACCAAAGGCCTTCTTTAACCGCCTCTGTGATTGCTATGTATTCTGACTTGGTTGTAGAAAGTGCTACAACAGTTTGCAGCCCTGTTTTCCTGCTTATAGTATTTCCAAACAAAGTAAACACATAATCGGTTAGAGATCTCCTTTTATCAATATCAGCAGCATAATCAGAATCTACATATCCATTTATCTTAGTATCACATTCAACAACCCTACTATACTTCAAACAGTAGTTAATAGTACCAACAACATACCTCAATACCCATTTCAGAGCATGCCAATGAACCTTACTCGGATTAGCCATAAACTTGCAGGGATGAAAGCCCCAGTGTAGCGGAAGCGTATCGAGAGGATCTCACCCCGTATATTAATCTATATTGAAATACTGATACAAAAGGAGAAAATACTACTTTAATCATACATCAAAGTTGTTGTAATTTGGTTTAAACATGTTGGAAAAAACAGAAAAATAAAACTATTTTATTTTACATGTTTTTCAAAGAGAAAAGAGAAACTGTTACAAACCTTCGTTGTAGACTTGAACGATTTTCACCAACTTCGTTCTTGTGTTGAAAATGCAGCAGCCCAAGAAGTCTTCGCTGGAACTTTCTTCTCCAAAACACACTACCAATGAGGTTACACCAGTATGTCTCTAAGTTTAGGAGACAATGGAATGGTGGGAGTCTTTCACTAAGAGGGAGGCTTGAGAGAATACAACCAGTCTTGTATTGTGAATATGAACATTGGGCACCAAAACCTTTAGGTTTAGTGTTCTATTTATAGGAGAAAAGCCATGAATAAAATATTCACATAAAATCAATTATTTCCATAACTGATTTAATCTTTTCAATAATTAATCAATTCCATAAATGATTGATTACTTCCACAAGTAGTTTAATCATTTCCATAATTGATTAATTACTTTGTGATTAATCGTTTCCATAATTGATTAATTACCCAATTAATTAATTCTATAATTAATTAATTATTCAATTTAAATATCATATATTTAATTTCAGGCATTCTATTAATTAATCACCTAATTAAATATATGATATTTAATTTCAGGCTTTTAATTAATTCCATAATATGAATCAAATTCATATTTAAAATTTGAACTCTTTCAAATTCTATTATATCCTATAAATTTAATATGAATCAAATTCATATTAATATTTGAATTTCTTCAAATATTTATTTCTCTCATAATAATGTATCAACATACATTATATTGTTTCCCTTAGCAAATTGAACACTTTCAATTTACATTTATTACTTAGTTGTCTCAAATTACTTTATGAGCTACCAGTGGGACCAAATGGACCTGCAGATCAGAAGCTCCAACGATATGAGATTAATTCGTTAAACTCATTAACCAAATTAATCATTATTCGCTAACTATGGGTACATTCCACTATAGACTCACAGTTGCACTCTTCTCACTGCAGACATATTTCTGTGTCCACGGATATAGACCAATAACAACAAGTTAGTTCTTCACGAGTGTCCGTAACACCAGTTGGGTCAAATCACCGTTTTACCCCTGGGTTACTTCTATGTTCTTAAGTACCAGTTCTTCTCTAATGAACAACCTGTTTGTGGTCTAACCATCGAACAGAAAACCCTCTTGTGCCATTGAGAGGGTAAGGCCTTTTGTTCAAGACTCGGAGACACCAATTAAGGGAACACTCATCTGCTTCCCAAAAGTCAGGAAGGAGTGAATTCCATCTTGTGTGATTATGTTCCCAACTCCCCACTCGATCTTGTCCCCAAAATGATAGGCTTATTGAGTTGGCGTATTGGCCATTCTCACCCATACAAATGAAAGGACAATTCCTCATGAGCAGGAGTCCATAACCAACTCAGGATTAAGACTAAGTTGTCCAGGTCGTCCTAGTGAAATAGAAATCTAACTAGTTAACGGTGTTATAACCAGTGGTTACTATTTCGCGGTCCAGTCTTATGCAAACTCATTGCATAGGATACCCCCACTTGCATGTCTCCTACACGAACGTGTTGGATCATAACGTTTGTATCAAATATAAAGTGGGTCGTATCCAGTGTCACCAGGATAAGGCACCCAATCTTATCCTTATACTATAGACCCTTTAGGCTGTATCTTGAACAGTGATCCCTGTATGTCTCTACATACAGTTACATACAGTTCAAGACTCATACTACAGCCGAGGATGTCTAGTTTATTGGATTAGGGTTATTTAGGCAAAGACAAACATAATATAACTAATAACATATAATTGAAAAATACATCAATACTATTTTATTAATACTCGATCAATCGTTACATTAACTATCTACGAGTTTTAGGGCATAAAACCCAACAAACTCTTACTTGAACTAAAACTCTAGTTAGTGGGATGTAAATGCAATAATCTAAAGCTGAAAATGTCATGTGTATTGTATATTACATAAAGTAAATATACTATGATAATACAATGAACTAGGGCATCCTTATACCCATTATACATCTCCTACTTGCCCTAGATCAAACTGTTGGGATAGGTGTCCTAAAACTCGTAGATAGTGAATGATAAACGAATTTTATACTTATTCGATAAAGGTGTTATCGAGACTAATTCAGTAAAGTTATTACTGAATAAAGTAAATTGCACATATAATTACCCAAATCCAATAAACTAAGATCCATGGCTATAGGATGAACTCTTGAGCTTTATGTAGAGACATAAAAGTGGATCAAACTTGAGTAATAGCCAAAACGGTCTATAGTATAGGAATAGGGTTGGGTACCTTATTCTGGGGACACTATGAGACGCGGCTCACTTTATAGATGGTATAGACGATGTGATCCTAAATCGTCCATGTAGAGACATGCGAGTGGGGGCGTCCTATGCAATGAGTTTGCATAAGACCAGGACCAAGAAATAAGTCACTCTCGCTTTATAACACCGTTTACTGACGAGACTGACTATTTCATGTGATGACCTAGGTAACTCGATCTTAATCCTGAGCTAACTATGAACTCCTGTTTATTCGGACTTATCCTTAGATTTGCATAGGTGAGAGTGGCTCAGTATCGCCGACTCAATAAGCCTCCCATTTTAGGGATAGGAACGAGTAGATAGCTGGGGACATAGTCGTGCAAGAAGGAATTCACTCCTACCCGAATTAGGGATAGTAGAGAGGTTGTTCCCTTAAGTGCTGACTCTGGGGCTTGAACAAAGGGATCCCGCCCTCTCATTGGCCCGAGAGGGACTCGGTTTATTGGTTGGACCATAAACCAATTGTTCATTAGAGGATCAGTGGGACTTAAGGAACTAGAAGTACTATAGGGGTAAAACGGGCTTTTTGACCTAGCTATAGCTACGAACAACCTGTGAAGGATCGACTTACTAATCATGGTTAAATCAAGTGGACGGAAATATATCTATAGTGAGGGGAGTGCAACTATCGGGCTATAGTGGAGTGTCCCGGTAGTTAACGAATGTTGGCTAATTTGGATAATGAGATTAGTCAGTTAGCCTCGAATCGTTGGAGCCCATGATCTATAGGTCCATTAGGTCCCCCTACTAGCTCATATCGGAATTAAGCCTAGAACAAAAGATAGGAAGCTTTGAATCGTTCAAAATCGGGAAAAAGGGTATTATCGTAAATTGTGTTTGACACAATAATTTAATTATGAATTAAATTAGAAAATGAGAGATGGAGTATTTAAAAGTGTTTTGAATACCATATATATGTATTAGGAATCATATATGATTAATTGCACAAGATTAGTATGATTAATTGGATTAATCATAAGAAATCATTTTGAAATGCCTCAAAATCAATTTCCTAATTTTAAATTCAATTTGGAATTGAAATGAACATTAAATTGCAAGCTTGAAATTAGATTTCAATTTTTATTTAGTGGATTTAGTTGGAAATCCACTTATGCATGAACATTCAAAGTGGAAAGACAACTCATTCATGCATTGTTGCATGTCTTGTGAGATGTACACCTAGAATCCACTTGAACTTGCAAATACACCATGTGTCTTGTGTCTTGAGGCTTGGCTTCTATCTTATATAGACTCCCACAAGTCGTTCTTGGCCCGGAGTATAGTAGGGAAGACTCTAGAGGTTGTCCAAGGAGCATAGGAGAGGCAAACACCACAAGGAGTTCAACATAAGTGAGCTACAAAGGTTGGTGTTTTCTAAACTCTCTATTCTGTCTTTTCTAGAACATGCATGCTTTAGGAGTAAAATTGAATGTCTTAAGTGCTTTCGATCTTCAATTGCTTCCGCATGTGTAATATGTACACCTTCACAAACGATATACATATTTTGTAGACCTAGACCCTCTAGATGACTCTCAAACACTTTAGCCGAGAGAGCCTTTGTAAATGGATCGACGATGTTGTGCTCCGAAGCGATCTTGGTGACGATCACATCTCCTCGTTGCACAATCTCCCGTATCAGGTGATACTTCCTCTCTATGTGTTTTCCTCGTTTGTGGCTTCGAGGTTCTTTTGAGTTGGCTACAGCCCTACTGTTGTCACAGTATAATGTTATGGACACGTTCATTTTTGGAACAATTTCCAAATATGTCAAGAACTTTCTAAGCCAAACTGCTTCCTTAGCTGCTTCGCAAGCTGCTACATACTATGCCTCCATGGTTGAGTTTGCTATGCATCCTTGTTTGATGCTTCTCCAAACTACAGCTCCCCCGTTGAAGGTGAACACTGACCCTGATGTAGATTTCCTTGAATCATTGTCAGCTTGAAAGTCAGAATCGGTGTATCCTGTAAGGATCAAATCCTTAGCCCCATACACAAGCATGTAGTCCCACGTTCTTCGAAGATACTTGAGGATATTCTTAACCGCTCCCCAGTGGTCTAACCCTGGATTAGACTGGTACCTACTGACTACTCCCACTACATAACATATGTAAGACCTAGTGTAGAGCATAACATACATTAAGCTGCCCACAGTTGAGGTGTAGGGAATGTGTCTCATATTTTCAATTTCTTGAGGTGTCTTAAGAAACCGTTCCTTAGACAGGTGTACCTTATGCCTGAAGGGTAATAAATCCTTCTTGGAGTTTTACATCGAATATCGAGACAACATTTTGTCAATATATGTTACTTGAGACAATGCTAACGTTTTGTTCTTACGATCCCTAATGATTTGGATCCCAAGAACATATTGAGCCTCTCCCAGATCTTTCATTTGAAATTGGACTGTTAGCCAGTTCTTAATGTCAGTAAGGTATTCTACATCATTCCCAATGAGTAGGATATCGTCTACATAAAGTACTAGAAAAACTACTTTCTTCTTGTTGATTTTCTTGTATACACAAGGTTCATCAATGTTTTGGTCAAATCCAAAAAATTTGATCGCATTATCAAATCTAATGTTCCAAGATATGGAAGATTGTTTCAACCCATAAATGGATCGATTCAGCTTACAAACCTTTTGTTCCCGACCTTTGGTACGAACCCTTCGGGTTGAGACATGAAGATATTCTCTTCAAGATTACCATTCAGAAAGGCAATCTTGACGTCCATTTGCCATATTTCATAGTCATAATATGTGGCTATGGACAAGAGAATTCTTATGGATTTTAACATTGCTACAGGAGAAAAGATTTCCTCATAGTCAACCCCTTCCTTTTAGGTATAACCCTTTGCCACTAGTCTAGCTTTGAAGGTTTATACCTTTCCAGCCGCATCTCTCTTTCTCTTATAGATCCATTTGCACGCTATGTGTTTTACCCCATCTAGTAGATCTACGAGTTTCCATACAGAATTGGAGTACATTGACTCCATTTCTAGGTCCATGGCTTTGACCCATTCGTCCTTATCTTCGTCATTCATTGCCTGTCGATAGGACAATGGGTCCTCAATGCCATCATCAAGTATGACAACCTGAGTTTCAGTTAAACCCAAGTAGCGATCAGGTTGTAATACAACCCTCCCACTACATCGAGGCATTCTCAACGTTTGAGAAGGACGAGACGTATTTGAAGAACTAGCCCCTCCATCAACTCTTGTAGAAGGTCCAACTTTGTCAACAACTTTTGGTGATTCTTCAGTAGCTTCTCCTAATACTAATTTACTACGTGGTTTATGATCCCTCATGTGGTCTTCCTCCAAGAAAGTGGCGTTCGTCGATACAAACACCTTATTTTCTTATGGGTCATAAAAAAGACTACCTCTCATTTCTTTAGGGTAACCAACAAATTGGCACGGCCTTGAACGAGGTTCCAATTTCTTAGGATTTGTCACAAGCACATGTGCTGGACAACCCCAGATACGAAAGTAAAGCAAACTAGGTTTATGTCCCCTCCATAACTCGAAAGGTGTTTCAAAAACACTTTTCGAGGGAACATTGTTCAAGATGTGTACTGCAGTCTCCACTGCATACCCCCAAAACGAGCTCGGCAATTGAGCATTGCTCATCATTGATCGAACCATGTCCAACAAGGTTCTATTTCTCCTTTCTAATATACCATTTTGCTGAGGTGTGCCAGGGGCTGAGAGTTGAGATTGGATTCCATGTTCTATCATATGATCTTGGAATCTTTGATCCATATACTCTCCACCTTGAACAGATCGAAGTGTTTTAATAGTCTTACCTAATAGGTTTTCAACTTCAGCCTTAAACTCCTTAAACTTTTCATAGGCCTCAGACTTATGTCCCATTAGGTATAAGTAACCATATCTCAAATAATCATTTATAAATGAGATGGAATATTCGTACCCTCTTTGAGCCTTTACATTCATTGGACCACAGAGATCTGAATGTATTAACTTTAAGGGCTCTTTGGCTCTGTAACATTTTCCAGTAAAAGGTCTTTTGGTCATTTTGCCCTCGAGACAAGATTCACAAGGTGGTAGTGAATCATCTTCCAACTCACTTAGAAGTCCATTCTTTAACAAACGATCGATTCTATCGATGTTTATATGACCAAGTCTTAAATGCCAAAGATAAATATTGTTACTACTTGGAGAAATTCTATGCATTTTCCTTTGAGTTTCAGCAGTTTTAAACAATTTGTGATTTAAAAGTGCTTTAGTTTCGGTTGGTCTTAATACATACAAGTTATTTTCTAATTTGGCTGAACAAATAAGTACACCATTTTAAAAATGAACGCTTCATTCATATTAAAAGTAAATGTATATACGATTGTTCAATCAAACATGAAATAGAAATTAAGTTCCTCTTAATCTTAGGAACAATTAACAAACTTTCTAAAAGTAAGAATCTATTTCTAAAAAATAACTTTGCAGCTCCCACTGCTTTAGCTGAAATGACGTCTCCTGTTCCGACCCCCCTGAGTGTCATTTCACCATCTTTCAGCTACCAAAAGGAATTATTTTCCTGAAAAGAAGAGCAAATATGAATAGTTGCTCCTGAATCACGTATCCAGGCAAACTCATCATGCTCTACTAGGCATGTTTCTAAAACAAGTAAATCAAATTTACCTCAATTCTCCTTCTTTTTCTCAGCAGTCGCGGGAGCATTCCCCTTGTCTCATTTCTTCTCATGAATCTTATTGAAAGAGGAGTTTTGAGATGCAGCTTTAGATCCAGAGGATGAACCCTTGGAATGAACAACTATTGTCTCATCTTCTATCTGACCCTTGCTTTTTAGAAGAGATTGATAGAGCTGCAACTCATTCAAGAGACCAGTTAGGTTGTACGTCATCTTGTTCACTATCACATTGCTGCGAAATTGTAGGAAACTCTTCGGAAGAGATTCCAAGATGAATGCAATCTGAGTTCGCTCATCTATGATCGCCCCATATGTTTCTGCCATGTTAAATTGGACCATAATTTCCAGGATGTGTTCACAAACAGATGTGCCTTCTTTCATGTGACAGTTATAAATTCGTTTGAGAGCATCATGGTGGAGTTTATGGGACGATTGTCCAAACATCTCCTGGAGAGAGTTCAAAATCTCCCTCGCTGCAACCATGCTTTCATGTCTCTTAGCCAAAACTTCAGATAAGCTAGCTAAGATATAGACGCGGGCCTTATCATTGGCCTTTGTCTAGCGGTCATAAACATCATTTATTGCTTGGGATGCGTTACGAGCAGGGGTCGGAGGACAATCCTCCGTTAAGACGAACCGCAAATCATTGACAATAGGAATCGTATTCAGGTTCGACTTCCACGTAGCGTAATTTTCGTCGGTTAATTTCTCATTTTTAAGCAGAGAGACTATTGAGGAAGACATTGTTGAAATTAAACAAACAATGATCGTATTAGTTATCTTTACCTTAACCCATCATACAAGCAAACAATTGCACACAATCCAATCAATTCAGCAAAACAAGTAATCACATAACCCTAAAACTATTAATTTGGTTTTGCAACGATGTTTCAGAGGTTCAGAATAGCAGCCACTGAAGGGTGATCAGCTCTCTGAAATGAAACATCTCTCAGCCAATTCTAATTCTAGAATAACTCATATTCCTATAGACATTGGCCACCGTTGTTCAGTCCCAGGATTTGTTAACACATTTAACTTATCCCCGTAAGTGTAACCCTCCCACTTTTAAATCTCAGAGGCACGCACCAACAGGCTACCGAAGGGTAAGATAACTATTGGTAATTAACCTAAGAGTCCTTATCCTATTAAGAAGTTCACGGTGTTCTGAATCCTATGATCGGGCCCTCTGAAGGGATGGTGCTCCAGGGCAACATGCAGGCGAACCATAGAACTCTCACGGTGTGAACTAAGGGCGAAGACCAAGGGATACGTTGACACGTGTCTTGCTCCCACTTACTGTAGACATTTTCTCCATTCACCCTGTTATTCATCCACGCAAACACCTTTCGAAGGGATGTCGCACCCAAGGCGACACAAAGCCGAGCATGGATCTCATGTTGTGAATATAGAGACATAGGAGCTAAACTCGATTTAAATCTCGTTTTGTAATTTTCCTCCTACTAAAATGTCCTACAGTTTATTTAGGGTCTTAACTTAGATAAATTCAACTAAATCAATCTATCTAAGTCTAATCCTATTTTAACTCTTATGGTGAGGATTTTACTGCAACGTTCCACGTGAATCAAACTCTTTTAATAAACCTAGCATTATTGCATGTTAACATGACTATGGTTAATTCAACTCAAGTTTCGGGTTAGTTCTTAGGTAGGAGGTGTTCCGTAAACCATCATCTTAAGTACCTCCAACCTTAGACAAAACTTCACCGGGAGAGTTCCCTTATAACCATAGTAATGTAAAGTCTTTACTCTAAAGATCTAGGTGTATTAAACTCTTTTAACAAACCTAGTGACATTGCATGCTAACATTTGACTATGATTAATTCAACTCCGGTATTTCGGGTCAGTTCCCAGGTAGGAGGTGTTCCGTAAATGATAGGACCTAAATAGTCCTATTTTATCGCCTCTAATCTAAGCTTGTTAGAGTTATTTTATGCTTTACTTGTCCTATTTACAGGTTAATTGAGCTTAGGTCATGTCGGGAGTCAATCGCGCTAATTGGTGTCAGTTCCCAAGTAGGAGGTGTTCCGTAAATGATAGGACCTAAATAGTCCTATTTTATCGCCTCTAATCTAAGCTTGTTAGAGTTATTTTATGCTTTACTTGTCCTATTTACAGGTTAATTGAGCTTAGGTCGTGTCGGGAGTCAATGGCGCTAATTGGTGTTAATTTGGGCCAATTACGGAGTTTTTGGAGCCATCTTGATGTCTTAGACGTAGAGGAGGTGAAGAGACCCAATTGTGCTGAAGCGGGCCTAAATTATGACACCGAAAGCCAAAGATTGAAGCCCCAAACTGAGAAGAAGCGAGGCAAAACCGAGAAAAGGAGCAGGAAGTCGAGATTAGAGGCTGGCATTGAGACGCCAGTCTCGGCGTCTCGACGTCGACGCGATTTCGGGCCGAAGACAACAGTTCGAAGCGTCGAGATGTCGGTGTGTTTTCTATAAATATTAGGTCTCGGTTTAGTCCGCCGTTAGGTTAGATTTTGGGTCCCTTTTACGATTTCTTTGCCTCTTTTACTTTCCAGCACGTTTGTAGACCATTCTTGGTCATTTACTATGAATTCTTACATGTTATTTATCGCTTTTACTTCATCTATGCGTAACTAAACTTTTTTAGATCGTTGGATTGGATTTATGCCTTGATTTTTAATGATATTGGCTGAGTTTTCTGGTTTATAACTCATGTTCTTGCTGTATTTCCATTCAAGTTTTGCATGCAATCCCGTTTAAACCAATACATGACCGTTAGTCAATTAGGATTGACGCCCTATGCGATTATAGCTTGTGTATTCAATCAGTTATTTGAAATAGCCACTAGGTTGAGGCAAGCCACTGTTGGGTTTTATGCCCTAAAACTCGTAGATAGTAAATGAAACAAATTAATCGATCTTTATAAGTCGTTATATGAGTGATTCAGTAATTTGGTTATTGAATAAATCGAGTTTGCATTAATAAACCCTAAATCCAATAAACTAAGATCCAAGGTTGTTTAAATGAAACTTGGACTAGTATGTAGGGACATACGGGGATCAGTGTCCAAGTAACAACCTAAATGGTCTATAGTATAGGGATAAGGCTGGGTACCTTATCCTGGTGACACTATGTGATACGGCCCACCTTGTATCCGATACAGATGCAATGATCCAAAGCATCCATGTAGGAGACAAGCGGGTGGGGGTATCCTATGCAATGAGTTTGCATAAGACCGGACCGCGAAATAGTAACCACTAGATGTAACGCCGTTAACTAGTTTAGGTTTCTATTTCAATAGGATGACCTAGGTAACTCAATCTCAATCCTGAGTCTATTATGAACTCCTTTTCAGGAGGGATTGTCCTTAGATTTGTATGGGTGAGAGTGGCCTGCTCGCCGACTCAATATTCCTACCATTTCAGGGGCAAGACCGAATGGGGGCTGGGAATATAACAGTACAAGATGGAATTCACTCCTTCCTCTATTGGGGCAAGTAGATGTGTGTTCCCTTAAGGGCTGATTCCGGGGCTTGAACAAAAGCGCGCTGTCCTCTCCTGGCCCGAGAGGAATTTCTGTTTAGTGGTTGGACCCTGAACGGATTGTTCATTAGAGGGATCAGTGGTACTTAAGGATCCAGAGGTAACCCAGGGGTAAAACGATAATTTGACCCAGCTGGTGTTACGAACACACGTGAAGGATTGACTTACTGCATTGGTCGATATCCGTGGACACAGAAATATTCTACAGTGAGAAGAGTGCAGCTGTGGGTCTTTAGTGGAGTGACCCACAGTTAACGAATGTTGATTGACTCGGTTAATGAGTTTAGTTGATCAATCTCGTATCGTTGGAGCTTCTGATCTGTAGGTCCATTAGGTCCACCTGCTAGCTCATAACGGGTTCTGAGATAATTTAGTCTTGATATTAAAGGGAATTAATATAATGTATGGAGATACATTATAGTATAAAGTTTAATTAAAGAATTAAACTTTATAATTAATTTTGGATATGATTCGAAATTAATTATTGAGAGAATAATGAATTTAATTAAATATGTGATATTTGATTAATTCATGAATTAATTAATTGGGAATTAATTAATTTAATTTAGTTTAGTTAAATGTGATTTAATCAAATTAATACTAATGTACATTATGATGCACATTAAAACTATAGGTTAAATGAGAGAGATAAAATTGAATATGATTCAATTGTAAAATTAATTAAATATTTGATATTTAATTAATGTGGATTCAATTAATAAGATTAATTGAATGGCCAATTTAATTCAATTGAATATGATTAAAATTGAATTAAATACCTTATGTTATAATTGGTTTAATTAATATTGAATTAATTAAATTAATTATAATTATTTAATTAAATGATAAATGATATTTATTATTTAATTAATAGACGGCCTGGATCGCGTTGATTATGATCAACGGTAGAGATTAAGTAGGGAATAACTCCCTCCCCACTTATCGTAAAGTTGGAAGGGAGTTTCCCCTGAGGTCTCTCATTTTTTTGGCTCTCATTCACGCAATCAGAAAGAAAGAACTCTCTCTCAAAAAATTCTCTATAAAATTCCAGCATTTTTACCTTGCTGTTTTTCCCCTTCTCCAAGACTACAGGTTCCCACAAGCCAATCTCGAATCCCAAGAGTCATAGTGGGTGATCCGACGTGGTGGTGTTCGTTGGGAGGAAGAAGAACGTATATTGGAGCTTTGTGCTGAGTTCTTCAAGTCCATGTAAGTTCTTCTTAGATCTAAAATAGTTTTAGATTTTATTTTTCAGCATGCTTAACATAGATCTAAATAGAAATCGTTTCTGTTTTTATTTTTGCCCAACGTATCGGTATTCTAATTAGAAATTAAATCACAAACAGTGAAAACCGCTTCCGCTAGAGGATTCAATTCCTTCAGCCACTCTCTACGTGAGACGACCCTTGATAGGCCTAGGATGCATGCTAAAGGTTGTAGGAATTTAGATTTAAATTACATTTGAACCTAGTTCCTACGATTCCGGACCCACGATCCCAAAGTGGCTAATTTTAATAAGTAGTTGTAAAATTGCTTGTTAATAATCTAGGTAGATATAAGTAGTAATCGTTGCAGAGGTCTCAGATGGTTACTACATTATGCATGAGGGGTGGCGAGCGATAGAGTCTATATTAATTAATCTTGTTAATTGTCGAATTCACGATTAGCGAGTTAATTAGCACAGGTTAGTGTAGGAAGGTCTTCCGAGTAACCCAGAAGCCAACCGGACTAATGAAATCAATTAGAGCATCCATTAGAGAAAACTAGGAAGCCAATGAATTAGAATCAAACATAATAAATCCCAATCCAATGATCCATTTTTATGTATTTGATCCCGTTTTATTTCTTTGTTGCATATTTAACTTTCGTGCCATTTAAAATTCAGCATTCAGTTATTTTATTTTATTTTCTTGCTTGTCATTCATCGCCAAAAAAATCCCCCCCTGTTTCACAAGCATAAAATCCTACACTTATTAGATCCCCCTTCCCTGTGTTCGACCCCGACCGCTATTGCTACAAAATTTAGTAGTAGTGCCGTGGATTATAAATTTATTTGACGACTTAGGAAGAATTGGACACCCTCCTGGCGGTCCCGTCAAGTTGGCACTGTTGCCGGAGAAGGGCGTTTTTCTAGTATTTTTAGGATTTTGTGTTTTTAGTTCTTGTTTGCATGGTTTATGATCACACGTTATTCGTAGGGAAACGATCTTAGATTTGAACCTGAAATTTCTAGAGCGGAGACGAGATTTAGAAGGCAAGCTAGAAGGAGAAAAGTAAACAATCTCAGCGAGGTTGAAGCACCAACCATGGCTGAAAGAACTTTAAGGCAGCTAGCAGCGCCAGATCTGAACCAGCAACCACTCTGTATTACCTACCCCGAGACGACAGGTATTTTTGAATTAAAGTCAGGTTTACTACACTTACTTCCTATTTTTCGTGATAGTGCAGAAGAAGACCCGCACAAACATTTGCAGGAATTTCACATAGTATGTTCTGGTATGAGACCCCATGGAGTGACAGAGGAAGCGCTGAATCTGAGGGCATTCCCCTTTTCGCTAAAGGATTCAGCGAAAGATTGACTTTATTACCTTCCCTTTGGCTCTATCAATACATGGAACGAGATGAAGAAGCAATTACTGGAGAAATTCTTTCCCGCTAGTAGAGCTGCAAACATCAGAAAGGAGATTTATGGAATTTTGCAGATCACTAGGGAGACACTCCACGAATATTGGGAACGATTCAAGCGTCCGTGCGCAAATTTTCCACATCATCAGATCTCAGATTAGTTGTTGATCCCGTACTTTTACGAAGGGCTACTCCCTATGAACCATAGTATGGTAGATGCAGCTAGTGGAGGAGCACTAGTCAACAAGACCCCTGTCGAGGCTAGACAACTAATTTCTAGTATGGCTGAAAACTCTCAACAATTTGGCACTAGAGGACCACCTGCAGTTGTACAAGCCGCCACAAAAAGTGAGGTAAGCGAAATGCGCTCTGAAATGAGTGAATTAACTAAACTTGTTCGCTCTTTGTGTTCAGGACAGGTACAGGCAAAAGCTTGTGAACTTTGTTCGATGACTACCCACACTACTGATGCATGCCTTGAAATACAAGACAATGGAGAGGTGAATGCTATTGGTGGATTCAATGGAAATCAAAGGCAGTAGAACCCATAGAGCAACACTTACAATCCAGGATGGAGAGACCATCCAAATTTCAGTTATGGGAACCAACAGAAGCCACTGATGTTCAAGCAAAATCAGGCTTCCACCTCAACTTCAGGCACATCCTTCGATGAGGCACTTAAGAAGCTTACTGACAGCTCTTTACAGTTCCAACAAGAGACCAGGAACGCCATTCAGAATTTGGGAAACCAAATCACTCAGCTGGCAACCCAAGTCAGTAAGATGAACAACAAAAGCTCTGGTAAACTTCCTGCCCAACCTGAGGTAAATCCTAAGGCAAATGTGAATGCAGTGTGGAGTGAAGTGACTTCACCTGACTGTCCCCTTGGATTCCCCGCTGTCTCTAATAAGTTTTCTGTACCTTCTGGCGATTTCTTTCTTTAAATTTAAATGATAAAAATTCTTTTTCACCTGTGAACTTCATTGACCCTGCTACTCCAAGTGTGCAGGATGATTTAGATGTTTTCAGAAAAGTTAAGGTGAATATTCCATTGCTTGAGGCAATCCTGAAAATCCCAGCCTAAGCTGAGTTCTTAAAGACTTGGTATGAAGGTAAGGAAAAGTCCTCAGGTAAAGAAGAGGTTAGTGAAAATGTAAGTGCATTACTTTTTGAGAACTTACCTGTTAAATGTTCTGATCCTGACATGTTTATTTTACCGTGTATGATCGGAGATTTCAAGATAAAATATGTCATGTTAGATCTAGGAACATCGATTAATGTTATGCCTGTGTCTGTTTATAAAAGATTGAATTTAACTGATATTAAAACATCTAGCATAGTCATTCAGCTAGCAGATAAGTCTTGCATCAAACCTCTAGGAATAGTTGAAAACGTTCTAGTTAGGGTGGAGGATTTGGTTTTTCCTGTTGATTTCTATGTTTTAGATACTCCTAACCCTGATTACAATCCGTCTTCTGCCATAATACTTCTTGGTCGTCCCTTTATGAAGACTGCCAAAACTGTTATTGATGTAGATGAAGGTGTTGTATCAGTAGGATTTCAGGATAAAACCTTATACTTTAAAATTTTTGATGACATTGAAAATTCTCATGCATCTTCTATTGAATATTATATGCTTGAACCTGACCCAGTGAATGATCGCACTTTAAATTCCAAATCATGCATGGTCACCAATAATGAGATGCATTCTTCTGCTGTTAGATGCTCTAACTTAGATGGAGAGTTAATTGATGTAGTTGATGAACACCAGATAACCCTTACTGATAAATCTTGTGGAGTCACCAAGTGTTCATCTTCTAAGATTAGGGCTGAACGCATTTTCTGTCAGCCCACCTCTGCTTCCAATATTTTTTCTACTTTTACTAATTCTTCCTTGCAGGTCCCTAAATTACTGAAACAAGAAATTTCCAAAAACAATGTATTCTGGACATGTGGAGAGAAGCTTCCCTAGAAGAAATAGAGGAGAGCGTGGTCGAGCAAACGACCTTAAACATTTGCACTGAATAATTTTATTGCGTTTTGTCATTTCAATTCTTAGATAGGTTTATTTTTATTAGTTGCTTTTAAGCATGTTTCTTTGTTTTTGTTTGTTCTTTAGATTGGCGGTACCAAAGCGAAGTTTCGACATTTATGAGAAAGCACGAGTCACCACCCACGAGCGCAATATTCAGGGAAGTTCTATTCTTTCCCTAAGCATTGTCTTTACTCTTCATAATTTGTTACATTGAGGGCAATGTAAATTTTAGGTTGGGGGTGGGGAACTATACTTTATATTTCTGTTGGGCCTTGAGCATCTGAGCGTCAGGCCAGCGTTTGTGCTTAATGAAATGTCTCGCATGCTTGTTGTGTATATGCTTGTTTAAGTGATAATGATTTCCTAGGATTGACTCAAATTTTATCGAAAATTTATAGCTTTCGATGAGTTGTGACCGAGAGTGTTAAAAAAAGGAGCCTTTTTAAAACTTTTCTTGGATATGTTTTGCACCTGTTGAGTGTCTATTTTGCTTTAAAGTATGACTTGAATGCTTAGGAGCAAATTACTTAGTTCATATTCCTGTTGTCACCCCGATAGGTGTAAGGTTGAGCGAGAAAGTCGATTTTTTTTGCAAAATAGTGTGTGGAGTCTTGCCTAGGAGAGAAAAAGAAAAATATGCCTGCAATAAAAAAAGAGTGGAAAAATAATTCAGGAGTGGCGTGGCAAAAGAAAAGAAAAAAAAATATCATATGCTCGCCATCTTTACTTTGAAAGAAAAAAAGAGAGAGAGCATGCTTGCATTGAGCCTAAATGCTTAGGTGTAAAAAGAGCTACCTGTAGTGTGATCAGTTAGGCCAACCAAGAGTAAAACTCGGGTTATGGTCCCTGCATTGTAGTGTGAAAGCTAGTGCCCTATCCAAAAGAAATGCAAAAATTAAAAAAAAAAAGAAAAAAAAGAGCGAAAAAAAGAAAAGAAAAAAAAATATAGAGAGAAAAGAAAATGAATTCCTTGATCAGGCGCCTAAGCAAGAGGAAGCAACCTAGTTTGTTCCATTTGGGCCTTTTAGCAATTAGCAAGACCTTAGTGCCAGTGTAGGGGGAAGATAGGATGAGAGTTGAGTAATCCAATCTCGGGCTAGTAAAGTCTTCTTTAGGTGGGATGGAGCTCTCTTGTGCAAGATAATCTTTGAAAAATTCTCATTTGTCTCTCTTGCGAATGTCTCTTGATTACTTTAGTTTTTGGGATGCTTGAGTTTTGAGGATTAAATCACTTATCAATTATATGCACAATGCCTTTCTCCTTATTTTGTGTGTGCCTTGCTCGAGGACTAGCAAGATTTAGGTTGGGGGTATTTGATAGGACCTAAATAGTCCTATTTTATCACCTCTAATCTAAGCTTGTTAGAGTTATTTTATGCTTTACTTGTCCTATTTACAGGTTAATTGAGCTTAGGCCGTGTCGGGAGTCGATCGCGCTAATTGGTGTTAATTCGGGCCAATTACGGAGTTTTTGGAGCCATCTCGATGTCTTGGACGTAGAGGAGGTGAAGACACCCAATTGTGCTGAAGCGGGCCTGAATTATGACACCAAAAGCAAAAGATTGAAGGCTCGAACCGAGAAGAAGCGAGAAAACCGAGACAAGGAGCAGGAAGTCGAGATTAGAGGCTGGTGTCTCGACGCCGACGCGATTCCGGGCCAAAGACAATAGTTTGCTCCCTGGCGTCTCGACGCCGGCGTGTTTTCTATAAATATTAGGTCTCGGTTTAGTCCACCGTTAGGTTAGATTTTGGGTCCCTTTTACGATTTCTTTGCCTCTTTTACTTTCCAGCACGTTTGTAGACCATTCTTGGTCATTTACTATGAATTCTTTCATGTTATTTATCGCTTTTACTTCATCTATGCGTAGCTAAACTTTTTTAGATCGTTGGATTGGATTTATGCCTTGATTTTTAATGATATTGGCTGAGTTTTCTGGTTTATAACTCATGTTCTTGCTGTATTTTCATTCAAGTTTTGCATGCAATCCCGTTTAAACCAATTAGGATTGACGCCCTATGCGATTATAGCTTGTGTATTCAATCAGTTATTTGAGATAGCCACTAGGTTGAGACAAGCCACTCTCTACATGAGACGACCCTTAATAGGCCTAGGCTGCATGTTAAAGGTTGTAGGAATTTAGATTTAAATTGCATTTGAACCTAATTCCTATGATTCCGGACCCACGATCCCAAAGTGGCTAATTTTAATAAGTAGTTGTAAAATTGCTTGTTAATAATCTAGTTAGATATAAGTAGTAATCGTTGCAGAGGTCTCGGATGGTAACTACATTATGCATGAGAGGTGGCGAGCGATAGAGTCTATATTAATTAATCTTGTTAATTGCCGAATTCACGATTAGCGAGTTAATTAGCACAGGTTAGTATATGCAGGTCTTCCGAGTAACCAAGAAGCAAACCGGACTAATGAAATCAGTTAGAGCATCCATTAGAGAAAACTAGGAAGCCAATGAATTAGAATCAAACATAATAAATCCCAATCCAACGATCCCGTCTTATTTCTTCGTTGCATATTTAAATTTCGTGCCATTTAAAATTCAACATTCAGTTATTTTATTTTATTTTCTTGCTTGTCATTCATCGCCAAAAAAATCCCCCCTGTTTCACAAGCATAAAATCCTACACTTATTAGATCCCCTTTCCCTGTGTTCGACCTCGACCGCTATTGCTACAAAATTTAGTAGTAGTGCCGTGGATTATAAATTTATTTGACGACTTAGGGAGAATTGGACACCCTCCTGACGGTCCTGTCAGTAAACTGTCATCTTAAGTACCCCCAGCCTTAGACAAAACTTAGAGAATTTGCGGTGGGTGGCAAATAAGAATTATCTAATTGCAAATATAGCACAATGTAAAAAAATTTACAAATATAGCAAAATATATCAGAGTATATTACTGATAGACACTGATAGACTCTGGTTAATTAGAATCTATCTGATAGACTTCGATTATCAGAGTTTATCAGCTATAGACTCTGATTAATCAGAATCTATCAGTCTACTGATAGACTCGGATTATTCGAAGTCTATCAGTGTCTATCAGTGACTATTACTGATAGACTTTCAATTAAAACTATTTTTAATTCTAAGTAAGAAAAATTATAATTCTATTAGAAAATGATCTAGGTCTAATTAATTTTAAACAATTTAAAATTAATTCATTTATCCTATGATCTTATGTTTGCATGCAATTCTTGATTATTGATTGACGGTTTCTAATCATTAATTTTAAAACTATTTCAAATTTTAATTATTAATCCTATAATCATGATTCTAGGGTTTAATTCATTCAACAATCATATTCAAATTAAATAATTAAACCACACTTATCGCATCGCATAAGATATAATATAACAATTATATTAATTACTATGGATGTTTCATGCTTCATGCAATATTGATTTTCTTTTAATATAACATTTATATAAGCGAATCAAGAAAAACATTCAAGCATGCTGCATTCATCACATTAAACATAACTATTTATATTTAATATAAGTAATGACATGCTTCATGCTTTATTATTTTCATATATTTAATATATACACATATTAAAATACTCATGAAAATATCCATGCATTTAAAACATACATTATAACAATTTATAATATATATAAATGCATGAGCATGTTTATAACCTAAGGTGAGATTATTATTCTATATGACATCCATAAAGCATATAAATAGCAATTGAACCGGTTAATTTTGGCCCATAGGATAAAATAAAGCATAAATTACAATAATTATAGCTAAATTCTATCCTAAAATCCTTTTGCAGCTCCAAAATTCGATCTAGACAGCACGAACCAACCCGAACCCCTTCGAAACAACCTCCAAAATCACGAACCGAGCCAAAATTGGGTTGAACCGGACCAAATAGGTCCTAACCAACCGAACCACGAATTAGGGATGTTGAACTACGCTTGAGAAACCCAAATTCGCACTGCAGTCGTGACAGCCTCGAGACGCCGCAAGCAGCTTCTCAATGCTGCAACTTCTTCTTACCACCTCAAAATCAAGACAACGTCGAGACGCCGATGAATAGCATCTCGACGCTGATGCGTCTGCAGCACGATCTGGATAAAAAACAACAGCTGTTCTTCATCTTTTGGCCTCAAATTTTATCGCGATTTCATTGATCTTCATCTCATAAAAACGTAATCTAGACCCGGACTTACATAGGACTCGACTTTACATTTAAATGCCCGAAACATAGGGCCCTTACATGATCAAATCACATAAGAATTAAAATCTATAGCCATAAAATTAACCTAAACAGTCCAATGCAAACCATACATACATTATGCATTAATCCCACCTATTAGAGCCTATTGCAAATTTTAATATCGATTAATAGGGACAGTGGAGGCTCTGATACCAATTGTAGGGATGAAAGCCCCAGCGCAACAGAAGCGTATCGAGAGGATCTCACACCGTATATTAATCTATATTGAAATACCGATACGAAAGGCAAAAATACTACTTTAATCATACATTAAAGTTGCTAAAATTTGGTTTAAACATGTTGGAAAAAACAGAAAAATAAAACTATTTTATTTTACATGTTTTTCAAAGAGAAAAGAGAAACAGTTACAAACCTTTGTTGTAGACTTGAACGATTTTCACCAACTCCGTTCTTGTGTTGAAAACGCAGCAGCCCAAGAAGTCTTTGCTGGAATTTTCTTCTCCAAAACACACTACCAATGAGGTTATATCGGTATGTCTCTAAGTCTAGAAGGCAATGAACTGGTGGGAGTCTTTCTCTAAGAGGGATACTTGAGAGAATACAAGCAGTCTTGTATTGTGAATATGAGCATTGGGCACCCAAACCTTTAGGTCTAGTGTTCTATTTATAGGTGAAAGACCATGAATAAAGTATTCACATAAAATCAATTATTTTCATAACTAATTTAATCTTGTCCATAATTAATCAATTCCATGACCAATCAATTCCATAAATGATTGATTACTTCCATAAGTAGTTTAATCATTTCCATAATTGATTAATTACTTCCATAAGTGATTAATTGTTTCCATAATTGATTAATTACCCAATTAATTAATTCTATAATTAATTAATTATTCAATTTAAATATTATATATTTAATTTTAGGCATTCTATTAATTAATCACCTAATTAAATATCATATATTTAATTTCGGGCTTTTAATTAATTCCATAATATGAATCAAATTCATATTTAAAATTTGAACTCTTTCAAATTCTATTATATCCTATAAATTTAATATGAATCAAATTCATATTAATATCAACATACATTATATTGTTTCCCTTAGCAAATTCAACACTTTTAATTTACATTTATTACTTAGTTGCCTTAAATTACTTTACGAGCTACCAGTGGGACTAAATGGAGCCGCAGATCAGAAGCTCCAACGTTATGAGATTAATTGGTTAAACTCATTAACCAAATTATTCATTATTCGCTAACTATGGGTACATTCCACTATAGACTCACAGTTGCACTCTTCTCACTGCAGACATATTTCTGGGTCCACGGATATAGACCAATAACAAAAAGTTAGTCCTTCACAAGTGTTCGTAACACCAGTTGGGTTAAATTACCGTTTTACCCCTGGGTTACTTCTATGTTCTTAAGTACCAGTTCTCCTCTAATGAACAACCTGTTTGTGGTCCAACCATCAAACAGAAAACCCTCTTGTGCCATTGAGAGGGTAGGACCCTTTGTTCAAGTCTCTGAGACACGAATTAAGAGAACACTCATATGCTTCCCTAAAGTCGGGAATGAGTGAATTTCATCTTGTGTGATTATGGTCCCAGCTCCCCACTCGGTCTTGTCCCCAAAATGATAGGCTTATTGAGTTGGCGTATTGGCCACTCTCACCCATACAAATGAAAGGACAATTCCTCATGATCAGGAGTCCATAACCAACTCAGGATTAAGACTAAGTTATCTAGGTCGTACTAGTGAAATAGAAACCTAACTAGCTAATGGTGTTATAACCAGTGGTTACTATTTCGTGGTCCGGTCTTATGCCAACTCATTGCATAGGATACTTGATAACTCTCCAAAAGGGAGTTATTTAGGCCTTAATTCTATAGTGTTTTGTGTGTCATTTGTGTTAAATAGGGTTGCTTTTAGATGAATATTATATGTTTTAACCCATTTGGAAGAATAGATGCTTTGGGAGTTATTTTGTGCAGAATATATTGTTGAACGACTTGAGGGAGCAAAATCTGTGATCCAGCAAAGCAGGGAGCAAAACGGCCACGAAGCAGTTCGTAATCCATTTTAATTGAGCTGAAGTTAGTTGAATTAATTACAAATCTAAGAAGCTTGGAGAGCCTGCCACGTGTCCAATTTGACCTAATTAGGGTTGGCTGTCACTCTATAAAAGGGAAGAGCCGTCTCAAGTCAAAGATATTCAATTCCAATTTGAAGAAGAAAAGTCCTATTCCATTCGTGGAGGCTTACTTCCCATATTTGGGAGCCGAATAGAGGAGGAGAGAATGGAAACTTCAAGAAGACCATTAGCTACGGATCTAATCAAGGGAATTAATCTTTTTTTGTAATTTTTTGTAGTTATGGATGCACACACTCAGATTGTAGCGTGTGTTGTTATGAACTTCATGAACTAAATCTACTTAGGTGTTGATTAGGAGTTATGTAATTGCCGTTCTTTATTCTCTATGCAATATATGTTGATTTGAGCATCTTGATTATTTGTTGTGTCTATTCCTATTTTGTGCCCGCCTGGCTAGCCTGGTATGAATATCACTTCTTAGTTTCAGGGATGATTTGAGAAGTGTGTGGCATTTAATCACACTAGACCATTATGTGTTGGTGAACACCAGTGACTGATTTAGGGATAACCAGTTGCCTAGTGCTTGATCGGTAGCACGTCATTGGAGTTGAAACACATTCCAAAAAATCTAGAGTTCCAGGAGGATCCTGCTGATAAGATTGCAAGAGAATTGCCTAATCAATAATATTGCTAGAGAATCTTTTAAAACAATTACTAAAATCTTGACCAACGCCTGTTTCCAATCTGTCTGCTTTATCCGTTTAATTTCGGTTCTGTCATTTCTTTTGCTTCAGCATTTTATCAAAAAATCAATCATTTTAACAAACCTTGAAACCATTAAAAAGTTACACAAGATAGGTAAAGTGAGAGCTATTAAGCCTCGTGGATACGATAAATTACTTATCACTTACTGCGGATTGTGTATGCATGCACAATATTCTAGAGCTTATTTTTGCTATATTTTTACCCCACTTTAGAAACCCAACAAGTTTTTGGCGTCGTTGCCGGGGACTTGAATAAGTTTTTTATCTGATATGTTTTGTGTATGTTTTTGTATTGGTTTGGTACTAGAACTTTTTGATTGTTTCTTTTGTTTTTGCAGGTGTGAGTTTGGTGCATGAGCGATCCGCCTGGGGTGAGATTCAAGCTTGATCCAGAAATTGAAGGACATTCAAGAGAAGGAGAGAGCAGCGTAGAAATCAGAATCCAATGGATAATGTGGCGCGTCTCCCGGAAGTTCTAGAAGGTCAAGATGAACCCCAGCAGAATCGTGTGTTGCAGCAAAATCCGCCGCTGGAGCAAAATGGACAACAAAATAATTAGGCTGAGAATCCTATCTTGGTAGCAAATGATAGAGCCAGAGCCATTCAAGCGTATGCTTTTCCAATGTTTGATGAGTTAAATCCAGGAATTGCACATCCTCAAATTGAGGCAGCAAATTTCGAAATGAAACCAATAATGTTTCAGATGTTGCAAACCGTAGGGCAGTTCCATGGTTTGTCATCTGAAGACCCCCATTTACATCTTAAGTCTTTTCTAGGAGTTAGTGATTCGTTTGTAATTCAAGGAGTGTCTAGAGATGCCCTTAGATTAACTTTGTTCCCGTATTCTCTTAGAGATGGAGCAAAGGCGTGGCTAAATTCTTTTGCTCCAGGATCAATTAGGACATGGAATGAGTTAGCAGAAAAATTTCTCAGTAAATATTTTCCACCAACTAGGAATGCCAAATTGAGAAGTGAGATAGTGGGATTTAGGCAGCTGGAAGATGAAACTTTTAGTGAGGCTTGGGAGAGGTTTAAAGAGCTTTTGCGAAAGTGTCCTCACCATGGTCTACCTCATTGTATCCAAATGGAAACATTTTACAATGGGCTAAACATGGCAACCCAAAGTATGGTAGATGCCTCTGCGGGAGGGGCCCTTTTGGGAAAAACTTTTAATGAAGCCCATGAAATTTTAGAAAGAATATCAACCAATAGTTGTCAGTGGTCGGATGTTAGAGGCTCAAATAAAAAAGTTAAGAGTGTGTTAGAGATTGATGGTGTGTCTACCATTAGGGCTGATATTGCAATGTTAGCTAACGCTCTTAAAAATGTGACAGTGGTTAGTCATCAGTAGCCGCCAGTTGTGGAGCCTGCTGCAGTGGTGAACCAAGTTGCAGAGGAATCATGTGTCTATTGTGGTGAAGAGCACAACTACGAGTTTTGCCCCAACAATCCAGCTTCTGTGTTTTTTGTAGGTAATAAGAGGAATAACCCTGATTCTAACTTTTATAATCCAGGTTGGCGCAACCACCCCAACTTTGCATGGGGAGGGCAAGGAAGAAATTTGCAAGCCCCTCAAGCACAGCAGAAGGTGAACCAGTCAGAATTTGCTAAATCACAAGTATTGCCCTATCAAAATAAGGAGGCTTTGCCCCAGCAAAATTCGGAGAGTTCTCTTGAGGCAATGATGAAAGAATATATGGCTCGTACAGATGTCGCAATTCAAAGTAATCAAGCTTTAATGAGAGCCCTTGAATTACAAATGGGTCACCTAGCTAATGAGTTGAAGGCAAGGCCTCAAGGGAAACTTCCTGCAGATACTGAACACCCTAGAAGGGAAGGTAAGGAGCAGATATAGGCAGTGACTCTAAGGAGTGGTAAGCCACTAGAAGAGAGAAAAGAGCCTAGTAAATCCCAGGATGTAGAGAAGAATGGTGATAACAATGTTATTGTTGAAAAAGAGTTGGAGTCTGGGAAAAGTGATGGAGGCAGCAACAATGTTGCTGGAGCATCTGGTTCAATTCCAGATGTGGAACCACCTTATGTGCCGCCCCACCTTATGTACCACCTCTACCTTTTCCACAAAGGCAAAGGCCTAAGAATCAGGATGATCAATTTAAGAAATTTTTAGAAATTCTTAAGCAATTGCATATAAATATCTCTTTAGTAGAAGCTATTGAGCAAATGCCTAATTATGCTAAGTTTCTTAAGGATATTTTGTCACACCCCCTCCCGGACCACCTGCTAGCTTAGCCCGAAAGACGACATGAAGCCAACAGACATCGTCACCTCTAACGATCCCTGTTGACCCTACTGAAAGGTTGAACCTGATATACGTACTAATCATAGATATATAACATTCCATATGAACCACAACACAGCGGAAACCCTGAAAACATTTCAACATACACGAGGTGCCGCCCGGACATATCTCGGTTTGGAAAGTAACCTGATATAGATAACACGACCAAAACATATACAACTAGGGTTATACATCCACGACCTCTAGGACGATATTATACAACCCTTACAAAACATTTACAATATGAACGGACTCAATATACAACTCCAACCACGTATTGGAGCTTGATCTAGAACTTTCAGCAGACGTTGGCAGTGTATCAGGCACCGGGAGCTCGATCTCTACCTGAAAATTGGAAAACATTTTGAAGGAATGAGCTACGAAGCCCAGTGAGTGACTAACTTTAGAACTTTAAATCCGGTAGCCAAAACACGTGATAAACCTTTAAACGTATAAATATGCTCAGTCAAAGCGTTTAACATAAACGTGTAAGGATAAAGGCATTCTAAAACATCTCGCAAGTTCGTCATTAGAAATCTAGCAAGGCATATCAAGTATATCAAACGTTTTAACTAACATGACCGATTTACGTTGTGTAGGGCACGCCCAGTACAACCAACGTTTACTAGTCCTACGATGTAGTGGGGCCGACCCAGCACTCCCATCGTCTTTGTCGTAGTGGGGCCCGCCCAGCACTCACGACAGCATCGTTGTCACGGAGTGCACTCAACGTCAACAACGGAATATAACCTGTGTGCACACGGTACCATATAGCCTCGGGCTCAATATCTCAGTCATGTAGTCAATAGAAATCTCAGAAAATCACATGAAAACATTAAAACATGCCTGCTTATCGTTATCTTTCGTAAAAGTTAAGCTTACTCAGCTTGTAAAAAAAAAACTGAAAATCGTTTAAAAGTACTTGTTAATACATACTTTACCATAAAAGATATTGTTTCAACTACTTTTCATAAGGTCATTAACCACGTGCTCGTATATAAACCTCGTTAGAAAATCTAAGCTCAAAACGTATGCTTGAAAACATTCATAGAAATCATATATCATTCATGGAAAAACATATAAAACGTCTAAACATGAACAACCGTTGGAAACAATTTTCGAAACTCATTTTGTCACTCACAGTCTTATCTAGTTCCCCGGTTTGTAGACTCGACCTATTTCCTCTTGGCCTGCCAAATAACCAAAACCGAGCATTAGAACCATAGATAGCTTTGTCTTCCCATGCTCATGAATTTTTAAACAATTGGATTAAGAATCACATTCACAATTCTACTTTCCAGATTTTCCAGATTCTATACCCTAACTTCCAACACCCATAACTTCCTCAATACTTAACCAAAATTAATGAAATACACATCAAACTCTTCATTTTCGAACACTCTACAACTTACCTGAAGAAATGAAAATGAGATTCTCAACCAATTTTCCCAGAATTTCCCCGAAATCAGACAACACAGATTCGAGGTTCTCTGCTACCCTTTATCTTCCTCCTGAAATTAACCCTACCTAAAGTCATTTTTAGCTCACGAAATCTTCATGAAAGTTGTAGGATATGGAATAAGCTTTCCAAACATACCAAATAGAGCTTGGGATTCGACTTGTACACCCCAGAATGCTCAAAACATCAGAGAGAACCAAAGGTCCTCCTGCTTTGCTCGAAAATCCTGTGCTCTGTTTTCCATTCCAAAAACCATCAACTTCTCATACGATTTAGGTCAAGCTTCGTTCATGAAATTTGTTAGAAAATGAACTAAATTTCAAGAAAATCAAACCTCACCTCCTGATTCCTTCTGTGTAGCTCAAACCGAATAAAAAACCAGAGGTTGACAGGTTGATCTCAGATCCTGCAATGACTGGCTTTGCATGAGCTTTTCCCTATCTTCTTCAACCTTAAACCACGAAATTCTTCTTCTTATTCTTCCTTCACTCTCTCCTTAAAGTGCTCTGAAAGTTTTGGGTGAAAAATGATGGGAAATTGGCCAAAAATGAGCTGATAAAGTTGGTTGTCGGTGGTGGAGATTTTGCTGTAATTTCCCACTTGCTTTCTTTTTCTTTCTTTTTTCTTTTTTTTTTTTTTTCCTTTTTCCCTTTTCCTTTTCCTTTTCTTTTCTTTTCTTTTCTTCACTTATTTAATTCCTTTCTTTCCTTTCTTTTTAAATTGATAATTCCCCACAACTTAGTCCAACAATGAAACCACCAATAGATGACAAGAGAAAATTATCTAAGGAAAGTCTCGGGTTTACATATTTTGACTAAAAAGAAGAGGTTAGGTGAGTTTGAAATTGTATCTCTTACTGAGGAATGTAGTGCTATTCTTAAGAATGGGCTACCAACCAAGGCTAAGGATCCAGGATCATTTACTATTCCTGTCACAATAGGTGGAAAAGAGTTAGGTAGAGCACTTTGTGATTTAGGCGCAAGCATTAACCTTATGCCTCTTTCGGTCTATCGGAAGCTAGGTATTGGTGAAGCTAGGCCTACCACAGTCACACTCCAACTAGCTGATAGGTCTATCACATATCCAGAGGGTAAAATTGAGGATGTCTTAGTGAAAGTAGATAAATTCATATTTCCTGTTGACTTTATTATCTTAGATTATGAGGCAGATAAAGATGTCCCAATTATTCTTGGTCGTCCATTCTTGGCTACTGGTAGGGCATTGATAGATGTTCAAAAAGGGGAATTAACAATGAGGGTTTATAATGAGGAAGTGAAGTTTAATGTGTTTAAGGCCATGAAGTATCCAGACGAAGTGGAAGATTGTTCTTTCATTAGGATTATGGAGAACAAAATTGTTGAGACAACAATGGAGGATTTGGCAAACAAGCATTTGGAAGATCATGGAGAGATTAGTGTGGAGGGTTTAGAAGTTTGTTCTTTAGAAAGAAAAAAGTGAAAAAGAAGTGTCTAGGTGTGAGGATGTTTTTGAGTATTTAGATTTGGATGAAAGGAAGACCCTTTCTTTTAAGCCATCCCTGATTGAGGCACCCACTTTAGATTTGAAGCCCTTGCTAGATCATCTAAAATATGTGTATCTTGGGGAGGGTGAGACCTTGCCCATTATTGTTGCATCAGATTTAATGCCGAAGGATGAAGAGACCTTAATAAAGTTGCTACAGCAATATCGCAAAGCAATAGGTTGGACATTGGCTGACATTCAGGGGATTAACCCGTCTTTCGGTATGCACAAAATCACTCTAGAGGAGGGATCCTTTAAGAGTATTGAGCAATAGAGAAGGCTTAACCCTGCAATGAAAGAGGTTGTTAAGAAGGAGGTGATCAAATGGTTGGATGTTGGGATTATCTATCCAATTGCAGATAGCAATTGGGTAAGCCCTGTCCAATGTGCTCCTAAGAAAGGAGGTGTCACGGTAGTGTCTAATAAAGAGAATGAGTTGATCCCAACCAGGACAGTAACTGGGTGGAGGGTCTGCATGGATTACAGGAGGCTAAACAAAGCCACCCGTACGAACCACTTCCCTCTACCATTTATTGACCAGATGTTAGATAGATTGGTTGGTCAGGCCTACTATTGTTTCTTAGATGATTATTATGGGTATAACCATATTACCATTGCTTCTGAGGATCAGGAAAAAACCACTTTCACCTGCCCTTTTGAGACGTTTGCCTTTAGGCGAATGCCTTTTGGCCTTTGCAATGCCCCAACAACATTTCAGCGGTGTATGTTAGCAATTTTTTCTGATATGATTGAATCCACTGTTGAGGTATTTATGGACGATTTTTCAGTTTTTGGAGGGTCTTTTCAGCATTGTTTGGATAATTTAGGTAAGGTGTTAAAAAGATGCGATGATACCCATCTAGTTCTTAATTGGAAGAAATGCCACTTCATGGTGAAGGAGGGCATAGTGTTAGGTCATAAGATTTCAAAGAAAGGTCTAGAAGTTGATCGAGAAAAAATAGAGGTTATTGAGAAGTTAGAACCACTGAGTTCAGTTAAAGGAATTTGGAGCTTTTTAGGTCATGCTGGATTTTATAGAAGGTTCATAAAGGATTTTTCAAAAAATTAGTAAACCTCTAGGTAACTTATTGTGTGCTGATAGTGCTTTTGACTTTAATGCAGATTGTAGGAAGGCTTTTGAGACTTTAAAGGCTGCTTTAATCTCAACCCCCATTCTTTGTGCACCTAACTGGAGTTTACCATTTGAGGTAATGTGTGATGCGAGTGATGTTGCAGTAGGTGCCATGCTGGGGCAAAAGCAGGCAAATTTATCCATCCTATTTATTATGCAAGCAGGGTTTTGAATGAGGCACAAATCAACTACACAACTACTGAAAAGGATTTGTTAGCGGTTGTGTTTTCCTTTAAGAAATTCCGCCCCTATTTGGTCGGGTCCAAAGTCACGATTTTCACAGATCATGCAACAATAAGATACTTAATGGCTAAGAAAGATGCAAAGCCTAAATTGATTCGTTGGGTTTTATTATTGCAGGAAATCGACTTGGAGATAAAGGACAAGAAGGGATCAGAGAATGTCATAGCAGATCATTTGTCTCGTCTTGATCCAACATCATCTCTGCTGGAGCAATCTGTCATCTCTGATTCCTTTCTAGATTAGCAGCTCTTTGCTGTTAATGTAAAGGTAGTAAAGGACACTCCTTGGTATGCTGATATTGCCAACTTTTTGGTGAAAGGAGTTACTCCTATTGATATGGATTGGAGACAGATGAAAAAGTTCAAGCATGATGCAAAATTCTTTTATTGGGATGAAACATTAATGTATATGCAATGCTCTGATGGTATTATTTGAAGATGTGTTTCAGGTGATGAAGCAAAGGAAATCCTGGAGCAATGTCACTCTTCACCGTATGGAGGTCATTTCAGCGGTCAGAGGACAACTATGAGGATTTTGCAATGTGGATTCTTCTGGCCTTCCTTATTTAAGGATGCCCATTGGTTCTACAAGCAATGTGATGCTTGCCAAAGGAGAGGAAATTTAGGACCTAGAGATGAAATGCCTCTTACTTACATTTGGAATTAGAATTATTCGATGTATGGGGTATTGATTTTATGGGACCATTTCCCCCTTCTAATGGTAATGTGTTTATCTTATTGCCAGTTGATTACGTGTCCAAGTGGGTGGAGGCCATTGCATGCCATTAGAATGATGCTAAGACGGTGTCAAGGTTTCTCCAATCGCACATTTTTGCGCGGTTTGGGACACCTAGAGCTTTAGTGAGTGATGAGGGTACACACTTTGTAAATAATGTGTTAACTAAGCTCTTAGCTAAGTATGGAATTAAGCATAGGATTGCTACCCCTTATCACCCACAAGCAAATGGTCATGCTGAAGTTAGTAATAGGGAAATTAAATCTATTTTAGAAAAAGTAGTCCATCCATCTAGGAAAGATTGGTCTTTTCGGTTAGATGAGGCTGATAGCGAGCATAGCTAGCTATTTCTCTCTGATTAATTAAGCTAGTCTTTTACAATTATTTGGCCAAATTTATGCATTTATATGTTTTATTTGTAGGAAGTATGTGTTTGAAGCTTAATTGAGAAATTGGAGTCAAATGGATTTCATTTATGCATAAAAAAAAAAATCATAGCGTCGAGACGCTATGTGACTAGCGTCGCGACACTAGGCAATTTTCCAGAATCCGTGATTTCGCGGTAGCATCGAGACGCTACCCCCACAGCGTCGCGACACTACGACCAATTTTTGCCTTATTTAAAGATTGCGATTAGGGTTGATTGGGGGACTTTTTTGGTGACTTTGGAGCCGTAAAACAGAGAGAAAAGGCTCTGTGAAGGCTGAAGCAAGTGGAGAAAAGTGGATTTCAAGGCTTTGTTCGTGGAGATCGTGACGGGGACATGCGGTCTCGGCTCACGTAGCGTTTATTTCTCTTTTCCCTTACTTTAGTTAGTTTTTATGGCTTATTTAGATTTAGTTGATATTGTAACGTGGATTATGTGTGGCTAAGTTTAATTCTTAGGGATTGATGTAGCCGTTGGGCACTTTATGGATTGATTTTATGGTTTTATGTTATTGATTTCATTTATGCATAATGTATGTTTAATGCTTTCAATTTACCAGCCATGAATTGAATGTTGATTGTAAATCTAACCCGGGAGAGATGATTTAGCTTAGAACTCATTATGCATAACTAGAATTTAGCTAGAAATCGGGAGATAATAGTTAATTCTAGAAATCGTTAAAAAGATTAACCTTAATGCCTTGCATGTTTAATGAATTTAGATAGGGATATCGGGTTCATTGCATGTGGGAGAATCATGTATGCTCGGGAGAGATATGTGTGATTTTAGTTTCCCAAGATTTATGAATCATAGCATGTCATTAAGCCATGAATTAATCCATAATCCCAATTGGTGAAATCAATTCCCTAAGACCGTTGTCATCAATTGTTTGTCACTATTTTATTGCTTTGTGTTAGATTTCCATTATTTCTCACTTTGTTTGGTTCCCTAAATACAATTGGACAAGATTATTTTCGGTAATTAGATTTGATTAAAAATCCAACCCAGAGGACAACACTTGATTTCAAAATCACTTTACTATTACTTGACCCGTGCGCTTGCAGTAGGAAAATTCCACATCAAGTTTTTGGCGCCGTTTTCGGGGATTGGCATATTTAGTCAATTTTAATATCGTAGAAAAATTGTCCGGTCTTAGTTTAGGGTGTATTTTATTTTTTGTTATTTTTGTTATTTTTTATTAGGTAGATTGCATTTTTTTTCCTTTGTTGTTTTGTTTCCATATTTGTTTGAATTTTCCATAGATAGAATTTTTCTTTTTAGTTTTTTTTTTCCTTTTTAGTATAGTTTTTCCTTATTTGCTAGTTTCCTTATTTGTTGTTGTCATATTTGTTTTTGCATTTCTTATTTGTTTATCTTTTTCCTTTTGTAGATTATTTTTTCCTTATTTAGATTTAGTATTTTCCGTTTCTAATTTCTTTCCTAATTTAATTTTTTCCTTTTCTTTTCTTTTCCTTTTTAGGTTAGTTTTGTTGGTGTATGCGAAAAGTTAGGGAGTTGCCCTTAGTTCCCTTTGACCCAGAGATTGAGAGAACTTTTAATAAACTTCAAAGGGAAAGTAAAGTGAATCATATCCAAATGGCCAATCCTAACCCCGAGGAGCCTAAGCCTATTATGGACTACTTTCAGCCGGTCTTTTAGGAGCAACAGTCGGGGATTGTCTATGCCCCGATCAATGCTAACAATTTTGAGCTGAAAACGGGTCTCATTCAAATGGCTCGAGATTGTGCATACAGAGGATCACCCACCGAGGATCCAAACTCCCACTTGTAATCCTTCCTAGACATCCGTGGGACGGTAAAATTATATGGCGTTTCTGACGATGCCATTCGCTTACGTTTGTTTCCTTTTTCGTTGCAGGACAAAGCGAGGGATTGGTTGCAATCGATTCCACCTGGGAGCATTACTACGTGGGATGCTTTGGTCCAGGCATTTTTAAAGAAATTCTTCCCCCCGGCTAAGACGGTCAAGCTGAGGATCGAGATTGGGATGTTCCAGCAGCAGTTTTGTCACACCCCCTCCCGGACCACCAGCCAGCTTAGCCCGAAAGACGACGTGAAGCCAACAGACATCGTCACCTCTAACGATCCCTGTTGACCCTACTGAAAGGTTGAACCTGATATACGTACTAATCATAGATATATAACGTTCCATATGAACCACAACAAAGCGGAAACCCTGAAAACATTTCAACATACACGAGGTGCCGCCCGGACATATCTCGGTTTGGAAAGTAACCTGATATAGATAACACGACCAAAACATATACAACTAGGGTTATACATCCACGACCTCTAGGACGATATTATACAACCCTTACAAAACATTTACAATATGAACGGACTCAATATACGACTCCAACCACGTACTGGAGCTTGATCTAGAACTTTCAGCAGACGTTGGCAGTGTATCAGGCACCGGGAGCTCGATCTCTACCTGAAAAGTGGAAAACATTTTGAAGGAATGAGCTACGAAGCCCAGTGAGTGACTAACTTTAAAACTTTAAATCCGGTAGCCAAAACACGTGATAAACCTTTAAACGTATAAATATGCTCAGTCAAAGCGTTTAACATAAACGTGTAAGGATAAAGGCATTCTAAAACATCTCGCAAGTTCGTCATTAGAAATCTAGCAAGGCATATCAAGTATATCAAACGTTTTAACTAACATGACCGATTTACGTTGTGTAGGGCACGCCCAGTACAACCAACGTTTACTAGTCCTACGATGTAGTGGGGCCGGCCCAGCACTCCCATCGTATTTGTTGTAGTGGGGCCCGCCCAGCACTCACGACAGAATCGTTGTCACGGAGTACACTCAACGTCGACAACGGAATATAACCTGTGTGCACACGGTACCATATAGCCTCGGGCTCAATATCTCAGTCATGTAGCCAATAGAAATCTCAGAAAATCACATGAAAACATTAAAACATGCCTGCTTATCGTTATCTTTCGTAAAACTTAAGCTTACTCAGCTTGCTCATGAAAAACTGGAAATCGTTTAAAAGTACTTGCTAATCCATACTTTACTTTAAAAGATATTGTTTCAACTACTTTTCATAAGGTCATTAACCACGTGCTCGTATATAACCTCATTAGAAAATCTGAGCTCAAAAATCATGCTTGAAACCGTTCTTAAAAACCATGTATCATTCATAGGAAAGCATGTAAAACATATAATCATGAACAACCGTTTAAGAACATTTCGAAATTCACTTTGTCACTCACAGTCTTATCTAGTTCCCCAGTTTGTAGACTCGACCTATTTCCTCTTGGCCTGTCAAATAACCAAAACCGAGCATTAGAACCATAAATAGCTTTGTCTTCCCATGCTCATGAATTTTTAAACAATTGGATTAAGAATCACATTCACAATTCTACTTTCCAGATTTTCCAGATTCCATACCCTAACTTCCAACACCCATAACTTCCTCTATACTTAACCAAAATTAATTAAATACACATCAAACTATTCCTTTTCGAACACTCTACAACTTACCTGAAGAAATGAAAATGAGATTCTCAACCAATTTTCCCAGAATTGCCCCGAAATCAGACAACACAGATTCGAGGTTCTCTGCTACCCTTTATCTTCCTCCTGAAATTAACCCTACCTAAAGTCATTTTTGGCTCACGAATTATTCATGAAAGTTGTAGGATATGGAATAAGATTTCTAACCATACCAAATTGAGCTTCTGATTCAACTTGTACACCCCAGAATGCTCAAAACATCAGAGAAAACCAGAGGTCCTCCTGCTTTGCTCGAAAATCCTGTGCTCTGTTTTCCATTCCAAAAACCATCACCTTCTCATACGATTTAGGTCAAGCTTCCTTCATGAAATTTGTTAGAAAATGAACTAAATTTCAAGAAAATTAAACCTCACCTCTTGATTCCTTCTGTGTAGCTCAAACCGACTAAAAAACGAGAGGTTGCCAGGTTGAACACAGATTGCAATGGCTGGCTTTGCATCAGCTTTTCCCTATCTTCTTCAACCTCAAACCACGAAATTATTCTTCTTCTTCCTCCTTCACTCTCTCCTTAAAGTGCTCTGAAAGTTTGAATGGAAAAGGATGAGAAATGAGATGGAAATGGGTTGAAAAAGAGTTTAGGCGGTGGTGGGTTTTTGAGCTGTCATTTCCCATCTTCTTTCTTTTCTTTTTTTTTTTCACTTTTGTTTTGCTGATTTCTTTTCTTTTTTTTTTTCCTTTTTCCTTTTCCTTTTCCTTTTCCATTTATTTTCTTTTCTTTCTTCTTTTAACTTAGTAATCCCAACAATTTAAACCAACAATAGATGACAAGAGAAAATTATCTAAGGGAAAGTCTCGGGTTTACAAGTTTGATGAGCAGCTGTTTGAGGCTTGGGAGCGATTCAAAGAGCTGTTGAGGAAGTGCCCTCAGCATGGCTACCCCGATTGGCTTCATGAGGTTCGATTATTTTATAATGGCTTAACTCCTAGTACAAAAACGATAGTTGATGCAGCTGCAGGTGGGACTCTGTTGTCCAAGACTGTTGAGAATGCTAGGACTTTGCTGGAGGAAATGTCCACCAATAGCTATCAGTGGCCATCTGAGCGGTCGGGACCGAAAAAGATTGCTACTGGAGTGTTCGAGATTGACAACGTAAGTGCACTTCAGGCCCAAATGTCTTCCATTGCTAATGCATTTTGAAAGTTTTCAGGTACAGGGAGTACTCAATCGATTGAGTCTGCAGCTGCCCTTGCATCCCAGACTCAGGAGGAAAATCTCGAGTAGGTTCAGTATGTCTCTAATTTTAATTCTAGGGGGTACAATAATAGTTCTACACCTACACATTATCACCCTAGTAACAGAAATCATGAGAATTTTTCGTATGCAAATAATAAGAATGTTCTGAATCCTCCTGGCTTTACTCCTCAAAGTCAAGAAAGTAAAAAATCTCTAGAGGATCTCGTTGGAGCTTTTATTGCAGAATCAAGTAACAGATCAAATAAGCTTGAGGAGGCCGTGATTGCCATAAACACCACTGTCAATGGTCATTCTGCAGCCATCAAGAACATAGAGACTCAGCTGGGACAACTGGTAAGTGTTGTCAACACGATGAATAAAGGTAAAGCCCCAGCTAAGCAAGAGAAATCTTCATTGGAATACTGCAAGGCCATCACTATGCATCACGAGGAGGAGACTCAAGTAGCTGAGGAGGATGAGACTACTGAAACTGAGGAACTCACTGGAGAAGTTGAAGAGGGCACCACCTCAAATGAAGCTACAAAGCTTATACCTGAGCCCTCTATCCCTTCTCCTACTGTTTTAGTTCCTAAGTCAAAGAATAGGAAAAAGAAAAATTCTAAGGCTCAGTTTAATAAGTTTCTTGATGCTTTTACAGGGTTGACTGTTAATATTCCTTTTGCAGATGAATTGGAGAAGATGCCTCATTAGAAGAAATTCATGAAGTAATGGCTCATCAAGAAGAAAAAGGAAAAGCAGATGGAAACTGTATACCTCGCATCGACATGCAGTGCTCGTGTCCAACAGAAAGTACCAGAGAAATTGACTGATCCAGGGAGTTTTACTATTCCTTGTAATTTTGGTACTTATTCATGTAGAGCATTATGTGATCTAGGGGCTAGCATAAATATCATTCCATTATCATTGTGCAAAAAGCTAAATATAGGAGAGATAAAATCTACTACTGTTTGGCTCCAGTTGGCTGACCAGTCTGTAGTTAGTCCTTATGGAATTGTGGAGAATGTTTTGATTAAAGTAGGTAGATTTTTCCTTCATGTGGATTTCTTTGTTTTGGACATTAAAGAGAATCCTGCCATGCCTATTATATTAGGGAGACCATTCCTTGCTACAGGGAGGGTCATAATTGATATTGAGCACATGGAGCTAACCATTAGAGTTCAACAGGAGAACGAGATCCTAAAAGCTTTTGAGGACCCTAAGAACACATCAGCGACCATGTTGGTGGGATACAGGAAAGGTGCTAGGAAGAGCACTGTTGATGGAACACCTGACATTAGACCACCTTGATGCCTATTCGGTCAACACGTCGAGCTAATGACGTTAAACAAGCGCTTATGGGAGGCAACCCAAGTAAGTTCAGTTGTGTTTTTCTTTGTGTTTTTTTTTTATTTTTTGCTTTTGTTTTGTAGGTCTTGGTCCCAGTTTCTCCCTTGCTTGCAAGCTTCCATTAAAAGAAGTCATCGTCCTTCCAGGCCAGTATTGTTCACTCCTCCTACTCTTTTATTGTTCTCATGATTGATGATGCCTTATTTTCTTTATACATTGAGGACAATGCATGTTTTAAGTTTGGGGGTGGAATAGCATGTTTGTGGAGCCCTTGAACATCTGAGTTCGGGCTATAGTTTTGAGCTTTCTTTGAATTGAGCATATGGTTGTTTTCTGGATGTTTTTTTTTGCATGACTATGATTTCCTAGGATAGGCTTTCTTGTCAATTTTTAAGCTTTCGATGAGTTGTAAGCATGAGTGCCCAAAAAGGGAGACTTTTTAAACTTTTTCTAGGAGATGTCTTGCAAGAGTAGAGTATTTGTCTTGGCTAGATTTGGATTCGAATGCTTAGGAGCAAATTATTAGATTCATATGCTTGTTGTCACCTCCATAGGTGTAGGGAAGAGCTAAAGAGTTATTTTTTTTGCAAATTAGCATGTTTGATCTTGCTTAGGAGGAAAGAAAAGAATATATGCTTATCATGCTCATAAAGAAAAATCATTCGTGTTGTTACAAATTGAAAAGAAAAAAAAATGCCATGGCTTGTGCACAGTTTGCAATGAGTAATAAAGATTTAGGCAAAAAGAGCTACCCCTGTTGTGATCAGTTAGGCCAACCAGAGAAAACTTGGGTTAAGGGTCCCTGCAATAGGTGTGTGAAAGCTAGTGCCACATATAAATGCTTGATTTAATTTTCAATTAAAAGCACCTAAGTATGGAGGAAAACAAACTAATTTGTTCCATTGACTCGTTAGTGAATCCTTAGTGCCAGTGTAGAGGGAAATGAGTTGAGAGTTTAGTAATCCAATCTCGGGCTGGTAGAGTCTGATCTCGTTAAGTTAGATCTCGCTTGTGCAAGTTAATTTTGGAAAACTTTTGATTTATCTCCCTCATTGGTCCTTATGTGCATGTCTCTTGATTGCTTGATTATTGACTTTTGAGTCTTGAGGATTGGGTCATGTTTGTTGCATCCATTCTTCCATCGTATGCTTGATTTTTAGTTTGCTCGAGGACTAGCAAAAGCTTAAGTTTTGGGGTGTTTGATAGCGAGTATAGCTAGCTATTTTCCTCTGATTAATTAAGCTAGTCTTTTACAATTATTTGGCCAAATTTATGCATTTATATGTTTTATTTGTAGGAAGTATGTGTTTGAAGCTTAATTGAGAAATTGGAGTCAAATGGATTTCATTTATGCATAAAAAAAAAATCATAGCGTCGAAACGCTATGTGACTAGCGTCGCGACGCTAGGCAATTTTCCAGAATCCGTGATTTCGCGGTAGCGTCGAGACGCTACCCTCACAGCGTCGCGACGCTACGACCAATTTTTGCTTTATTTAAAGATTGCGATTAGGGTTGATTGGGGGACTTTTTTGGTGACTTTGGAGCCGTAAAACAGAGAGGAAAGGCTGCTGTGAAGGCTGAAGCAAGTGGAGAAAAGTGGATTTCAGGCTTTGTTCGTGGAGATCGTGACGGGGACGTGCGGTCTCGGCTCACCTAGCGCTTATTTCTCTTTTCCCTTACTTTAGTTAGTTTTTATGGCTTATTTAGATTTAGTTGATATTGTAACACGGATTATGTGTGGCTAAGTTTAATTCTTAGGGACTGATGTAGCCGTTGGGCACTTTATGGATTGATTTTATGGTTTTATGCTATTGATTTCATTTATGCATAATGTATGTTTAATGCTTTCAATTTACTGGCCATGAATTGAATGTTGATTGTGATTAAATCTAACTCGGGAGAGAGGATTTAGCTTAGAACTCATTATGCATAACTAGAATTTAGCTAGAAATCGGGAGATAATAGTTAATTCTAGAAATCGTTAAAAAGGTTAACCTTAATGCCTTGCATGTTTAATGAATTTAGATAGGGATATCGGGTTCATTGCATGTGGGAGAATCATGTATGCTCGGGAGAGATATGTGTGATTTTAGTTTCCCAAGATTTATGAATCATAACATGTCATTAAACCATGAATTAATCCATAATCCCAATTGGTGAAATCAATTCCCTAAGACCGTTGTCATCAATTGTTTGTCACTATTTTATTGCTTTGTGTTAGATTTCCATTATTTCTCACTTTGTTTGGTTCCCTAAATACAATTGGACAAGATTATTTTCGGTAATTAGATTTGATTAAAAATCCAATCCAGAGGACGACACTCGATTTCAAAATCACTTTACTATTACTTGACCCGTGCGCTTGCGATAGGAAAATTCCACATCAGAGGCTCTTTGGACTTATAGGACAGCTTATAAGACTCCTCTAGGTATGTCTCCCTATAGGTTAGTATATGGAAAAGCTTGCCATTTACCGTTAGAGCTTGAGCATAAAACATTTTGGGCTTTGAAGAAATTGAATTTTGATTTGAGTCGTGCAGGTGCAATAAGAATGTTGTAGCTTAATGAATTAGAGGAATTTCGTCAGTTTTCTTATGAAAATGCGAAAATGTATAAGGAGAAGACTAAGCGGTGACATGATAAGAAGATAAAAACTAAAGAATTCGTTAAGGGTCAGAGAGTCTTGCTTTATAACTCTAGATTGAAATTGTTTCCTGGAAAATTAAAATCCAAATGGTCTGGACCATTTGTTGTGATTGAAGTTTTTCCTCATTGAGCAATTACTTTGAGAGATGAAAAAGATGGGCGAGTGTTCAAGGTTAATGGACAGCGAGTGAAGCATTATTGGGGAGAGGAATTCTGTTCGAAATATCCTTCCCTAAAATTGGTTGATGAATAAGCGAGCGAGAGTTTTACGGGATCATTTCGTATAGCAATATTTTTGGCTCCCAGGGTTGTTGCGATTTTGTTTTTCGTTGATTTGATTTGATTTTAATTTGAATTATTTTGAATTATTTTTTTGTTTATTTGGATTTCTTCTAATTTATTTTAATTCGTTGGTATTTTTAAATTTTCGTGGATTTTATTTTTGGTTTATTTATTTATTTGGCCGATTTAATTTTAAATTAATCGGGTTTGTTTAGATTTAATTTTAGTTTGAATTTTCGATTATTTCTGTTTAGATTAGGTTAATAATATATAGTTCCTAATTTATTCGGCTAAAATAAAATAAGATATGATTTGATTTTGGCGGTTTGAATTTGATTTGAATTTTCCCGTTTAAAAAGATTCTTCTAGAAGGAAATCTTGTTGCTCAGTTTGTTTTTGCAATCTTTTGGTTAGAGCAACCATATCACCAGAATATTACGGATGTGGTTATTAATTAAATATTTTACCGTTGGGATTTAAATTTTTTGTGGGCAGGTAAAACGTGTGGGCATCTGGTGCTTCCACGTGTTGCGTAGGGGAGATCGAACGGTCTAGCCGTTGGACAACACATCAAGCATTTATCTGGCGATTAAATTTTACCATTTTTTGGAATTTAATTTCCCATGATTACTTGCAAAATAAACGGTCATATTATTTAATTGTAGCAGATCTTTTCGGTTAGGATCATTAGTGTTGGAGCCCTATTTAATCAAATACACGATACGTTTTTCCTTCATTTCATCTTCATCTACCGTTTATTCTCTACTTCAGTTTTTCTTTCGTTTTTCTTTTTTTTTTCTTTTTCCGTTTCTGTGAGTGAAAATATACTGTAAGATTGAGATGGCTAAGACTAGAGGAAGAAGGGAAAGAGATACTGAGGAAGAAGAGGTGCCAATTACACCTGAGGCACCAAAGACGAAAACTAAGAGAAAAACTCTAGAAAAAAGAGAAGCCAAAAGACGGAGAAGGCAACAAAGAGCTGAAGCAACAGAGGTAGTGAGGAAAGTGATTGAGGATATAACTGAAGAAGTGGCTGGAGAAAAACAACCAAAAGAATCTGAAGAAGTGGCTGAGCAGCCGAAATAACCAGAAGAGGAAAAAAATATAGAGCAGGGTGATCAAACGACTGGAGTTCAGAGGAAAACTCAGGAAAAGCAAGCAGAGGATGTGTCGGAACAAGGGAACGATCAAAGAGCACAAGAGCAGCAGGTTCAGGCGGAGATTTTGCCGGAACCACCGCGTCGCCGCCGCCGCAAGCAGAAGGCGGGACGTATCAAGGTGGTTAGGGTCGACAGTTCATCTCCATCAACATCAGAATCTGAGAAAGAGAATACAGAAAAAGAGGATCAAGAGAAAGAGGAAACTGAGAAAAAGGCGGAAGAAGAGATCCTGATGAAGCAAAGGGGCAAAGGAGTTGCTGAAGCAGCAGTCGAAGCAGAGGAGGTTGAAGCTGAGGAGCTAAGAATGCCATATGCGCGCTTCATCATTGATCTTGCCCGAGCAAAATATCTGGAAATGCTAAAGAGGGACTTCTTGTTTGAAAGGGGATTCAGTGATGACTTGCCTCACTTCTCGCGTGCTGGTATTACCAATCACGGATGGGATCAGTTATTTGCAAAACCGGAGTCGGTAAACTCAAACATTGTTCGTGAATTTTACGCGAACATAGATGATCAAGAAGGATTCCAAGTCATGGTCCGAGGGGTGGCTGTTGATTGGAGCCCAGGAGCAATCAATTCTCTTTTCAACCTCCAAGACTTTTCGCATGCTGGATTTAATGAGATGGTAGTGGCACCATCTAACGACCAATTGAACGCGGCTGTTAGAGGTTGGCATTGAAGGGGCCCAATGGAGATTATCAAAGACGGAGAAACGCACTTTCCAGGCAGTCTACTTGAAGAGTGAGGCTAACACATGGTTGGGCTTCATCAAGCTGCGTTTGCTTCCAACAACCCACGACTCGACAGTATCTCAAGACCGAGTGCTTCTGGTATTTGCTATTCTATGTTCTTTGAGTATTGATGTTGGAAAAATTATTTTGAATGAAATTTATAATTGCTGGCGAAAGAAGGTTGGTAAATTATTCTTCCCAAATACAATCACTATGCTGTGCAATAGGGCAGGGGTGCCTACGACTCCAGACGATGTCATTCTGCTTGACAAGGGAATTATTTATACACCCAACCTAGCGAGGCTTTAGCGGACGCAAGAAGCTCGATAAGGAGGGTTGGTATGTGGCATCCATCAAATCTTAGAGCAACTTCAACTGTCGGCCAGTAGACAGGAGTATGCTGAGAGGCAAACTCAGACCTACTGAACCTATGCTAAAAGAAGGGATGCCACACTTAGGAGGGCCTTGCAATCTAATTTTTCAAAGCCTTATCAAGACTTTCCAGTATTCCCCGATGATCTGTTCAATCCCTGCTTTCCGCCCCCGCCAGTTGAAAGAGAGGAAGAAGAGGAGGAAGATCAGGGTCAGGAGGATTGATGAAGAAAGAAAAGTTGGGCGAGCATAATTTTTGTTCGAATATTTTTGTTGCTCACGTATTGCTGACCCCGATTTCTTTTTATGTTTTTCTGTTTTTGCTTGTTTTTATTTTTTTGTTCCTAGGCCACCAGTTTATCTGTTTCATGTAAATCTTTTTAGTTGTCTTTAATAAAATTTCCAAAGTTGTTTCCGTTCTAAGCACTGAGCATTCCTAACTTAACTAATTTTCTTCTGAATTTTTGAAGCTTGGACTAGTTAGCTTAATTAGATCAAGGTGTTCTGATCTCCAGAAACCTTTTGCTTGAGCATTTCTTCTAGCCTGGTCATCGCTGCGGCAAGAAGATTTTGAGGTAGTGTTGACTTATTTGATCCACCTTAAGCTTAATTCTAGTCCCACGCTTAGTTTAAAATTCAGATAGAAAAAGTATTAAGTTTGGGGGTATATTTTTTCATGTTAATAATTCATTGGGGACAATGAATGATTCAAGTTTGGGGGACTTTTAGCTGTTCCGCTTGTTTTGCTCGAGCATTCCTCTCCTTCATAATTATTTTTTCTAGGTTATTGAGTAACCAGGGACATTTGTGACACCCACAGTTTGTATTTGAGTCAAAAGATAACCTAGGAAATATTGAAAAATGATGAAAAAATTATTTGCTAAAAAAAAGTTTGTCAATTTTGCTGAGAAAATTCATAGAGCAAAAGTTTTGAAGGATGAATGATAATCTAGCAGTTTTCTGTCTCTCAGGGCTTAGGTGAGCTTCATCATAAAATGACGCCATTCTGAGAAGCAAGGGATATAATAACTAAGGATTTTTGAGCTTAGCAATGAGTATTTAGCCTAGTTGGTGATGAGTTTTGAGGCAAGGGTATACTGCACCATAAAGTGGGTCATCCCATGCTTAAAAGCTTATGACTGTACGACTGCTTTAAGTCTGAAGAACAAAAATACAAACCCCTTAAAAATGTGTTTAAAAATGTCTGATAATAGAGCTAGGTTGTGGCAAGTTCTTAGGATTGAGTTAAAGGTGGTGATTATTTGTCCATGCCAGAAGAATTATTTTGCTGCAGCAATACTTGGTTTTTCAGAATGCTGAGGTAAAGGTTAAAGGTAGTGTTGGATTATCTATTTTGATTAAGTTATTCTATGTCTAATGTTTTTGGATTCTGAAGGGAAGGTTAGTTAGTATTGCTCGGGACGCGCAATAGTTCATGTTTGGGGGTAAGATAACTCTCCAAAAGGGAGTTATTTAGGCCTTAATTCTATAGTGTTTTGTGTGTCATTTGTGTTAAATAGGGTTGCTTTTAGATGAATATTATATGTTTTAACCCATTTGGAAGAATGGATGCTTTGGAAGTTATTTTGTGAAAAATATATTGCTGAGCAACTTGAGGGAGCAAAATCTGTGATCCAGCAAAGCAGGGAGCAAAACGGCCACATAAGCAATTCGTAATCCATTTTAATGAGCTGAAGTTAGTTGAATTAATTACGGATCTAAGAAGCTTGGAGAGACTGCCACATGTCCAATTTGACCTAATTAGGGCTTTCTGTCACTCTATAAAAGGGAAGAGTCGTCTCAAGTCAAAGATATTCAATTCCAATTTGAAGAAGAAAAGTCCTATTCCATTCGTGGAGGTTTACTTCCCATCTTTGGGAGCCAAATAGAGGAGGAAAGATTGGAGACTTCAAGAAGACCATTAGCTACGGATCTAATCAAGGGAATTAATCTTTTCTTGTAATTTCTTGTAGTTATGGATGCACACACTCAGATTGTAGCGTGTGTTGTTATGAACTTGATGAACTAAATCTACTTAGGTGTTGGTTAGGAGTTATGTAATTACCGTGCTTTATTCTCTATGCAATATATGTTGATTTGAGCATCTTGATTATTTGTTCTGCCTATTCCTATTTTGTGCCCGCCTGGCCAGCCCGGTATGAATATCACTTCTTAGTTTCAGGGATGATTTGAGAAGTGTGTGACATTGAATCACACTAGACCATTATGTGTTGGTGAACGCCAGTGACTGAGTTAGGGATAACCAATTGCCTAGTGCTTGATCTGTAGCACGTCATTGGAGTTGAAACACATTCCAAAAAATCCAGAGTTCTGGGAGGATCCTGCTGATAAGACTGCAAAAGAATTGCCTAATCAATAATATTGCTAGAGCATCTTTTAAAACAATTACTAAAATCCTGACCAACGCCTGTTTCCAATCTGTCTGCTTTATCCGTTTATTTTCTATTCTGTCATTTCTTTTGCTTCAACATTTTATCAAAAAATCAATCATTTTAACAAACCTTGAAACCATTAAAAAGTTACACAAGATAGGTAAAGTGAGAGTTATTCAGACCCGTGGATACGATAAATTACTTATCACTTGCTGCGGATTGTGTATGCTTGCACAGTATTCTAGAGCTTATTTTTGCTATATTTTTACCCCACTCTAGAAACCCAACAATACCCCCACTCGCATGTCTCCTACACGAACGTGTTGGATCATGACGTTTGTTTCAAATAGAAAGTGGGTCATATCCATAGTGTCACTAGGATAAAGCACCCTGTCTTATCCCTATACTATAGACCCTTTAGGCTGTATCTTGAACAGTGATCCCTGTATTACTCTAGGTACAGTTCAAGACTCATACTACAACCGAGGATGTCTAGTTTATTGGATTAGGGTTATTTATGCAAAGACAAACATAATATAACTAATAACACTTAATTGAAAAATACATCAATATTATTTCATTAATACTCGATCAATCGTTACATTCACTATCTACGAGTTTTAGGGCATAAAACCCAACAAAACCGACTTACCATACTCATAGGATAAGCCAAATCTGGTCGGGAACAAACCATTGCATACATAAGACTTCCCACGACTTTTGAATAAGGAACATCCTTCATCTTTTTATCTTTTTTTTGTTTCAGGTGACTGTTTTATGGACAACTTAAAATGTCTAGCTAAAGGCACATTCACAGACTTTGAGCTATTCATTTTGAACTTACTGACCACCTTCTTCATATATTCAGATTGTGTTAAACAAAGGACATTTTCTTTTCTTTCTTTAGTAATTTCCATGCCTAAGATCTTTCTAGCTTGCCCAAGATCTTTCATTTCAAATTCACTTTTCTGCAGACATTTAACTTCATTAATCTCATGGTTATCACTAGAAATCAACAACATATCATCAACATAAATCAAGAGATAAACATCAACACTTTGTTATCCTCTTATAATAAACACAATGGTCATACAAGCTTCTACTAAAACCATTTGAGAGTATAAAAAAATCAAACCTTCTATTCCATTGTCTAGGAGACTGCTTCAAGCCATAGAATGACCGTTTAAGAAGACATACCTTTGATTCTTATCCTTTCTTCTCAAATCCCGGAGGCTGTTTCATGAAGTTGTCTCATCTAAATCGCCATTCAAGAAAGCTATAGTGACATCAAGCTGTTCTATTTCTCAATTAAAATAAGTAGTCATAGACAACAAGACTCTTATAGTTGAGTGCTTAACAACTGGTGAGTATACCTCATTATAATCTACTCCATGTTGCTGTGTAAATCCTTGTGCTACTAACCTAGCTTTGTACCTAGGTTTCTCATTTTCAATAGCTTGAGATTTAATTTTATACACCAATTATAGTCAACTATTTTCTGCCCCTTTGGTTTTTCAACAAGCTCCTATGTTTTGTTTATTTCAAGTGAGTTGATTTCTTCTTCCATTGTTTTAACCCTAAGAAGACTACCTTTTGATTTTAGAGCTTCATCAAAAGTATTAGGTTCAGTATCAATTAACTCAGTAGCTACAGTCAAAGCATAAGAAACAAGGTCTGCTTATCCATACCTCCTTGGTGGTCGAATCTGTCTTCTGGATCTATCCCTTGTCAACTGATAATCACTGCTCTCAGCTTCTTGCTGCACCTCTGTACTCGAGCTACTGCTTTCATGAATTTCCTCTTGGACTTCACTCAGTGATTGTGAAGTAGTCTGCCCGCTATCATGCCTTGATATGTTGTTTTCTATTTGCTTTTCTAGCCCCACCTCGAGCTCAACATTTTCCTTTTCTTTAGGTGTTACTTTTTCAACTTCCTTCATGTAAGGCATAATAGATTCATGAAATATTACATCTCTACTTACAAAAGTTCTTGAACCTCCTTCAAGTGACCAAAACTTGTAACCTTTTACTCCATCTGGGCATCCTAGGAACATACACTTCTTTGCTTTTGGTTGTAACTTATCTTGCCTTATGTGAGCATAGGTGATAACTCTCCAAAAGGGAGTTATTTAGGCCTTAGTTCTATAGTGTTTTGTGTGTCTTTTGTGCTAAATAGGGTTGCTTTTAGATGAATGTTACATGTTTTAACCCATTTGGAAGAATGAATGCTTTGGAAGTTATTTTGTGCAGAATATATTGATGAGCGACTTGAGCGAGCAAAATCTGTGATCTAGCGAAATACAGAGCAAAACTGCCACGTAACAGCTCGTAATCCATTGTAATGAGCCGAAGTTGGTTGAGTTATTTTCGGATCTAAGAAGCTTGGAGAGCCTTCCACGTGTACAATTTGACCTAATCAGGGCTTGCTATCACTCTATAAAAGGAGAAAGCCGTCTCAAGTCAAAGGCATTCCACTTTTGGAGAAGGTCATTTCCCATTTCCATCTTTGGGAGCCGAATAGAGGAGGAAGGATTGGAGACTTCAAGAAGACCATCAACTACGGATTTGATCAAGGGAATTAACCTTTAATTATAATTTCTTGTAGTTGTGGATGCACATGCTCAGATTGTAGTGTGTGTTGTTATGAACCTTATGAGCTAAATTTACTTAGGTGTTGGTTAGGAATCATGTAATTGTCGTGCTTTATTCTCTTTGCAATATATGTTGATTTGAGCATCTTGATTATTTGTTGTGCATATTTCCATTTTGTGCCCGCCTGGCCAGCCGGTATGAATATCACTTCTTAGTTTTAGGGATGATTTGAGAAGTGTGTGGCATTTAATCACACTAAATCATTATGTATTGGTGAACGCCAGTGACTGAGTTAGGGGTGACCAGTTGCCTAGTGCTTGATCGGTAGCAAATCATTGGAGTTGAAACACATTCCAAAAAATCTAGAGTACCGGGAGGATCTTGCTGATAAGACTGCAAGAGAATTGCCTAATCAATAATATTGCTAGAGCATCTTTTAAAACAATTACTGAAATCCTGACCAACGCTTGTTTCCAATCTGTCTGCTTTATTTGTTTACTTTCTGTTCTGTCATTTCTTTTTCTTCAGCATATTATCAAAATCAATCATTTTAACAAACCTTGAAACCATTAAAAAGTTATACAAAATAGATAAAGTGAGAACTATTCAGCCCCGTGGATACGATAAATTACTTATCACTTGCTGCGGATTGTGTATGCTTGCACAGTGTTCTAGAGCTTATTTTGCTATATTTTTACCCCACTCTGGAAACCCAACAATAGGCCATACAACCAAAAACCTTTAAGTGTGACAAATTAGGTGGGGTCCCTGTCCATACTTTTTGTGGTATCTTATTATTCAGGGCTGTTGAGGGACTGCGGTTAATCAAATAACAAGCTGTTTTTACTGCCTCTTCCCAAAAAGTCCTAGACAAACCAACTTGGCTAGCATACATCTAACCATTTCTAAAATGGTGCGATTATATCTCTCAGCCAAACCATTTTGTTGGGGTGTTTCTCTAACAGTAAGATGCCTTTCAATTCCTTGTGACTTGCACAAACCATTAAACTTTTGATTTAAGAACTCCAAACCATTGTCACTACGCAACACTTTAACCTTCTTATCAGTTTGGTTTTGTATTGCAATTAACCAGTCTTTGAAAACTTGAAACACCTCATCCTTTTGTTTCAAAATAAAGACCCAAAGCTTTCTACTATAATCATCAATTATGGAGAGAAAGTAACTAGCTCCACCATGAGTTTTCACCCTTGATGGCCCCCATAAATCAACATGAATATATTCTAGCTTTGATTTAGTGCAATGTGTGGCAGTTCCAAATCTTACCTTGGTTGCTTTTCCTAAAACATAGTTTTCACATAATTTTAAATCTACTTGTTTTAGGCTTCCCAACAACCCTTGGTATGACAAACAATTTAGGCCTTTTTCACTCACATGCCCTAATCTTTTGTGCCATAGTTCGGTTAAATCTTGACTTGATTCTACAACTAACATTGTATCTTTCTTTACAGCCTTCCCATTTAAAATGTATAGCCCATTAATCAAGCTCCCTTGCATCTTAAGTAAAGATCCCCTATATATTTTAAGACTCCCATCTACAACTTAAAATTGTACCCTGTTTTGTCTAGAGTACCAAGTGAGATAAGATTCCTTTTCAAATCAAGAATATAACTCACTTCAGAAAGGATTTTTACCTGACCATTATACAGCAACAATTTAACAGACCCTATTCCCTTTACACAACAACTTTGATGATTTCCCATTAGCACCTTACCTTCTTTTATAGGTACAAAATCAATTAGTAGATCTTTATCATATGTCATATGAAAGGTACAACCAGAATGTAAAACCCATTCATCAGATATTTCCCTCTCAGACACGGAAAGGACCTCAGATGAATCATAACCATATGTTATATTAGGTGAACTATCTTCCTCCTTACGATCTTTATCCTTTTGTTTTAAATCTGGACAAAATCTCCTAATATGACCTTCCTAGTTACAATGATAGCATTTTCGTGATCTACCCTTGGATTTTGAACGACTTTTATTTCTATTTCTATTCCAATTTTTCTTCTCTGTTCTTCCTCTGGTATGAAGCGCTTCACCATCTTTTTTTTCTACTTTTAGTTCTAAATTTCTAGACCTCAAAGCTCCCAAAACAATTTCTAAAGTTAGGCTATCCCTCCCATATTTTATAGCAGACTTAACTTTTTTTAAAGTCTCGGGTAATGAATTTAACAAAATAACAACCTAATTCTCTGTGTCTACTTTTCGCCACAGTTCGTTAAATCAACAACAATTTTTGTAAATTCATCTAGGTTTTCCTCTAGATCCTTAGACTGATCCATACGAAAACCAAATAGCCTCTCCTTTAGATAAATTTTATTTGGGAGTGATTTAAACATGTAGAGAGATTCAAGCTTCGACCATACCTTTATTGCTGTTTCTTCTTCTCCAATCTGCCGCAAAACATTATCTGCCAGATACAAGATAATCGTGCTATACGCTGTCTGACCCATCCCCTTATACTCACTCTCCTTGATCAGTTCCGCAAGCTAGTTGAATTTCTCCAGTGCTTTCACAACCTTCTGTTGCACTAACAGTGCTTTGAACTTGCATCTCCATAGGAAAAAATCCCATTTCCCATCGAATTTATCTATTTCGAAATGAGCTGCCATCACTGCAAGCACTCAAACGTGAAATTCTTCTCTGTTTCCTAATGTATCAGCCGACTCTGATACCAATTATTGCGATTAAACCAACAATTTGTACACTAAAAAACTAACCAGCCCACGCACTCTATCGATCAACCGAAGAAGAAAAGAAAATAAAGAGAATCAGAGAAGGAAGAAGAAATTGACGCCAGAGAATTTAAAGTGGTTCGGCCAAAATGCCTACATCCACTGGAGGAGGGAACTTCACTATTTCAACTGCTCAACCGTTTACACACAGAAGAAACAATTGCTCTCTCTCACACTCAGACCCCTGAGACCTTAGCCGTTTATAACAAACTCTGATTTACAATCACGTGCTTCTCTCACCACCCAACTTGGACCTTTATGAAATAAGCCCAAATTTAATACATGAGTAAAATCCCAAAGAGTATCCCGAGCCCACTACATTATAAGTCATAATTTCTCATAATATATCATCAATCGAATATCCATCTTTACGATGTTGAACTAAAAGAAAAATGGTAGAGAGTATTTTTGACCTAGTATAAAATAGAGCATCGTTAAGTTTTAAATGTATGGATAATATATTAAATGAGTTAAATTTATGGTCATGAACTGGCTTAAAATATGACAATATCTCGAAGAAGAGTGGAGAATTTTCACCTTTTTGGATGTTTAGCTGTAGCTAGCTACAGTAGTACAAGTTTCTTCTATTCATAAATTCAACCATCGGCTGCATGACTTTGAAAAGTACTCTCTCTATGTTGATGGGTTAGTGATAATTGATACATCTCTTTCGTGTGTATGCCAAGTTTACACTATCCAAAAAAAAAAAAAAAGAAGAGAAAAGCTCAAACTGAACAATGCAAGACGAAATAGACTATAATTTGAAGATGAAGTTATATGCATACCTGAAACATGGAACTTTGTGGGGCTTTGCATTAATGAACAAAAGTAGTTTAAGTAATAGTCTCAGATAAAGGAAAATTGATTTGAGGGCTTTTTAAAGTGGATTGATATTGTTTATTATGAGTGGAGATTAGAAAATTATGTCGACAAACGAAGAAGCTGCATCTACAAATCTCAATCACAATGTTCATTGTGCCTTTCCTTTTTGCTGCGTGCACTTGAGAAGTCATCAACATTTGTCTTTTTCTTCGACATGCTTAATTGGCTAAATTTATGTTTTACTTTATGTTTTTAAAATCTTATTAGTTAGGAAATTTCAATTTTATTCTCTTATGTTTTAAAATTTTTATGAGTAAACGTAATAGTTGGTCAGTGATATTGAATCTGCGTATAGTTAACTAGTTAAAATATATATTGATGTAGCTGGTTGATAGTTATTTAGGCCCTCGACCATGTGTATGGCATATGCCTTCATTTATTTTGTTAGGCTGCCCCTTGTAAGCCTATATAAAGGCTGGATTCCTTTAGTTTGATATAATAAGATCAATTCTAGTTCTTTCATATTCTCGGCTACATCAAGATTGGTACCAGAGCATCAAGACTTGGGCACAATCTTTATGGCAACCAAGAAAGTTTCGACCAACATCATGGGAGACTCTTCTTTGGTTAGAAAAGAGGCGAAGCCTACCACCGTCCTCTCACCACGATCAACAACCGTACGCTTGCTGTTGGTTGAACAAGACATGAAAATCTTGAAGAACGATGTGGGTGAGATCAAGAAAATTTTGGAGATGATTTGTGAGAAATGGGCAGCAAAACCGAACAGATTAATATGAATATAGCAGCACAAAAAAACCTGGGAAGAAGTCAACAAGATCGCCTAGGAGAGAACAGTAGAGCAAAACAACAGCAAGAAAAACAAATAATCAAACAAAGAACAATCCAGGAATGGGATGTGGCTCCAAGAAAGTATCAAGATTTCAATGACAATCCTTTGTATAAACACTAGAACAAATTTGGCTTTTAATGTCGGGCATTGCCCGACATTAAACGTCTTTAATGTCAGTCGCTGACCGACATTAAAAACACCGACATTAAAAGTTTTAATGTCGGTCAATGCCCGACATTAAAAGCCACTTTTAATGTCGGTCGCTTTTAATGTCGGGTAATGACCGACATTAAAGGCCCTGTCCGACATTAAAAGTATCCTTTTAATGTCGGTCATAGCTCGACATTAAAAGACTGATCTTTTGTCTTGTTGACCGACATAGATAGTGCGGTTTTAATGTCGGTCGCTTTTAGTGTCGGTCCTTGCCCGACATTAAAAGCTGTGTCCGACATTAAAAGTGGCGACATCAAAAGCGTGCGACATTAAATGTGCGCATTAAAAGTTTGCAAATTTTAATTTTCCCATATAATATGTCCGACATTAAAAATCCATTTTGTATGTTTCAATGACAGGCAATGCCCGTCATCATTTTTATTCAGTATTAAATAAAAAAAAATTGTTGGTTGCAAACGTAGCTAACCAACAGTACAATTTCTTCCTTCTTGTAAACAAAAATAGAATTTGACTTTATAACTTCCAATACAAATAGGTCAATCCAAACACAATTTTTTTATGTCACAAAACCAACTTGAAATACAAACACTTCCATATATCATTTACAATATAATACTTTGGACCACTCGTCCCTCCACAAATTAGATCCAACCAAATATTCCAGAATCAAGCATTTTCAGAAGAGATAACACATATGAACATTCACTATTGAAAAGTATGTACACTATTGAAAAATATGTACACCTAAACAAATCCTCCACTACATATAGACACATTTCAAGGTAATTAATGTATATTCAAGTACACCTAGCTTACACAAATCTGGCAACAAAATTTGCCCATTCTATACGAACCTCGTCGATCTCGTCTTGTGTAAATGCATTCTTTGTGTTAAACTACAACAAAACAAAAACAATTACATGACAAAAGAATGAAAATAAACATAAATTATAATAACATGTAAGGATAATGATAATACTTACAAGTTTAGTTATAGGGGTAGTAGAGTTGTGCATTATTTCTCTTATATATTTTTGCACAAAATACCCACACTCTGTCGAACCTAATTGACGAGGGCACTACAATGAAAAAGAACATACTTGAGTATGCATACAAGATTTCAATGTCTATAATATCTTGAATGTGAATTTACCTTCACTAGTTTCCAACTAATAGCAGATCGATATTGAGGAAGCGAGTGCTTAGCTTGCCACATTCTCAACCCCCTAAATAATTTAAAACATTAGAACAATTCAAGTTTTATTTTTCCTTTTAAACACTACAAAAATTTGAGACACACTTACGTATTTATAGTTCCACTAAACTCTTCTTCAACTTTACTGCGCAAAGAATTCAATATATACACAGTGTTTTCCCGAGGCTGGATCGCAATCAACATCCAATGATGACTATGTAGAATCACAATTTTGATCATATTATTATTTATGAATAAGAAAAGTTACAATGGAGTAAATGTCGCTAGTAAGAATTACTTACCCAGTGTTAAAGGGAATGAGAACTAGTTGATCCAAATCAACCATATCTAGTCTGTTAGATAGATTTCTAGAACGAAGTTCTTGAGACTTCACGTACGATGAGATTGTTGCTTGATCAACCACAAAAAACTTGTTTGTTATCTCGGGATCAAGTACAGTCCAAAGGTAGCTAAAGAAAATAATACAAGTATTCATTAACTCAAACACTTCCAAAGCATAATACATCACCCCCCCCCTCCAAACTCAACTAAACTTGTAAACCAACACGTCAAATACTAAAACTTAAGTTAAGCATTTTTCAAAGCATAATACAAGTATTCATCAACTCAACCACTTCCAAAGCACAATACATCATCCCCCTCCAAACTCAACTAAACTTTTAAAGCAACACCTCCAATAATACAACTTAAGTCAAGCATTTTTTGAAAGAAAATAATACAAGTATTCATCAACTCAAACACTTCCAAAGCATAATACATCACCCCCCCCTCCAAACTCAACTAAACTTGTAAACCAACACGTCAAATACTAAAAATTAAGTAAACCAACACGTCGGATAGTGTCTTACACAAGTTCAATTTCTCCATCCGCGATAGTGTATAGCATGCTGGAGGTAAGAAGATTTTTTTCTCTCCCAACTGAGGAGCCAATTCTGATCTAATGTTCAATTCAACCAAATCCAAACGAGTTTTTAATCCATCTTTTGTTTTGCCAGGAATATCAAGTAGCGTACCAATAGTATTTGCACAAACATTCTTTTCGATGTGAATGACATCTAAACAATGTCGCACATGAAAATATTTCCAATATTCTAACTCAAAGAAAATAGACTTCTTCTTCCAATAACTACTTGCAAGATCTCCATTATTTTTTTCCTTTCCTGCTTTCTTACCAAATGAATATCTGAATTCGCTTGTTTTTGCAAAAATTTCCTCTCCATTTAATGGTTCGGGATTGAAACCCAATTCTTGTTCACCATTGAAATGTTTCTTTTGCTTTCTAAATGGATGGTTATGGGGTAAAAACTTTCGATGCCCAAGATACGCCATCTTTTTTCCTTTAGGCAAATAAGTAGTTGCGGTTTTCTCCCCACAAATTGGACATGCATGATATCCTTTTACTGTACAACCACTCAAATTGCCATACGCAGGAAAATCATTAATAGTCCACAATAAAATAGCTTTGAGAGTGAAAATTTTTTCTTCATGTATGTCATAACATTCTACGCCCTCATTCCAAAGCATTTTCAAATCGTCAACTAGTGGAGCTAAATAAACATCAATGTCATTTCCTGGTTGTTTGGGGCCAGATATTAATGTAGTTAACATAAAAAAATTTCGTTTCATGCACAACCATGGAGGTAGATTATACGTCACCAACATAACTGGCCAACAACTATATCTACTACTAAGATCACCGTGTGGATTGACACCATCCGTAGAAAGAGCCAGACGAAGATTTCTAGGTTATGAACCAAACTCTGGCCACAGATTGTCTACTTGTTTCCACGATAGTGCATCCGCAGGATGTCGTAAGTGTCCATCACTTTCTCGTTTTTTGGCATGCCACTTCAACAAATTCGATATTTCTTTACTTCGAAACATTCGTTGAAATCTTGGAACAGGTGAGAAATACCACATAACTTTTACTGGAACATTTTTCATCACATGGTTCGAATTTTTTCGAAGCTTCCATCTTGATGTTCCGCATATTGGGCATACTTCTACATCAAATAATTCCTTTCTAAACAGACAACAATCATTAATACACGCATGTATCTTCTCATACTTCATTCCAAGCGTACACAAAGTCTTTTTTGCTTGATATGTTGAAGTTGGAATTTCATTAGGGCTTGGTAAGATGGCACGAAGTATTGTCAATAACTCAGTGAAACTTTTATCACTCCATCCAAATTTTGCCTTTAAATTATAAAACTTTACCAAAGTAGATATCTTGGTAAAATTCTTACAATCCGGATATAATGGTTTCTTGGCATCTTCTAATAGTTCCTCAAAAACCTTAGATTTGTCATTAAAATAATCATATGCAGCCTCAAACATTCCTATTGTGTCCTCAACATCATCGTCATCTTCAACTTCAACTTTTCCACTAATAGACGCATTTCTATTGTCTTCCTTATTCGATGGTGATTCACCATGCCAAATCCATGTCTTATAGCTTTGATCGATACCATGAACAAACAAGTGATGTCTTACTATATTCTCATTTTGAAACTTTACATTCACACACTTCAAACATGGACAACGAATGATGTTTGGTCTACTCGAATGTCGTAATCCATTTTCAATGAACATCTCAACTTCAAAGCTATATTCTTCTGACATTCGACTTTTTGTCATCCACGACTTATCCATTACTATAATTTTGTAGCTTGAGAGGTTAATCTACAAAGAAGAACAATTATTACTTAAACTTGTGTACTTTTTAGGCCATTAAGAAGAAAATGAGTGAAAATTGAACTACTAACGAGTTCATTGTTCACTCAAGTCCACGATCTTGACACTAAAAGTCAATATCATGATATAACATCTCAATTGCAAGAGATAACTGAACAAACCATTTCAAAGCATGACTTGAGTATCAATCAACTTCCCAATAAATCCAACTAAAAACATAAACTCACAAACACCTTCAAACCATAACACAAGTATTTCTCAACCCCCCCTCTAACTCAACTAAACTTATAAACCAACACAAACAAACAATTTCAAACCATGCATAACTACTTATTCCTCAACCCTCAACTTAACTAAACTTACAAACTAACACCAACAATTTCAAAACTTAATTTAAGTATTTATCAACTTCCACCTAAACTCAACTAAAAACATAAATTAAAACAACCAACTTTAAAATCCTAATTAAAACATTTCTCAACTTCTCCACTAAACTCAAGAAAAATAACGAATTATAACAAACAATTTCAAGAGATATCTTAAGTATCAATCAACTTCCCAAAAAACTAAACAAAAACCATAAACTCAAACAAACACTTTCAAAGCAAGACTTGAGTATCCATCAACAAACAAACAAATCAACCTAAAAACATAAACTCACAAACACCTTCAAACCATGCATAACTACTTATTCCTCAACCCTCAACTTAACTAAACTTACAAACTAACACCAACAATTTCAAAACTTAATTTAAGTATTTATCAACTTCCACCTAAACTCAACTAAAAACATAAATTAAAACAACCAACTTTAAAATCCTAATTAAAACATTTCTCAACTTCTCCACTAAACTCAAGAAAAATAACGAATTATAACAAACAATTTCAAGAGATATCTTAAGTATCAATCAACTTCCCAAAAAACTAAACAAAAACCATAAACTCAAACAAACACTTTCAAAGCAAGACTTGAGTATCCATCAACAAACAAACAAATCAACCTAAAAACATAAACTCACAAACACCTTCAAACCATGCATAACTACTTATTCCTCAACCCTCAACTTAACTAAACTTACAAACTAACACCAACAATTTCAAAACTTAATTTAAGTATTTATCAACTTCCACCTAAACTCAACTAAAAACATAAATTAAAACAACCAACTTTAAAATCCTAATTAAAACAACCAACCTTATCATTTTCACACACAACACCCAACTTAAAATGTATTTATTCCTCGTTAATTAATTCTTCACCTACACTCTTTCACTTTTGTGTGTGTAAAATATATTCATCCACACACCACCTTTATATTCATCTTCATCTTCTACGAATTAGGTACATGCTTCCACGCCCAAACGGCCAACAAAATTTATTTCCATTGCTGGAAACATGCTCCAATGCACAAACGACCAAAAAAAAAAAAAAACTCTACATTTTATAAAATTAAAAAGAAGCAAAAAAAAGTTTACCACTCAAATCTTAGAAATCAAACAGATCGGACAAAACCGTGTCGGATTTGCTACCCACGACCTCAAATCTACGCACAAACGGCCACGACCACCACTAATTCGTACCGACGAACAGAGACGAGAAGAGAAATGCAGCCGTCAGATCTGGAACCACGACCACAACGAAAGCCCACCTGCCAGAGATTAGAAGAGAACTATCGCCGTCGCCGTCGGTGAGATGAAATGCCGCAGTCGCCGTCGGTGAGAAGAGATGTTGCTGTCAGTGAGAAGAAATGTTGCCGTCTCCGTTAGTGAGAAGAGAAAACTGGTCGCCGTCGATGAGAGGAAGTTGCCGTCGATGAGACCCAGTCGCCGTCGGTCACCCAGTTGCTGTAGATGAGAGGAAGTTGCCGTCGATGGTTGAAGGGAAAAGGAGGCCGTCCGAAGGTTGAAGGGAAAGAAAGGGTTTCACTGTTGGGAGAGGGATGTCTGTCGGGGAGAGAGAAAACTTTACTCTTTTACTGCTTTTTCTTTTTACCATTTAAAAAAAAAATCTTTAAGGTCCAAAATTTCGAAAATGCGCGCGTCCGACATTAAAAGACCCGCGTGTTTTTTTGTCCGACATTAAAAGCTGAGCGCCCATTTTTTTGTCCGACATTAAAGCTATAATTTGTTGTAGTGAAAAGGCAACAAGATTGGATAGACTCCTCGAGTGAAGATGCTGATGAACCATTGTTCTTCCAAACGGAAAGAAAAAGAGGCCATAGATTTCCCTATCAACAACCAGAGAACGATTTCAAGATGAAAATCGATATTCCAACATATAATGGGAAGATGGAGATTGAAGCTTTCTTGGAATGGGTAAGACATGTAGAAATTTTTTTTAGTTACATGAACACACCGGACAACAAGAAAGTAAAATTGGTAGCTCTAAAATTAAAAGGAGGAGCTCAAGCTTGGTGGGATCAACTAGAACTAAATCGCCAAAGATTTGGGAAAAGACCAATTCGAAGATGGGAAAGAATGAAAAAGATGATGAAAGAAAGATTCCTTCCAGCCAATTTTGAACAAATTTTATACAATCAATACCAAAATTATCGACAAGGAACTCGCACGGTCATGGAATATATTGAAGAATTTCATAGATTAGGGGCTAGGACAAACCTTTGAGAAAACCAACAATACTTAGTGGCTCGCTACAAAGGAGGACTAAGAACGAACATGCAAGAACGCATAGCCTTGCAACCAATAGCCTATTTAAATGAGGCCATTGCAGCACTTGCCACAGTGGAAGAACAGATAGCTAACAGGTATAAGCGGAAATATTCGAGAAGAAATGTGGGAGAACAAAGCAACACAATCTCAAGAAATAATGTTACCGAGAGAAGCACCTCACAGAATCCTACTACAGTAACAAAAGGCAAGCAAATAGATATGGGGACAACCAAAGATTCTTTACCTAAAAGAAATGCAAACACCTACTCTAGACCTACCTTGGGTAAATGCTTTCGTTGCAATCAAACAGGATACTTATCTAACAAATGCCCCCAAAGGAAAACTCTTGCCATTGTAGACAATACCAAATTTCAAGAAGACAGTGAGGATACTGACATAGAAGAACAAACTGACTTTCTTGAACCGGATGAAGGAGAACCTTTGTCTTTAGAAATTCAGAGACTTCTTTTGGCTCCAAAAATAGACCCAAGCTATCAAAGGCATGCATTATTGAAGACTCGATGTACAATAAATGGAAAAATCTGCAATGTTATCATTGACAGTGGAAGCACGAAAAATGTAGTAGCGAGCAAATTAGTTTCTACCTTGAATCTCCCATTGAATCCACATCTAGCTCCTTACAAAGTTAGTTCGATAAAGAAAGGAGAAGCCCAAGTGACACAAGTACCATACCTTTACCCATTGGAACGAGCTACAAAGATCAATTCATTTGTGATGTTTTAGACATGGATGCATGTCACATTCTTTTAGGACGACCTTGGCAGTATGATGTTCAAGCAATACATAAGGGAAGAGACAATACATATGAGTTCTCATGGATGGGGAAGAAAATCGTCCTCTTACCAATCAATCCTTGGAAACAATCAGTAACAAACAACATCAAGAAAGGTCAACTCTTTACCCTATCTTCTGGAAAAGATTTTCTGCATGAAAAACAACTCCCTATACTTGGTTTGGTCATTAAAAATTTTGATAATACTGATTCTTCTACTACTATTCCAAGTGAAGTGCAAAATCTATTAGAAGAGTTTAACAAAATAGTGGAAACTCCGAGTACTCTACCCCCCCTCCGTGAGATACAACACACGATAGATTTCTTCCCAGGAGCAATACTACCAAATCTGCCACATTATCGGATGAGCCCACAAGAGTACAAAATTCTTCATGAAAAAATTCAAGAACTTCTAGACAAAGGGCACATCCAACCAAGCATGCCTTTGAATTACAAGATGGAAGTCTTTTATATACTCCGGACTTGAAACGATAATTGAATGCGGAAAAATAAAAGATAAGATCGAATCGACAGGACAGAACCCCTGATAGATTCGTCTTTTTGAAAAGTAAAAACGAAAAAAATTGAAAAAGAAAAGCTAATAATATTCCGACAGGACAAGACCCCTGAATGGATAGATATGACTAAAGGCTAAATTATTAAAGCAAATAATTACAAAAGACAAAATAGGAAAAGTAATAAAGGAAAAGTTGAATGCCTGCTCCTTTACAGCTCAAAAGAGGCTTCAACTTTATCTCTTGTCAGAAGATAAGATTCTTTATCTTGTCGGCTGGACGCTTGGCTTCAATCCTAACCCTCGATCACCCTAAGCGAATTACAGGCTTACCAACGGACTCACTGCTCTAACTGCGAGACTTACTGCTGGGAACACCAAACTAGGTCCTCACGATCTAGGAAATCTACCAAGAATCTTCGTCTTCAAAATATTAAATCTTTTCTTCAGCTTTGAGCTAAATACTGCTTCTTCTTTTAAAGCTGTGCTTTAGCAGAAATGTATTTACAGTGTAAACTAGATTATTTACAGAGTTTACACAACTTATCTCTAAAGATGAAAATTTACAACACTTTTTATTTTTTATTTTTTTAATTTGATGGAATTACTTTCTTATGAAGTATTCCGAAATTATACTTGGCTGCTTCTTTGTGAAAGAGGTTTATTTGACTCGGAGCTCACATAGGTTGTGAGTCGAGGAATGGATCGTCCAGATCGTAATCCAGATCTTCTTCTTCTTCTCCTTGTGGAGAAGAAGCTGGTGACTCGCTTCTTTCAGAAGCTGCTGCTTGAAGTATTCTTTGGAAGTCTGCATCAGATGTTGTCTGTGCAAGAGCTGTCAGAAGCTTTGATTTGTCATTGAGAAACTCTGCGTTCCTCTTGATATCCGTGTCTTGAAGATAGCCGTTGGCGGCAAACCACTCCTTTACATGCTTTAGGGTGGCATTTTGAAAATTAAATTTATCCCACCACTTGATCTTTAGGATCTTCGTGACGGTTTTGTATTGTGGCTGATTGCTGGTTGAGAAATTCCAGCAAAAAATCCAGGGGATTTGAAAGTATAAACAGAATCTCATAGAATTGTGAAACGCTGTCTTTTGAATGTTCCTTGCAAAATGAAAATATGACTCTTGCAAGGGAGTTCGTAAAATATCATCGGTTAAGCCGAATGTATTCCACCATTGAATGAACCACAGTGGGAATGTGATCTTGTAAGCATTTTGGCAGAAAGAAATAAACCAAGAATGCTTGTAATTTGAATACCACATCACATTATACCAGGCTCTAACATAGTCCCGATATGAATATGTTTGTGGAACAAAGGGTTTTGAAAATGACTTGTCGGTATAGAGACCTTGATTCCAGTGGATCGGATTCAAGGCTTTGAAGATTTTGAGTTTTGAGTAAGCGATCTTTGATGGATCGTTTTTGTCTGGAATATGAGTGATCTCTGCAGACTTGGTGTCTACGAGGATAAACTCATAGAAGGTTCTTGTTTTATTGAGATCTTGAGGCATGAAGTTGAAACCTGAAGGATACATATTTGAAACGGTCTCTTCTAGGGTGAGACCTTGAAATTCAGGTTCTATGATGGGTTCATAGATTACCTGGGATTTTTGAAAGTATGATTTAATCTCAGGTCGAGGTACAAACCTCTTTTCGGGCGTTACTGCCTGAGAATAAGTTGAGGATGACGGGATCGATGATCCTGTCATTGAAGAAGGTGAGACAGGAGGTGTCAATTGAATAACTCCGCCGGAAGGACGGATTAAACTAGCCGAAGGCCTAGGTGGAGTAGAAGACTCCATTGGAGGCATCGGGCGTATACCGCCTTGCCTTGCTCTGGATCGGGTTACCGGAGTAAACCCTAGATCCATGGCATATTGATCAGCACTCATTGGAGGAGGTGCTGAAGAAGAGGAAGATGGGCGACTGCCCCTTGAAGAGGAGGCTCTGCCTCCACTTCCGCTCATGAACTCTTTTCTTCAGAGAGAGAGAGGGAAAGAGAGAAGAAAGTTTTGGAGTTAGGAACTCCCTTGAGAGGTAATCTGCTAAGGGGTTTTGAGTGCCTTTTATAGGCAAAATCTCGAAATCAAAACAAGATAATATAGCTTGCCATCTGGCAAAAATTTGTTTTGAAACCAGATTTTTGACATCTTTTTCTAAAACGAATTTTGAGGCTTTTGAATCGGTTTTGATGGTAAATTTTTTGTTGATCAGATCACCTTGGAATTTTTGTACACAGAGAACTATAGCAAGTAACTCTTTTTTGACTGTGGAGTAATTCTTTTGAGTATCATTCCAAATTCCTGAATGGAATCGGATAATTGATTCTTTCTTATCGCGACACTGTTTGAGGATTCCCCCCATATCCAATGTCGGATGCATCAGTCTCCACTATAAGGTTTGCTTTTTGATCGATGAGACTCAAACAGGGAATTGATTTGACTAAAGCCTTAATCTTTTGAACAGCTTTAGTGTGCTCATCTTTCCATGGCTTTGGATTTTTCTTGATAAAATCAGACACATAATTGAGACAGCCCAAAAACCTTTGGAGTTGGGTTTTATCAGTAATTTGATCTGGAAAGTTTGAAGCAAAATTGATGGACCTCTGAATTGGTTTTATCAGGCCCATATGAATGTCAAAGCCCAGAAATTTTTTATGGGTTTGAAAAAGTTTGACTTTCGACAGTGAGACTGCCAAACCATTTTGCTTGATGATGTTGATAAACATATTCAAATGTTTGAAGTGTTGATCGATGTTTGAAGAGAAAACCAAAACATCGTCAATATACACAATTGTAAAATCTTGAAAATCATTGAAAATATCATTCATGATTTTTTGAAATTCTGAAGGGGCATTTTTAAGCCCAAATGGCATAACATTCCATTCGTATTGTCCGAATGGCACATTGAAAGCAGTTTTGTACTTGTCTTTTTCGGATATTTGGATTTGCCAAAATCCGGATTTCATATCAAATTTTGAAAATACTTTTTCATTTGAAATTCTTTTCAATAAATCTTGTTTATTGGGAATTGGATATCTAATCCATTCCAAAACATTGTTTAAAGGTTTGTAATTGATAACTAACCTTGACACACCACGCTCCTGTTCGGCTGCTTTGTTGACGTAGAATGCTGCACATGACCATGGACTCTTGGATGGTCTGATCAGCTTCTTTTTGAGTAAATCCTGTATTTCTTTTTTGCAAAATGTTAGTAGATCTGAGTTCATTTGAATAGGCCTTGCTTTTGTAGGAATTTTTGATTCGTCAAAATCCTTTTTATAAGGAAGACTAATAATGTGTTTCTTCCTATCCTAGAAGGCATTAGGAAGGTTTGAACAAATCTCTTTTTCAATTTTGTTTTCGATATCTTTAATACGAATTTTTATTGAAGAATTGTTGAGGTTTTCCTCAATCTTTTTATAACTAATTTATTCTTTTAAAAAGGAAATTTGTTTTTGCTTTTTCTTGATCTCGTCTTGCTTTAATTCACTTACCTCCATAATATCATATGGAAGGATTGGAGTAATGAATTCAAAGATTATCTCATTACCATCGAGTTGACTAACCAAACCTTGTTTGGTTATTTTGATTGGATAAAGTTGAGTTAGGAAAGGGGTTCCCAAAATCAACTCTTGTTTGAGGTCCTTCACTAGGAGAAAGGAACTTATAATGCAAATGTCATTATTGAAAATGTGGACATTTGGCAATTTGTATTGAATATTGAGGCTTTGGCCGTTCGCACTGCTGAGTTTCTCAGTAGTTTTTTCAAAATATTTGGTGGGTATTAACCCTTGTTGAACACAGTTTTGATCAGCTCCTGAGTCAATAAGAGCTTTCAGCGTAATTTGAAAATCTTCGATTTTGAGAGTAATCAAAGAGTACCATTTTTGAAATTGAGACTTTGTAACTTGATTGAGAAGGAAATCTTCTCCTTCATTGTCGGATTTTGAAGCTTTGTCCTTCAGATTGAGGAATTCGATTTTCATTAAATCGATTTCTTGTTTGTTGAGTCTTATCTCCTTTTTGAGATTGTTGATTTCAAATTGAAGGTCTTGAATGGAAGAAGGTTGAACTTCTGATTTTTGCTTAAAAAAATTAGGTTTTCTTTGAAGAATCTCAGATAAACTGAGTTGTTGAAATTGTGGCCTTTCTCTTGGTTGCTCAGAGGCACTTGATGAAGCTAAAGACTGTTTCAGCGTCTTTAGGATCGTTTTCTTCATTTCTTTATCCTCTATATGATCTATAGAGTTAAAGAGAACTTCTTGTTCCATAGTGAGAACATTTATGCAATGTCCTTCAGAGTCCTTTTTGCACGCTTTGATGCCTTTGGATTGATCGCTTTGATCTTGACTGGATACTTCAGAATCCGTGTCCTCGAATTGAAATTTGTTCAACTCGTTTTCTGAGCTATCTGATTCTGATGAATATTCTTCATCTAAATCAAGCTCATTGATCCTTCTGGTTGGACATCTATTTGCATAGTGTCCTTCCTTTTGGCATTTGAAACAATAGATTTTTCTCTTGTTTTTGAAGGTCAATTGCTTAGGGCGAGAATGTTGTTTCCGTCCTCTTTTTTGATGATATTGTTTGGGAATATAATCCCTTTGGTGCCTCGAGTAATCTCTCCGAGGTCTTTTTTGAATATACTGGTTCTTGTAATATCTTCGACTGTTATGCCGTCGAACGATCCTTTTGGGTGAATGATTTGGTTCTTCCAGTCGTTCACAACTGTATTGAGAGCAGAAAGCTTTCATTTCTCTTAAGCTGCTCTTTTCATTCTTTTGCACTTTGCGTTGGATTTTTATCTCATTGCAGATTTGAAGACCGCAGTTGATTACGTAAGATGTTAAATCTCCGTAAGTCAAATCACTCCATCAGATATTTCCATTGAATCGCTCTCGAAGAGTCATGTAGATTCTTTCCGACACATAACTGGGAAGCCCGTCAAGGTACTTTTCTTTCCGGTGGTTCCAGTCGGGGTCTTTCATGAAAAAGACTCTGGAGATAAACATATCTTTGTACCAGTTGAAATTCGCAAGGTTTGAACATCTAAGGTTTTTGAGAATGGTTCTTTGGGTGTCATCATGTTTCGCACTATGTGCGGTAGTGAAGTTCCAAGAGATGGTATAGATTAGTGCCTCTACGGCGTCTGATTGTTCTATCTCTTCTTCTATGTTGACGGTTTTAGGAGGTGCGGTTGAAGTTCCTGGCTCTTGGTTGATGGGTTCTCCCCCTATCCTTATACCAGGGTCTGGTCTCTTGGTATCTTCAACCTTTACTTCCTTTTTCCTTTTGATCTTTGTTTTGTGTGTTTTGATCTCGGTTTTCATGGAATCACTAATGCAATCCCACCATGGCTTTAGGATTCCGGTGAAACCATTGGTGAGCATCACACACGCAGCATGGTTTGAGTTTCCATTTTCTTGATACGAAATTGATGCTATAAGCATTTCGGACATGTCCAGGATTTGTCTTTCTGACTTGCCATCAAGATTCCAAACATAAACGGATTGTCCGTCATATTGTTTATTACCAGAATACTTGCGGCTTTGCTCGAAATTGAGATCTGGCATCGAAGGTCTATGATACCAGTTGATATTATCATGAGGATTTGTATATCCCACTTTGTTTAGGGAATGAGGATCCTCTAAACGAAGGGTTGAGAATTGTTCGATGATAGAATCTATATCATCACTGTCACTGTCGTTGAGGACATTTATTTGGTTTGAGCTTTCACCTTTGGAAATGGCTAGCAGTTTTCTGTCAATCTCCTCTAAGAGCTTGGTTTTTGGAGTTTTGAGTTTGACTCTTTCTAGGGGACTGAACATTGGTCTAACAGGTTATGGAGGAGGATCTATAAGTTCCTCTAGCCTGAAGACTTGTTCAACGATTGAAGTCAGCATTCGGTTTGAGAAATTGTTTTGTACCTGAATGCTTTTGATTTCTTTGTTCGTAGGATGCTGACCTTCATTAGCTTCCCTGATGAGTTGGAAGGGTTTCGCTATAATTTTTTCATGATAAAAACTATCGAACTCAACGTCTTCCATTGGAGGGAAGTTTCCTTGGACTTCTCCCCTTCTCATCGTTTTCCATTTCTCCTTTTCTTTGATGGCACAAATATGAGAATATTCTTTTCTCTGATTGAACCATCTGAAAAAGGAAATATGTTCTTGAAGTACTTCCAGAGTTTGAAAGTATTCTTCTTTAATAGCTTTCCTCTGTTCTTCAGAGTAAGTTTTAAAGAAGTTTTTCCTTTCTTCTCTGTTTTCCTTTGCCATGAATTCCTTTTGCAGGGCTTCTTTGTCAACTTTGAATTCGTTATCAGCGATGATAACATTGAGTTGACTTTTGAAGACCGACTCGGTTTCCATGTCGGTTTGTGTTGGTGAAGGAGGCTTTTCTTCTTCATATTGGAAGCTTGGGATCCCTTGATCCAATCTGACAGACCTAACTCTAAGTAAGTTTGTCCGTCCGATGTTTTGAATTGATTCTGGTCTAATACCAGAGATACTGGGTCTAGAACCCATAAAATCCTTTTTGCTCATGTTCTCTTTGAACACTGGGAATTGAGGTTTTTCATCATCAAACTTAATCTCGACTCTTCCGTCGGGATGTTCGATGATATGAGAAAGTTCCTTCTCTTTCTTTTGAGGGACAAAAGCATTTTCAATTGTCTAGGTTGGATTTCTCGTGATGTTATCCCATGAAAGCATCTTTGGGACACTTACAGAGGATTTGTTGATATTGGTTTCGATAAGCATGGTTTTTCCTTTTGGGGATTGAACCAACGCTTTTGGCTCCATTGAAGAGGTAAGAGTTTTGTAGGTAATTTTGTATAATAGTGTCATCTTCTTGACACCTTCTTCAAGATTTAAACCTTGACCTGTGATTTCTAAGGTTAAGGTTTTAAGAATATGGGGGTCATCCAAGGCCACCATGAAGTTTGGAAAACAATTGAAATAGACTAGTCCATCCGCTAAATTGGACTCGATGATTCCGAGAAGAGAGTTAGAGAAGTCTTTATGACGTCTATCTCTCAAGATTGCAAGAACAGGAGTATCTAATCCTGATCTGAACATTGGACGAAGAGCAACTTGGACTGCTCCTATATGAAGGAATTGGAAATCCTTGCGATGTTTGAGAATATCGTCTTTTGGAAATAATTGAATCGAATTAATATTTCCATAGACTGGGATTTTTCGTTCAACAATCTTGATGCACTGTTGTTCTTTGAAGTCGAAGGTATTGTGCATATAGATTGTTTTGTTGTCGAGTTTGGGTAGGCCCCAAGTTTGAAGGTTGTTTTCGATCTTTGCTATATGCAAAGCTTCGTTTGAGATATCTTGCCAAAAGAGTAAGTGAAGGTAAATATCTTTTGATTTTCAAATCAGAGAAATAGTTTTTAATTTTGAAAATTATTGTTTAAATTTTGAAAAATGTTTTTCTTTAATTAAACTATGTCGCTCCTTAAGAAAATCCTTTTCAAAACCCTTCCTTCAAATCCAGCTTCCTCAAGGGAGCTTACCCAGCATGAAGTAGAGGACAAAAGTGGATATCATCAAAAGGATCAAGCCAGGAGATGAATGGAAGACCGCATTCAAAACGAATGAAGGACTATTTGAGTGGCTAGTCATGCCATTCGACCTATCTAATGCTCCAAGAACATTCATGAGACTAATGAACCAGGTATTTCATCCTTTTATTAATAAATTTGTGGTGGTCTACTTTGATGATATCCTAATCTATAGCCGAGGATTCTTAGAACATATAAACCATATTAGGACCATCTTTTCTACCTTACAACAACATGCCTTAGTGATTAATTTTAAAAAAAATGTTTATTTGCCACAAGAGAAATATCATTTCTAGGATACATTATTGGAAATAACATAAAAATGGACCCCCTTAAGATCAAGACAATTCAAGAATGGATAGAACCAAAAACAATCAAAGAAATACAAAGCTTTCTTGGTTTAGCATCATTCTACCGAAAGTTCATTAAAAATTTTAGCACCATTGTGGCACCTCTAACAAACTGTTTAAAGAAAGGGCAATTCTCCTGGGGACAAAACCAAAGCCAAAAGCTTCGATATAATCAAAGAAAAACTAGTGACCAACCCTGTTTTAACTCTCCCCAATTTTGATCTTCCTTTCGAAATAGACATAGATGCCTCGGGTATAGGAATTGGAGTGGTCCTATCTCAAAATAACCATCCTATTGAATTTTTTAGCGAAAGATTAAGCCCATCAAGGCAAAAATGGTCAACATATGAACAAGAACTATATGATTTAATTAGAGCTTTAAAACAATGGGAACACTACTTGTTGAGCAATGAATTCGTTTTGTTTATGGACCACTTTTCCCTTAAATTTCTACATTCTTAAAAATCAGTGAGTAGGATGCATGCAAGATGGTTATCATATCTACAACACTTTGATTTTGTTATTAAGCATGCCTCGGGTGCTATTAACAAAGTGGCAGATGCTTTAAGTCGCAAAGCCAATCTTTTAACCATCCTCAAGGGAGAAATCACCGCATTAGAAAGCTTACCAGACTTATATGACAATGACAAAGATTTTGGTTCAATCTGGAAAATTTGCAACGAACACAAACCAGCTGGAAATTTTCATCTGATTGACGGTTTCCTTTTTAAAGGCGATTCTCTATGTATACCTTATTCGTCCCTAAGGGAAGCGTTGATTCGAGATGCTCACACCAGTGGCCTAGCTGGACATTTGGGCAGAGATAATACTTTAAATATCCTGGAAAAACGGTATTATTAGCCGTAGCTTTGAAAGGATGTGTAGAATTATGTTACAAGGTGCTATATTTGTCAAACTTACAAAGGAAGCGTCCAAAATACTGGCCTATACACACCCCTACCAATTCCAGAAAATATTTGGGAGGACTTATCTATGGATTTTATTCTTGGCCTTCCTCGTACACAACGAGGAATTGATTGAGTCTTGGTTGTTGTCGATCGATATAGCAAAATGGCACACTTCCTCGCTTGTAAGAAAACTTCTGATGCAATAAACATTGCTAACCTATTTTTTAGAGAAATTGTTCGATTACATGGAATTCCAAATTCCATAGTTTCGGACAGGGATGTTAAGTTCTTGAGGCATTTTTGGAAAACGTTGTGGAAGAAATTTGACACATCTCTCAAGTATAACACAACAAGTCACCCACAAACTGATGGACAAACCAAGGTGACTAATAGAACATTGGGAAACCTGATTCGATGCTTATGTGGAGATAAACCGAGGCAATGGGATATGACCTTAGCACAAGCTGAATTTGCCTGGACCACAGGGAAGTCACCATTTGAGCTTGTTTATACTAAAATTCCACTTTTAACAATGGACCTAACACATATTCCCTCTTCTATTGATCTTATTCTTGAAGCGGAGGAAATGGCAGCACGAATTCAGGAATTACACCGACAAGTCCACAAACACATTGAGGAACAAACAACAAAATACAAGGAGGCTGTTGACAAGAAGAGGAGATTCAAAGAATTTGCTATTGGAGATCTTGTGATGGTTCATTTAGGAAAAAACCGATTCCCAACCGGTACTTAAAGCAAGCTTAAAGAAAAAAAGATTGGTCCAGTCCCTATCTTGGAGAGATTTGGAGATAATGCCTATCGCGTTCAACTTCTGGCCAATTACAACATTAATCCTACTTTCAATGTTGCTGATATCTTCCCTTACAATTCTCCTGATGAATTTGTATTAGCTACATAACTCGAGGTCAAGTTATTTTTGTAGGGCGGGAAAAATTGATGTAGCTGGTTGTTAGTTATTTAGGCCCTCGACCATGTGTATGGCATGTGCCTTCATTTATTCTGTTAGGCCGCCCCTTGTAAGTCTTTATAAAGGCTGGATTCCTTTAATTTGATATAATAAGATCAATTCTAGTTCTTTCATATTCTCGGCTACATCATATATATATATACATCATCAAGAGGTTAGTGGTTCAAAACCTCACTCTAAAAAGAAAATAATACTTATTATAAGTTGGCTAAAACTTAGAAGAGGGAATTACTCCAAGTAAAAAAGGATAAAGTTTCAAATATTTTATCCTCTTTTAAACTTTTCTTCTTTGAAATAGTTTAAATTTTTGTCAACTTACTCAATATCATATCATGGAATCTTATCACTAATCACTTTTAGTATCCATGGATATAAATAATATAATTCAAAAATCTTAAAATATAAGAGACTAAATTCAAAGTTTTTTTTTTTTTTTTTTTATTTATAAAATTCAACAATATGCAAATATTTTGGTCGATAATATAAAACCGTAACTAGTTGAGTTATGTTCAGATTGACAAATTAAAACGTTTAAACTATTGAAAATAAATTGAAAACACACTTGATGGTATAGACTAAGATTATACTGTTTTTTTTTTAATTATATCTCAGTTGTCAACATTTTAATCGTGATATGTAGGAAGATACCTATGCATAAGTATGCAACCCAAGATTATAAATACAAATGAGAGAGAGAGAGAATGGAGTTTGGAGTTGGAAATGGAATGTTTGAGGGTAGAACGAGAAGTACGTTCTTCCTTTTATCCATCAATCCGTTTTAGCTTCTTGAGATCACGAGGGGGATACGTTATGTGCCTATGATGTGACGACTCAATCCAACACAACCTGCTTCTTCCATTGGTTAAAGCACTTTCACTCTTCGAGGTTGCTGTTTTTTTTTCCCTCAGTAACCTCAAGTTTCTACTTATTATTGCTTCAAAATATATTTATTAGAGAGAAATCTTCAATTTTATCCTAATAATTATATTAATTTTAACACTATACTTCCAATTTAATTAATACAATTTTAACTCTATTCTTACAAGTTGTCTCAATTTAAAATTTGAAGAAATATTAATTATTGTAATTGTAACAATTATTCAAATAATTTAAGTTTTTTTTTTTTGACAACATGTGTGGGGAAGGGATTTGAACCACAATCCTCTTGATCATTAGTAGAAGTCTTATGCTAGTTGAGTTATGCTCATGTTGACGTCTAATTTGAGTTATTCTAACATGTGATAGAGAATTTGAAGTTCTGATTTAGTCGAGTTATAATTACGTTGACAATTGAATAAATTATGTATGAGAATGAAAAGGATAGTTTTCTTTAATATTGTTGATAAGATAAAGTATTAATATCAACAGAAAGTACAGTGTGGCTCCTAGCTACATAATCCTTCATTCATTTTCTTTTCCTATAATCTCCAAATTATTATGACTTTGAATTTGGAAAAACCAGGAACAACTGTTACTGTTTTAATCACAAACATGCTTTGTAAAAGGTAAAAAAGAAAGGCTCACTGACATAATGAAGGCATTTTTCTCAACTGTCTTGTCCTCCATGGACGGTGAAAAGTTAATTCCTTGAATTATAAAATTTACTTTACCTATCTATTGAGGAAGACCATCCACTTTTTTATGTCATAATTGTAGGCCTTACTTTTCCCTTTTTATCACTTCCTCCACAATAATACACTCGGAAATACAATAGGCTAGTTTTGGTGGTCCTCGATCTCAATATTTAAAGCCTTGTTTGTTGGCTTTTTTTTTCACTATTGTTAAATAGAAGGAGAAATAAAATCTTGTTCGAAATGGTTCGATCAATGATGAGCTATGCTCAATTGCCAAGCTCGTTTTGGGGGTATGCAGTGGAGACTGCAGTACACATCCTGAACAATGTTCCCTCGAAAAGTGTTTCTGAAACACCTTTCGTGTTATGGAGGGGGCGTAAACCTAGTTTGCGTTACTTTCGTATCTGTGGTTGTCCAGCACACGTGCTTGTGACAAATCCTAAGAAATTGGAACCTCGTTCAAGGTTGTGCCAATTTGTTGGTTACCCTAAAGAAACGAGAGGTAGTCTTTCTACGACCTACAAGAAAATAAGGTGTTTGTATCGACGAACGCCACTTTCTTGGAGGAAGACCGCATGAGGGATCATAAACCACGTAGTAAATTAGTATTAGGAGAAGCTACTGAAGAATCACCAAGAGTTGTTGACGAAGCTGGATCTTCAACAAGAGTTGATGGAGGGGCTAGTTCTTCAGATCTGTCTCGTCCTTCTCAAACGTTGAGATTGCCTTGACACAGTGGGAGGGTTGTATTACAACTTGATCGCTACTTGGGTTTAACTGAAACTCAGGTTGTCATACCTGATGATGGCATTGAGGATCCATTGTCCTATCAACAGACAATGAATGACGAAGATAGGGACGAATGGGTCAAAGCCATGGACCTAGAAATGGAGTCAATGTACTCCAATTCTGTACGGGAACTCGCAGATCTACCAGATGGGGTAAAACCCATAGGGTGCAAATGGATCTATAAGAGAAAGAGAGATGCGACTGGAAAGGTATAGACCTTCAAAGCTAGACTAGTGGAAAAATGGTTATACCCAAAAAGAAGGGGTTGACTATGAGGAAACTTTTTCTCCTGTAGCCATGTTAAAGTCCATAAGAATTCTTTTGTCCATAGCCACATATTATGACTATGAAATATGGAAAATAGACGTCAAGACTGCCTTTCTGAATGGTAATCTTGAAGAGAATATTTTCATGTCTCAACCGGAAGGGTTCGTAGCCAAAGGTCAGGAACAAAAGGTTTGTAAGCTGAATTGATCCATTTATAGGTTGAAACAAGCTTCCAGATCTTGGAACATTAGAATTGATACTGCGATCAAATCTTTTGGATTTGACCAAAACGTTGATGAACCTTGTGTATACAAGAAAATCAACAAGAAGAAAGTAGCTTTTCTAGTACTTTATGTAGATGATATTCTACTCATTGGGAATGATGTAGGATACCTTACTGATATTAAGAACTGGCTAGCAGTCCAATTCCAAATGAAAGATCTAGAAGAGGCTCAATATGTTCTTGGGATCCAAATCATTAGGGATCGTAAGAACAAAATGCTAGCATTGTCTCAAGCTACGTATATTGACAAAATGTTGTCTCGATATTCGATGCAAGACTCCAAGAAGGATTTATTACCCTTCAGGCATGTGGTACACCTGTCGAAGGAACAGTGTCTTAAGACACCTCAAGAAATTGAAAATATGAGACACATTCCCTACGCCTCAGCTGTGGGCAGCTTAATGTATGTTATGCTCTGCACTAGGCTTGACATTTGTTATGTAGTGGGAGTAGTCAGTAGGTACCAGTCTAATCTAGGGTTAGACCACTGGGGAGCGGTTAAGAATATCCTCAAGTATCTTCGGAGAACGAGGGACTACATGCTTGTGTATGGGGCTAAGGATTTGATCCTTACAGGATACATCAATTCTGACTTTCATGCTAACAAGGATTCAAGGAAATCCACATCAGGGTCAGTGTTCACCCTAAATAGGAGAGCTATAGTTTGGAGAAGCATCAAACAAGGATGCATAACAGACTCAACCATGGAGGCTGAGTATGTAGTAGCTTGCGAAGCAGCTAAGGAAGCAGATTGGCTTAGAAAGTTCTTGACAAATTTGGAACTTGTTCCAAATATGAACGTGCCCATAACACTATACTGTGACAATAGTGGGATTGTAGCCAACTCAAAAGAACCTCGAAGCCACAAACGAGGAAAACACATAGAGAGGAAGTATCACCTGATACAGGAGATTGTGCAACGAGGAGATGTGAGCGTCACCAAGATCGCTTCGGAGCACAACATCGCTGATCCATTTACGAAAGCTCTCTCGGCTAAAGTGTTTGAGGGTTATCTAGAGGGTCTAGGTCTACGAGATATGTATGACGTTTGATCTAGGGCAAGTGGGAGATGTATAATGGGTATAAGGATGCCCTAGTTCATTGTATTATCATAGTATATTTACTTTATGTAATATACAATACACATGACATTTCTAGCTTTAGATTATTGCAGTTACATCCCACTAACTAGAGTTTTAATTCAAGTGGGAGTTTGTTGGGTTTTATGCCCTAAAACTCATAGATAGTGAATGTAACGATTAGCCGAACATTAATGAAATAATATTGATGTATTTTTCAATCAAGTGTTATTAGTTATATTATGTTTGTCTTTGCCTAAATAACCCTAATCCAATAAACTAGACATCCTAGGCTGTAGTATGAGTCTTGAACTGTATGTGGAGACATACAGGGATCACATTTCAAAATAAAGCCTAAAGGGTCTATAGTACAGGGATAAAACTTGGTGCCTTATCCTGGTGACACTATGGATACGACCCACTTTGTATTTGATACAAACACCATGATCCAACGCGTTCGTGTAGGAGACATCCAAGTGGGGGTATCCTATGCAATGAGTTTGCATAATACCGGACCGCGAAGTAGTAATCACTGATTATAACACCGTTAACTAGTTAGATTTTTATTTCACTAGGACGACCTAAACAACTTAGTCTTATCCTGAGTTGGTTATGGACTCCTGCTCATGAGGGATTGTCCTCTGATTTGTATGGGTGAGAGTGTCCAATACGCCGACTCAAAAAGCGTATCATTTTGGGGACAAGACCAAGTGGGAGTTGGGAACATAATCACACAAGATTGAATTCACTCCTTCCCGACTTTAGGGAAACAGATGAGTGTTCCCTTAAGTGGTGTCTACGAGTCTTGAACAAAGGGCCCTACCCTCTCAATGGCATGAGAGGGTTTTCTGTTTGATGGTTGCGCCACAAACAGGTTGTTCATTAGAGGAGAACTGGTACTTAAGGAAATAGAAGTAACCTAGGGGTAAAACGATAATTTGACCCAGCTGGTGTTACGAACACTCGTGAAGGACTAACTTGTTGTTATTGTTCTATATCCATGGACACAGAAATATATCTGCAGTGAGAAGAATGCAACTGTGAGTCTATAGTGGAATGTACCCACATTTAACGAATAATGATTAATTTGGTTAATGAGTTTAACCAATTAATCTCATATCGTTGGAGCTTCTGGTCTGCACGTCCATTAGGTCCCACTGGCAGCTCGTAAAGTAATTTGAGGCAACTAAGTAATAAATGTAAATTGAAAGTGTTCAATTTGCTAAGGGCAACAATATAATGTATTTTGATACATTATTATGAGAGAAATAAATATTTGAAGAAATTCAAATATTAATATGAATTTCCATATTAAACTTATAGGATATAATAGAATTTGAAAGAGTTCGAATTTTAATATGAATTTGATTAATATTATGGAATTAATTAAAAGCCTGAAATGAAATATGTGATATTTAATTAGGTGATTCATTAATAGAAGACCAGAAATTAAATATATGATATTTAAATTGAATCATTAATTAATTGGGTAATTGATAGCGAGCATAGCTAGCTATTTTTCCCTAATTAATTAAGCCAGTCTTTTATATTTAATTGGCCAAAATTATGCATTTTTGTGTTCTATTAGTAGGAATCATGTTTCGGAGTTAAATCGGGAAATTGGAGCTAAATATGTGTTCGAGAAATGAAAATTGGCTAAATAACGAAAAAGATTCAAGTTAGAAGAAGTCAAAAGAGAGCCATCCGCAAACCAGCGTCAGGACGCTGCTCTTGGAGCGTCTCGACGCTGCCTTTCCTTTTCTGATTCAGGCGGCAAAAGGTCATGGCGTTGCGACACTATGACCCTAGCGTCTCGACGCTATCGACAGATTTCCTATTTAATATTCTTTTCATGCTACGGCCAAGGGGAGTCCAATTGGTGAGATTTTAGCCTTAATTTCGACTAGAGACCTTTTGTGGGAGCTAAAGGCAAGGCCAAGAAGCGGGAATCAAGCGAGAAGACGTGGAGATCGTGACGGGGACGTGCGGTGTCGGCGGATTCGAGTTTTCCTTTCTCTTTCCCTTAGCTCTTGTAGTTTTGATGCCTTTTCTTTCAATTAGTGTTTGTGGTTTAAAGACTATGAATTGCTAGTTGCTTGTCTTAGGGATTGATGTAGTTGTTTTAGTTTGTTGGATTAATTTGTGGTATGAATATGCATTTATTTTACCTATGCAATTTTGGTTAAATGCTTTCAATTACTTGATCACTAGTTGAATGATTTGAGCGTTGAATCTTGCTCGGGAGAGGGGATTTGGCCTAAGACTTACTTTATTTAATTGCATGACTAAAGTAGAAATTCTAAGTTTGTGACGGGATTTGGAATAACTTTAGAAGTTGCTTGAAGAACCAAACTCAAAGCCTTGCATGTTAATGAACTTAGATAGGGATATCAAGTTGGTTGCATGCATGAGAATCAATTATGCTCGGGAGAGATAGCTGTGATAAAAGGTTCCTAGACTGGGTAGAATAATTGCATGCTAAATTCATCCCATTAATTAATCCTCAATCTCAACAATGAAATCAATTCCCTAAGAATCTTTCCATTTGAGTCTCCACCTTTATTTTATGCTTTTTGTCTTTAGATTTATCTTTATCTTTAAGTTTTGCTCCCTAAATAAAATTGGACAAAAGTATTCACGATACTTAATTTGCTAGAAAACCAATCCAGAGGACGACACTCGTTTAATCACGAAAACACTATATTATTACTTGACCCGTACACTTGCGGTAAGCAAATTGCGCATCAGTAATTAATCAATTATGGAAATGATTAATCACTAATGGAAGTAATTAATCAATTATGGAAATGATTAAATTACTTATGGAAGTAATCAATCATTTATGGAAAAGATTAATCAATTATGGAATTGATTAATTATGGAAATGATTAAATCAGTTATGGAAATAATTGATTTTATATGAATATTTTATTCATGGTCTTTCTCCTATAAATAGAACACTAGACCTAAAGGTTTAGGTGCCCAATGCTCATATTCACAATACAAGACTGGTTGTATTTTCTCAAGCCTCCCTCTTAGAGAAAGACTCCCACTAGTCCATTGCCTCCTAGGCTTAGAGACATACAGGTGTAACCTCATTGGTAGTGTGTTTTGGAGAAGAAAATTCCAGCGAAGACTTCTTGGGCTGCTGCATTTTCAACACAAGAACGGAGTTGGTGAAAATCGTTCAAGTCTACAACGAAGTATGTTTAAACCAAATTACAGCAACTTTAATGTATGATTAAAGAAGTATTTTTGTCTTTTGTATCGGTATTTCAATATAGATTAATATACAGTGTGAGATCCTCTCGATACGCTTCCGCTGCACTGGGGATTTCATCCCTACAACCTTTACTTGCAGCGCTCGACTACAGCAGCAAGTGCCTGATAAACTTACTGATCCAGGGAGTTTTTCTGTTCCCTGTACTTTTGGTACTTATCCTTTTCGAGCTTTGTGAAAATCGTTCAAGTCTACAACGAAGCATGTTTAAACCAAATTACAGCAACTTTAATGTATGATTAAAGAAGTATTTTTGTCTTTTGTATCGGTTTTTCAATATAGATTAATATACAGTGTGAGATCCTCTCGATACGCTTCCGCTGCACTGGGGATTTCATCCCTACAACCTTTACTTGCAGCGCTCGACTACAGCAGCAAGTGCCTGATAAACTTACTGATCCAGGGAGTTTTTCTGTTCCCTGTACTTTTGGTACTTATCCTTTTCGAGCTTTATGTAATTTAGGGGCTAGCATAAATATCATGCCTTTATCTTTGTGTAAGAAATTAAACATAGGAGTAATTAAATCTACTACTGTGAAACTCCAATTGGCTGATCAGTTTGTTGTCTGTCCATATGGAATAGTTGAAAATGTGCTTATTAAAGTAGGTAGATTCTTTCTTCATGTTGATTTCTTTATTATGGATGTTAAGGAAAATCCTACAGTCCCAATCATATTAGGGAGATCATTCCTTGCCACTGGGCGAGTCATTATTGACATAGAGCACAGGGAGCTGACTATGAAGGTACTACATGAGAAATAAGTTTTCAAAGCATTCGTGGACCCTAAGGATAATTCGAGTGCTATGGTGGTGGATTACAGGAAAGGTGCTAGCAAAAGCACCATTGATGGAACTCCTGACATTAGACCTCCTTGATGCATGCACGGTCAATACGTCGAGCTAAAGACGTTAAACAAGCGCTATTGGGAGGCAACCCAAGTTAGTTTTTTTCTTGTTTTTTTTTTCAGTTTAAATTTTTTTGTGGTCTTTGTTTTGTAGGTCTTTTGATCCTGTGGCTCTTGGCTTGCTAGCATCTATGAGAAGGTCATCATTACAGGGCAGTACTGTTCACTCCTTCCATTTTTTTCTTGTTCTCATGCTTATGTATGCTTTAGTTCTTTATACATTGAGGACAATGCATGTTTTAAGTCTGGGGTGGAATGCTTCGCTTTTGAGCCTTGAGCCCTTGAGCATCTGAGCTCGGGCTATATTTTTTTTTTGAGCTTATTGTGAATTTAGCATGTGGTTGTTTATGGATGCTATTTTTGCATGATTATGACTTCCGAGGATAGGCACTTTTGTCAATTTTTAAGCTTTTGAGGAGTTGTAAGCATGAGTGCCCCAAAAGGGAGACTTTTTAAATTTTTTCTAGGAGATGCCTTGCATTAGTAGAGTATTTTCCTTGGTTTAGAATTGGACTTGAATGCTTAGGAGCGAATTATTAGGTTCATATGCTTGTTGTCACCTCGATAGGTGTTGGGAAGATCTAAAGAGTTAATTTTTTTTTTTGCAAATTAGCATGTTAATCTTGCCTAGGAGGAAATAAATGAATAGAGGCTTATCATGCTATAAAGAAACATAAAGTCATGACTTATGTGCGCGATGCAATGTTTAAAAATGTTTTAGGCAAAAAGAGCTACCCCTGGTGTGATCAGTCAGGCCAACCAAGGGTTAAACTCGGGTTATGGGTCCCTACAATAGGTGTGAAAGCTAGTGCCACTTTTAATTGCTTGATTCAATTTTTAATTTAAAAGCACTTTGGTATGGATGAAAACAAACTAATTTGTTCCATTGGCTCATTAGTGAATCCTTAGTGCCAGTGTAGAGGGAAGTTGAGTTGAGAGTTTAATAATCCAATCCCGAGCTAGTAGAGTCTAATCTAATTAAGTTAGATCTCTCTTGTGCAAGTTAATTTTGGAAAAATTTTGATTTGTCTCCTTCATTGGGCCTTATGTGCATGTCTCTTAATTGCTTAATTGTTGACTTTTGAGCCTTGAGGAATGAGTCATGTTTGTTGCATCTATTTTTTAACAACCTATGCTTAATTCTTAGTTTGCTCGAGGACTAGCAAAATCTTAAGTTTGGGGGTGCATGATAGCGACCATAGCAATCTATTTTTCCCTATCTATTTTTGTTAGTCTTTGAGATTAAATTGGCCAAAATTAATGTTCTATTTGTAGGAATCAAGTATTGGAGCTAAATCATGAAAATGGAGATGATCGGGTGTTCGGGACGCGAAAAGAGGCCAAGGAACCGAAAAGAGTCAATGTTAGAGGCTTGGAAAAGTGGGCAAACCAGAGAGCAAGAGTCTCGATGCTGCCTTTGTGGCGTCTCGACGCTCAAACTTTCCATAATTGAAGAATGGCGGCAAAGAGGCCAGCGTTGAGACATTGCCTCTTGGCATCTCGACGCTGGCGATTTTTCCATTTTTACTTGGGCGACAGCAGGACAGCGTCTCGACGCTGTCCCTAGTGTCTCGATGCTGTCGACCAAATTCCTATATATACATCTCATTCTTACACGGCCAAAGGGGTGTGGTTTTAGAGAGTTTTTAGCCCTAATTCTGATTAAAGATCTCTTGTGGGAGCCAGAGGGAGCTTGGAGAGTGACATTGAAGACAATAGCTCGAGGAGATCGTCACGGGAACGTGCGACATCGACGGGCCTAGAGTTTTTATCTTTCTCTTTCATTCTTTAGTTGTGTTATGGCTTTTATCGTATCTAGCTTATATTGTAATACAAATTATGAGTAGTTAGACCTTTAATTCTTAGGGATTGATGTAGCCTTTGCGCGTTATGAGTTAATTTTGGATGTATGCTTTGATTTCATTTATACATAGTCTTTTCTCAATGCTTTCAATTTATTGGTCATGAATTGAATGATGTTTAGTCTAAATCTTACTCGGGAGAGGGAGTTTAGCTTAGATCTTGATATGCATAACTAGGATAGTCTTAAGATCGAGAGATTTAAGATAATCTTAGAAAAAGTTAAAAAGGATTAGACTTAAGGTCTTGCATGCTAATGAATTTAGATAGGGATATTGAATTCATTACATGTTAGAAAATTATTTATGCTTAGGAGAGAAAAATATGAATCTTGTTATTCCTAGATTTATGAAACATAGCATGTTAAATCATCCAAGTAATTAATTCATAACCTCAATAGGTGAAGTCATTTCCCTAAGAGTTTGCTCTCCAATTGAATTTTCAATCTTTTAATTCTTGCATTACATTCTTTTGCATCATTAAATCTTGATCCCTAGATAAAATTGAGCGAAATTATTCATGGTAATTAATCTAGTTAGAAACCAATCCAGAGGACGACATTCGATCTAAAAAATCACTATATTATAACTTGGCCCGTACACTTGCAGTGATCAAATTGCGCATCAGTTTATGGTTTCTCATGTAGTCTTCCTCCAAGATAATCACATTTGTCGATACAAATACCTTGTTTTCTTGTGGGTCGTAGAAAAGACCACCTCTCGTTTCTTTCGTGTATCCAACAAATTGGCACAGTCTTGAACGAGGTTCTAATTTCCTAGGATTGGTCACTAGCACATGTGCTGGACAACCTCAGATCCTGAAGGAGCGTATACTAGGTTTACACCCTCTCCATAACTCGAAAGGTGTTTCAAATACACTTTTTGAGGGAACGTTGTTCAAGATGTGGGCTGTAGTCACCACTGCATGTCCCCAAATCGATCAAACCATATCTAATAATGTTCAATTTCTCCTATCTGATACACCGTTCTGCTGCGGTATACCAGGTGCCGAGAGTTGTGATTGGATTCCATGTTCTATCATATAGTCCTGGAATCTCAGATCCATGTACTCTCCTTCGCGATCAGATCGAAGAGTTTTGATTGTTTTACCTAACAAGTTTTCAACCTCTGCCTTATACTCGAACTTTTCAAGGGCTTCGGACTTATGATGCATTAGGTAAAGATATCTATACCTTGAATAGTCATCTATGAAAGAGATGAAGTATTCGAATCATCCTCGAGCTTTCACATTCATCGAGCCACAGAGGTCTGAATGTATGAGCTCTAGGGGTTCTTTGGCACGATAGCCTTTTTCGGTAAAAGGTCTTTTAGTCATTTTGCCTTCAAGGCATGACTCACATGGAGGTAATGAGTTATCTTCTAACTTGTTTAGAATTTCATTTTTGACCAGTCTCTCAATCCTATTGAGATTTATATGGCATAGCTTCAGGTGCCAAAGATACGTATTTTCTTTCGGAGAAGTTCGTTGCCTCTTTCTTTGAGTTTCAGCAGTTTTAAATAACTCGTTATCTAAAATTGCTTTTGTATCGGTTGGTCTAATTACATATAAGTTGTTTTCTTGTTTGGCTGATGACGCAGTCCTACTTGTCGAAGGTTGTGTTGGTCAAATAAATTTATAATCCACGACACTATAACTATTTTGTAGAAATAGTGGTCGGGGTCGAACACAGGGAAGGGGATCTAGTAGATGTAGAATCTTGTGCTTATTAAGCAGGGGGATTTTTTAAAAGCAGGACAAAGAAAAAAAAAATGCTGAATGTAAAGGAGACAAAATAAGGCAAATCGAGAAATAAGACAAAAATCAATATCATGAAAGGGATCGCTGGATTGGGATTTCTTATGCTTGACTGTTGTTTCACTTGGCTTCCTAGTTTTCTCTAATAATTATTCTATGCCGATTTTTATTAGTCTGATTGGCTTCTTGGTTACTCGGAGGACCCCTCTACACTAACCTGTGTTAATTAACCTGCTAATCGTGAATTTTGCAATTAACAAGATTAATTAATTTTTATCTTTATCGTTCGCCACCCCTTATACATAAAGTAGCAACCATCCGAGACCTTGCAACGGTCACTAAATTATATCTAACTAATCTAGAATAAGCAATTTCACAATCACCTACTAAACTAGCCACTTTGGGATCGTGGGTCCGAAATTGTATTAACTAAATTTAAATGCAATTTAAATCTGATTCATACAACCTTTAACATGCATCCTAGGCCTATCAAGGGTCGTCTCACGTAGAGAGTGGCTTGCCTCAGCCTAGTGGCTATCTGAAAATAACTGATAGAATACACAAGCGGTAATCGCATAGGGTCGTCAATCCTAATAGACTAGCCTCATGTATTGATTTAAACGGGATAACATGCAAAACTTAATAGAAACAGAACAAGAACAGTACTTAAACACCAGAAAACTCAGCCAAATTCAATAGCAATCAAGGCATAATCCCAATCCAACGATATAGGTGCGTTTAGCTACTCATAAGCAAAGTAATAGCGTAAATAAGCATGAAAGAATACATGGAATATGACCTAAAAAGGTCTACACATATGCTGGAAAGTAAAAGAAACAAAAGAAATCGTAAAGGGACCAAATTTCTAACCTAATGGCGGACTAGACCGAGACCTATTATTTATAGAAAACATCGCTACGTCGAGACACCAAGGGCAGCGTCTCGACGCCATCCCTAATCCGTGCATACTACTTTTCTTCTCGGCCTTGTCTCACTTCATCTCGGTACGGGGCTCCAATCTTCGGCTCTTGGTGTTGTTCTTCAGGCCCGCTTCAATACAATTGGGTCTTTTCACCTCCTCGCCATCCAAGACACTGAGATAGCTCTAAAACTCCGTAATTGGTTCGAATTAACACCAATTTAGCGTGATTGGCTCCCGACATCGCCTAAGCTCAAAGATCCTATAAATAAGACAAGTAAAGCATAAAATTACTCTAACAAGCTTAGATTAGAGGTGATAAAATAGGACTATTTAGGTCCTATCGGCTGAACATATCAGTATTCCATTTTTCAAAATGAACGCTTCATTAGAATTAAAGGAAACAAAATATCCTTGATCAATCAAACATGAGATTGATACAAGATTTCTTCGAAGTCCAGGTACTATATAGAAGTTTTGAAGAAATAAAAATCTATCTAAAAAAAACAACTTAGCATCTACCACTGCTGAAGTTGAAACGACATCTCATGTTCCGACCCTGAGTGTTATTTCACCTTCTTCCAGCTATTGAAAAGAATCATTTCCCTGCAAGAAGAAACGAACATGCTTGGTAGCTCCAGAATCAAGCATCCAGGCATTACGATCATGTTCAGTGAGACAAGTTTCTAAAACTAGTAAATCAAATTTACCTTGTCTTTCTTTCTTCTCAGCGGGATGCATAACAAGCTGGGACTAGAGGACACTCCTTTTTCGAGGTGAGCCGTACATTGTCTATGGCCAGAATCATATTTGGGCTAGACTTCCACATATCATTATTATCGTCGGTTAGTTTAATTTTTTTAAGCAATGTATTTATAGAGGAAGACATGCTGAAAATTTAAAACATACGACTGTATTAGTAATCTTAGCCTTAACCATTAATCAATAATCCAATCAATATTTAGCAAAACTATTAATCAAAGAAACCTTAATAAACTATCGATATAGTTTTGAAACGATACTTCAAAGGTTTAGAGCAACAATCACCAAACGGGTAAATAGGTACTCCTCCTCTGAATTGAGACTTATCTCAGCCAATTCTTAATATCAGAACTGTTGGGTTTTATGCCCTAAAACTCGTAGATAGTGAATGTAAACAAATTGTATACTTGTTTCAATAAAGTGTTATTGAGTTTCTACAATAAAGTGTTATTGTTAAATATTGCACAATTTGACCCAAATCCAATAAACTAAGATCCAAGGTTGTTTGCATGTAACTTGAACTAGTATGTGGGGACATACGGGGATCGATGTTCAAGTAACAACCTAAAAGGTCTATAGTACAAGGATAAGGTTGGGTACCTTATCTTGGTAACACTATGAGATACGGTCCACTTTGTATTTGATACAAACGTATTGATCCAAAGCGTCCATGTAGTAGACATGCGAGCGGGGGTATCCTATGCAATGGGTTTGCATAAACCGGACCATGAAATAGTAAACCACTAGATATAACACCGTTAACTAGTTAGGTTACTGTTTCAATAGGATGACCTAGGTAACTCAGTCTTAATCCTGAGTGTGTCATGAACTCTTTCTCATGAGGGATTTTCCTTTGATTAGCATGGGTGAGAGTGGCCAATACGCCAACTCAATATGCATTCCTTTTTTGGGACAAGACCGAGTGGGAGGGTGGGGACATGACAACACAAGAAGAATTCACTCCTTCCCACTTCTAGGAGAAGTAGATGAGTATTCCCTTAAGTGGTGACTCCGGGACTTGAACAAAGGGATCCCGCCCTCTCACTGGCCCGAGAGGAACTTTCTGTTTATTGGTTGGACCATAAACATGTTCATTAGAGGAGCACTGGTACTTAAGGAGACAAATATAACACAGGGGTAAAATGGTAATTTGACCCAACTGTGATTACGGACACTCGTGAAGGATTGACTTACTGGTATAGGTCTATATCCGTTGACACAGAAATGTTCTACAGTGAGAAGAGTTCAGCTGTGGGTCTTTAGTGGAATGACCCACAGTTAATGAATATTGGTTAACCTGATTAATGAGTTTAATTAGTTAACCTCATATGATTGGAGCTTCTGATCTGTATTTCCATTAGGTCCCCCTGCTAGCTCGTAAAGAGTAATTAGGAACAATTGTATCTTGAGAGAATTTGAATAGTTCAAATTCATATTGGGAATTAAGTTAATTGTATGAGATACAAATTAATAATAATGTATAGTGATACATTATAATGTAAAGTCTAATTTGAAATTAAACTTTATTATTATGAGAGAAATAAATATTTGAAGAAGTTCAAATATTAATATGAATTTGATTCATATTAAATTTATAGGATATAAAAGAATTTGAAAGGAGTTCGAATTTTAATATGAATTTGATTCATATTAAAGAATTAGTTAATTGAAGGCCTGAAATTAAATATATGATATTTAATTGGATAATTAATTAACCAATAGAAGGTCTGAAATTAATTATATGATATTTAATTAGTGATTAATTAATTAAAGAATTAATTAATTGGAAATTAATCAATTATGGAAATGATTAATCACTTATGGAAGTGATCAATCATTTATGGAAAAGATTAATCAATTATGGAATTGGTTAATTATAGAAAAGATTAAATCAGTTATGGAAATAATTGATTTTAAATGAATATTTTTTTCATGACCTTTCTCCTATAAATAGAACACTAAACCTAGGGTTTAGGTACTACAACATAAGGCCACAAGAATGCACTATTGCATTCTCTTTAGCCTCCCTCTCATATTTTCTCAACCCAAAAACTCTAGTGAGAATTTTCTCTCTAGAGTTTTTCCCATTCAAGATTAGGTAGTCCCACAACTACGTTCCTAATCTCAGAGTCATAGCAGGGAAGATCAATTGGTGGTGTCCCAATTGTTGACGCTTGGTCCCTATGAAATCAAGAAAGGCGTTCTTGATATGTCAGAGACGACAACGACGGTATGTTCGCTTCTCCCCTTTAGATTTAGATCTAATAATTTTTGTATGCTTAGCCTTAAGTTTGTATAGAACTTGTTCTATGTTTTTTTGCCAATGTAATGGTATTTTTGGATAAACAAAATTAACTACGAATCGGTCCGAATTGCGCTTCCGATTTAACGGAATTAGGGAATTCCAAATCCTTTAAGAACATCTCATATGCCTATATTATATTAGCTACTGTTCGTTTGGTCAAAGATCTCAATCCCATAAGTGTAACCCTCCCACTTTTAGATCCCAGAGAGACGCACCAACAGGCTACTAATAGGAAAGACAACTGTTGGTGATTACCCTAAGTGACTCTATACATTCCTAGAGTTCGCGGTGTTCTGAAACCTATGATTAGGCCCTCCAAACGGGATGATCGCACTAAGATGACACGCAAGCGGATCATAAGAATCTCACGGTGTGACCTAGTGGTGGAGACCGTAGGATGCGTTGACATGTGTCCTTCTCCCACTAACTATGAACACTCTCCCCATTAACCTTGGTATTGACCTATGCAAACACTCTCCAAACGAGAGGCCTCTTCTAGGGCGATACAAAGCCGAGCATGGATCTCACAGTGTGAACACATGGGGACGTGAGAGTAAAAAACTCGATATGAACATCTTGTGTTTTATTCTTTTCCTCCCACTGAAGTGTCCTATTTATTTTAGGGTTTATTTTGACTCAGATAAAATCCTGCTAAATGAAACTATCTGAGTTTATGCCTTATTAAAAAGGTCTTTACACTAATGTCTATGTGAATTAAACTCTTTTAATTCCTAGTGACATTGCATGCTAATAAGACCGTGGTTAATTCAACTCAGGTTCCGGACCAATTATCGGAGGAGTTCCCTTATAACCAAAGTCTTATTTCCTACTTAATCATATTTTAACTCTATTAAAATACTAAGTAGGATATTCTAGTCCTATTAGAAACTTGATCTTAGGTCTAATTAAATTTTAACTCATTTCTGAAGATCCTATGTTAGCATGCAACTCTTTGTTATAGGTTTGACGGTTTCTATTCATTAACTTTTATTATAACTATTTATAACTTTTAATGAATTAATCCTATAACATGCTTCTAATGGTAATGAATGTGTATAACAATCAAGATACAGTTTATATAAAGCACCATTTAGAAGCAACCTATGTCTAGGTGTGTAAAACGATTTATACTTACGATATCTAGGTGATAAACTCTTTTAAACCTTACATTGCTCACGCATGGTCATAAAACTCGGGTTAATCTAACTCAAGTACCGGCTTGATGCCCAGGTAGGAGGTGTTCCGTAAACCGTCAACTTAAATACCTACAGCCTTAGACAACATCTTACTGGGTGAGTTCTCATGTAACCTTTGCTTTACAAGATATCGACCTATTCTTTACAGTTTGATTGAGTTTGAGGTTCGTTAATCCTAAGTGAGCGTGAATTTATATTTGTTATAGATTTTAACGTCTATCTCAATTTTATAACAATTATAACATAGACAACCTATAACATTCATCTATGCTAAGGAGGTTTCATGATGCATGCTTATTCGTTTTCGTTAATTAATATAACGCTTGTACTAAACCAACTAAACGAAAAATCAAAACATTCAACATGCTTCTAACATGAAACCCTAAACATGAATTCAATTTATTATAACTCTTATAATCTATAATTAATGCATGCAACATGCTTTCCTATGGTGGGATTTTAAATCTATATGACATACGTTATGCATATAACGTTCCTATTTAATTTAAACATCCATTCACAATGCATAATAAATTAAAGACACTAAAGTGGACTGGTTTTTGGCATCCTAAAGCAAACTAATCAACTAAATCATTACAAGAATAATTTAAAATTGAGGTTGGACTGCTTCCAAACACTTCGAACAACTCGAACTAGCTTCAATTTGCTTGAACCAACTCAAATATAGGTCAAACAGGATTGGAAATTGAAAAAAAATGAGCTGAACCGGCCAAAATTAAGCCAAACCAGGTCGTTGGGAGAGAAAACTGAATGAAAATTGGACCAGAGGCATGCAAACCGAACTTGGGTAGCACGAACCGTGCTGAATAGTTGACCAAAGGCCTGAACCGATGACCAAATCCCTTGAACTGGTGGCTAATCGTGTGAACCACTGACCTGACGAACGAACCGGACCACATTCTTGAACCACGCACGAGTTTTTCCTTAAAAAATGAGCCGCCTCTCATCTATTCCCTATTCCCAGAAATTCTAGATTTAAGCGTGTTCTTCATGCTCTATTTTTCCCGATCAACGAGCACTTCTCGAATTTCTTCAAATCGACAGCCTTAATGAACTCTAATGACTCTCAAATTTTATAGACTCCATATGAACTCATTAATGCCCATAATCATGTAGAAAATTACAAATTATTTCAGCGAATTAAAGGTTAATTGATGCCAAAACCAAACACAATCTACTTTAGCAACCAAACAGTCATCATATGAACAATTCTACCCACCACGCCAAAATTAATGAAAATTGAGAGCCCAAATCTGCTCTAATACCATTTGAAGGAGTGTACGAGACACTAGCGGAAGCGATTTGGATCGAGAGCCACTCAATTTCATTAATTTTGCAATTGAAAACTTGCACGAAAAAGGGTCAAAAAACAGAGAGTAAAATGAACGAACCTTTTGGTGAGAAATTCGAGCATTCTGTGGGGTTATATGAATCACAATAGTCGGTATGAGGACAACCACCGAAGCCTTCCCCACTATTCTCTGGCCTTTATACCACCGAAGTCTTCCCCACTATTCTCTGGCCTTAGAACGAGTTGTGGGACTCAAATCGTGATGAATTTGGAGCTTATGAAAGTATGAGAAAGTTTTAGAGTTGTGGATTTTTGAAACCAAAATTTCAGCAATCTCAAGTTGATTAACCCTTAATCTTGTGTCTTATTCTCATTATATAGAAGATGAAAGGACAAAGGCACCACCTCCTAAAATTGGAGAATTTTAGATTTTCAAAAAAAAATCCAAAAAATTAATTTCTTAATTAAATTTAAATTAAAAACTAATTTCAATAATTAATTTTAATTAATTATAAATTTAATATCAATTATTAAATTAACCGAATTGCACTAATCCCGATTTTTTTCCAATCCCAATTTCTCGAACGTGAATCCTTATCCACGTGTATAATATTTAAATCATATTTAAATATTTCTAACTCTCTTGATTATAGTTTAATCTCAATCAAGCTATTATGCCAATGTTATCGAATACACTTGACGTTTATTCCTTAAATTGAGTACGAACAGCTCAAACTCCAACATCACATTGTTCTAAGGATTATTCCGTATGAGCTAGCACAGGGACCTAATGGACCTACAGATCATGGGCTCCAACGATCCGAGATTAATTGGCTAAACTCTTTTAACCCATTTAACCAACATTCGTTAACTACCGGGTCACTTCACTATAGCCTGATAGTTGAACTCCCCTCACTTTAGATATATTTCTGTCCACCTGATATAACCATAATTAGTAAGTCGACCCTTCACAGGTTGTTCGTAACTACAGCTGGGTCAAATGTTCATTTTACCCCTGAAGTTACATCTGGTTCCTTTAAGTCTCCACTGAGTCCTTAATGAACAATTGGTTTGTGGTCCGACCACTAAACCTAATACCTCTCGAGCCAATGAGAGGGTGAGATCCCTTTGTTCACGTCCCAGAGTCAGCACTTAAGGGAGCAACCTCTCTACTATCCCTAAGTTGGGTAGGAGAAAATTCCGTCTTGCAAAACATATCTACCCGGTCTTATCCCCAAAATGGTAGGCTTATTGAGTTGGCGATGATGAGCCACTCTCACCCATGCAAATCAAAGGATAATCCTGAATAAACCGAAGTTCATAGTTAGCTCAGGATTAAGATCGAGTTACCTAGGTCATCGTTTGAAATAGTCAGTCTTGTCAGTAAACGACGTTATAAAGCAAGAGTGACTTATTTCTCGATCCTGGTCTTATGGAAACTTATTTCTCGATCCTGGTTTTATGGAAACTCATTTGCATAGGACGCCCCCACTCGCATGTCTCTACATGAACGATTCAGGATCACATCGTTTGCACTATATACAAAGTGAGTCGCATCACATAGTTTTCCTAGGATACGGTACCCAGCCTTATCCCTATACTATAGACCGTTTAGGCTATTACTTGAACTTGTTCCACTTTTATGTCAATACATAAAGTTCAAGTTTTCATAACATAACCCGGAGTTTCTAGTTTATTGGATTTGTGGTTATTCAGGCAATACTAATAATTTTAAAATCGATAATGCTTTATTGAAAGGAAATAACTCTTTATTTACAAACATTCGTCCAAATGTTACATTTACTATCTACGAGCTTTAAGGCATAAAACCCAACATCCCTCATTTCCCCAATATCAATATGGATCCACCCAGAGGCGATGGAGCTGACCCTTCTAAAGCCTAGGGGAGTTTTCCTTTCACTTATTCTTTCATAAGTGATAGGAATTACGGTCTACTTATCTTTCTTTTTGTTGCTTTATCTTTAGTTTTGTTATTTGCTTGTTTTGTTTGTGTTGATAGGATTAGTGAATCTTTATTTGCTTTCTTGCATATCTTTTGTTATTCTTAGATAGGTTGATTGTCTTTGTTTGTTTTTTTTTTGTTTAAAAAATTCTAAAAAAAATCTATCTCTTTGAAAAAAATGTATTTAAAGATTTCTGAAAGTTGAGTGTGCTTTTGTGGTTTGTTTGTATTTTAGTGCCCTTAATGATGATAACTAAAGCTCTCTCTGAAGGAGTGTATATCACTCTAATAGAAGCGATTGACGATCTTGGACGTTTAATTTCATTATTTTCTCTATACACAACATGTTCATTTTAAGCCGAAAAAGAGAGTGCAAAATTACTAACCTTGTAAGCACACAAATTCAAGCATTTCATTGGATGATTCTTAGTAGGAACACATCGTGGAATTCCACCAAGTTCTTCCCTGCTATTCTCCGGCCTTAGAACGGGCTTGTGGGAACCGAACCGTGATGAATTTTAGGAACAAAGAAATGGGGTTTTGGAGAGAGTTTTTCCAAACTTCTTGCAATTTTAAATTTCTGTAAGAAACAATTCATTCCTTTGAATTCATCTATGCAAAACATTTATATACATGAATACAAGAAGATATGGGATTGACATTGTCATCCAATTAGGTGTCAAACTCATGAGAAATGCATGAATTGAATTCATGAATTTTAGCCACCATGCCAATTTGAATTTTATACCAAAATTGATTTTTCAAAATTAATTTAACACATTAAATTAATTTGAATAATCAATCAATTTTAATTTAATTAATTAAACAATTAATTAATTACTTATTTAATTTAATATCTTATATTAAATTAATGCACCAATCTCGATCTCTCTCAAAAACTGATTGAATATGAATCACCATTCTAATTCAAACCGAAATACGTATCCTATACAAATTTACAATATTTAAATCCTATTTAAATATTTCCAACTCTCTTTATAATTTAATTCATAATTAAATTATAACATGTTAAGTATATTGTATATAATTAACGTTAATTCCCTTTATCGAATTTTGAACGCTTCAAACTCTTTCATCACTTTTGTTCTAAGGTTGATTTTGTATGAGCTAGTAGGGGGACCTAATGGACCTACAAATCATGGGCTCCAGTGATTCAAGATCAACCGATTAAACTCATTAACCTAGTTAACCAACATTCGTTTAACTAACGGGACACTCCACTATAGCTCGTAGCTGCACTCCTCTCACTGTAGATATATTTCTGTCCACCTGATACAACCATAATCAGTAAGTCGACCCTTCACAGGTTGTTCGTAACTTCAACATGTCAAATGTCTGTTTTACCCCTGAAGTTACATCTTGTTCCTTAAGTTCCACTAATCCTCTAACGAACAATTTGTTTATGGTCCAACCATTAAACAGAAAACCCTCTCGTGCTAGGAGAGGACGACGCGCCTTTGTTCAAGACCCAGAGTTAGCACTTAAGGGAACAACCTCTACTATCCCTACAGGCGGGGAGAAGTGAATTTCATCTTGCAAGACTATGTCCCCAGCTATCTACCCAGTCTTATCCCCAAAATGGTAGGCTTATTGAGTCGATGATGTTGAACCACTCTCACCCATGCAAATCAAAGGATAATCCTGAATAAATAGGAGTTCATAGTTAGCTCAAGATTAAGATCGAGTTACCTAGGTCATCGCATGAAATAGTCAGTTTCACAGTAAATGGCGTTATAAGGAAAGTGACTTATTTCTCGGTCCTGGTCTTATGCAAACTCATTGCATAAGACTCCCCCACTCGCATGTCTTTACTTGAATGATTCAGGATCACATCGTTTGTATTAAATACAAAGTGGTTCGCGTCTCATAATGTCCCCAAGATAAGGCACCCAACCTCTATCCCCATACTATAGACCGTTTTGGCTATTACTTGAACTTGATCCGCTTTTATGTCTACACATAAACTTCAAGTGTTCATTATATAGCCATGGGTTATAATTTATTGGATTTGGGATAATTAATGCAGAATTAAACAATCATTCAATAACAACTTATTGAATACCTCAATAATGTTTTATTGATTATAATTAATTTTGTTACATTTACTATCGACGAGTTTTAGGACATAAAACCCTACACTCTCGACTCTTTAAATACTTTAGCAACTTCAAGTTTTTAAAGCATGAACCTGAATAAACTTTTCTCTCCATAACACATTCAAATCCAAACTCACCTTAAACTTTGACTGTCAAACCTTTTTAGTCTCTCCTATTATGTTTTTCATGCTTAGTCAATGGGGACATTGACTCGTTTAAAGTTTGGGTGGGACAGTTTTGCGTTATACTCTCTGTATCATGTATCATGTTGCCTTTTGCTAGTGCTAAAAAAAGTAGAAAAACCAAGAAGATACTCCTCATTCTCGAGCAAACCAAGTAACCAGGGACGGTCATGACACCCATGATTTCCACTACATGAAAGGTGAGTTTGGGAAGTGAGTATGTGCTACAGTATCAATAGTGAGCTATGCTCGTAGTCGACTACTTTCACCACAAAGTGTTAGTATGTTGGAACGAAGGTGTAGATGACTATGAGGCTCTCCTTTAAAAAAAAAAAGAAAAAAAAAGGAAAAAAAGAATAAAGCCTAGCGGCAACTTATAATAAGTTTGGGGGAGGGTAGTCAAATTTTCTTTTCCATTCCAAGACTTAGGATAACTTGTGAAAGAGATAGACTACTCTGAATAAGGGCTAGGTGGAATAACAAGTAGTAGAGGTGAGAAGGCATGAGAATGTTTTATCTTGAGAGAAGTGAGTGAAGGTCTAATGTTAGGAAACCTTATTATTGACTTAAAGTGTTAGGAGTTGGATCTTTTCTGAAAGGCAACCTCACGAACTAAACTTACCTATGAAATGTACTCTTTTCTTTCTTGATTTTGTTATTTTTGTTAAAATTACTTGAGGAAAAACAATGACTTAAGTTTGGGGGTGTGATAACGCTCATTTATGTGCGTTATTTAGCCTTAAAAACTTAGGTTATTGCTAGGAAAGCAAGAACATTGTGCTTAAATTCTTATCATTTATAGTCTGAAAGTGTTAATATCTAACATGCAGAAGCAATTTCGGATCTTAGGCACATAATAACATTAATTTGATCATATAAAGCATGTTGTGTCCAAAACTACAAAAACAGAGTTCAGAACACCAACCTCTTTGTAGCTCGAAATTGGACTGATTATAGTGTTGTTTTTCTTCACCAACTGATCACGAACCACCACAAGATGTTCCTTGATATTCTCAGGCCTTTAGAACGGATTTTGGGATCCTCTAGTGATGGAATTTAGAAGAGAAAGAGAGGTGTGAAAGAGTTTTGTAACTATGATGTTTGGAGAATAATTCCAGTAGCATAACAGCCAAGAAAATGAAGTGTTCTCAAGTAATCTTCATCATTTATAGAGGATTAAACATGTAAACTCTTCACAAGAGCAAGACACTTCATGATGGAGTGGATTAAGGTTGCAATCAAATGGACTAAGAGTGAGTTTATTCATAAACCACTCCACCTCCAAAATTACCCAATTTTTTAATTTCCGAAAAATACAAAACGAATTTTTAAATTCTGTATTTAATAAATTCAGATTTTCTTTTTAAAATTATTTATAATTTATTTTCAAATAAAATTAATTATAATTTAATTAATTATATTAATTTAATATTAAATATTAAATTAATATCTCATTTCCAATCCTGACTTTTCTCCGAATGAATTTTTTCTTCGAGCATGAATCCCAATTCATGTGTTCAATGTTTTAAACAATTTTAAACATGTCCAACTCTCAAATTTAGGTTTAATTCAAAATTAATCCAACGTGTCGGTAATATCCAATATGACCGATATAGTCACTAAATTGAATTTGAACAATTCGAATTCTTTCCATCATATTGTTCAAAAGTTTGTTCCTTAAGCTAGCAAAGGGACCTAATGGACCTACAGATCATGGGCTCCAACGATTCGAGGTTTAACCGGTTAAACTCATTAACCTAGTTAACCAACATTCGCTAATTACCCGGTCACTCCACTATAGCCTAGTAGTTGCACTCCCTTCACTGTAGATATGTTTCTGTCCACTCGATATAACCATGATTAGTAAGTCGACCCTTCACAAGTTGTTCGTAACTATAACTAGGTCAAAAAGTCCGTTTTACCCCTATAACACTTCTTGATTCCTTAGGTCTGCTAATCCTCTAATAAACAATTTGTTTATGGTCCAACCATCAAACAGAGTCCCTCTCGGGCCAATAAGAGGGTGGGGACCCTTGTTCAAGTCTTGGAGTCAGCATTTAAGGGAAAAACCTTTCTACTATCCCTGATACGGGTAGGAGTGAATTCCATCTTGCAAAACTATGTCCCCAACTATCTATCCAGTCTTATCCCCAAAATGGTAGGCTTATTGAGTCGGCAATGTTGGGCCAGTCTCACCCGTGCAAATCAAAGGATAATCCTGAATAAACAGGAGTTTATAGTGTTAGCTCAGGATTAAGACCGAGTTACCTAGGTCATCGTATGAAATAGTCAGTCTTATCAGTAAACAGTGTTATAAAGTAAGAGTGACTTATTTCTTGGTCCGATCTTGTGCAAACTCATTGCACAGGATGTCCCTACTCGCATGTCTCTACATGAACGATCTAGGACCACATTGTTTGCCTTATGTGCAAAGTAGGCCGCATCCATAGTGTCCCCAGGATAAAGTACCTAGCCTTATCCCTATACTATAGACCATTTTGGTTATATACTAGAACTTGATCCTTGTCTATATTTGCACATATAGTTTGAGTATTCATATTATAACAAAGGTTTTTTTATATATTGGATTTAGGTTATATATAAACAAGCAATTCACTAAATACTACGATAACATCTTTATTGCAAATAAGAGATATGCAAAAAGATTACAAACTATGTGTTTTAGGACACAAATCCCAACAAACTCCACTTGGACTAAACCTCTAGCGGGATTATAAAATGTTGAGTGGGTGAATAACATTCTAATATGTGCTATGTTTTTCCCATTTGTCCTATTATCCCAAAACTTGTAGTCCTACATTCTGTAGAAGTCCCTTGACGAACGAATTGTCGAAGGTCGTGTCAAATAAATTTATAATCCACAACCTCTACAGCTAACTTGTACCAATAGTGGCCGAGGTTGATCATAGGGAGCAGCGTAATTAATTAATTTAATTAGATTTCTCAATTAGTAACCAAACTGGGGGTTTTGGATGATGGATTGGCTAAAAGCATAAAATTGCAATAAATTAAAATAACAGAAAAGTAAAGAAAAGTTAGCTAATCTCACCTCGGTATCGCACAATTGGTTATTCTAACTTCGGTTTGGCAACTCAATCATTGACTCTCAAATTAATAGAATTGTTATTAATCACTCAACCATCATTGGAACCAATGATTAAGATCCCTAACCTTTCCAGCTTAACCAATACATCAAAGTTAGAGCTTAATTAGAATTCATTAACATGAATATCTAACCGCATTAAGTGGATTGGATCGTTAAGTAGACTTATATAAACTAGGAAAAACTTGGGTCTATACAATTCTAAGCTAAAATTCCTAGATCTACCATGCAGTTATATTAATTGGGACAATACTCCATCCAACACAATCACACAATAAATCTATCACTAACCAATTTAGCCATACAATTACATTAAGTCAATCAAATAGTTTGTCAAGCTATTCTATCAATGCAATTGTAATTAAGAACGGGAATTTAAGGCATAATCAACAATAATTCATTTAAATCATTAACAATGTCTCAAGAGTATGCCAAACTTACATTAGAAGTCCCCAATTACGAAGATCTAACATAGCCGATCATTAGAATGCTCCAACTAAGCTCCTTGGCTTGATTAGCCATCCAAAATACAATAAAACTAGCCTAAATTATAGTAGAATGCAATGAAGTACAGAAAGAATGGGGGAGAAATTGGCTAAGAAGGAGAAAACTAAAAGAGATGTGACCTAAAAATGAAATATGTCTTTTTATATTCAGTCGCAGTGTCTCAACACTGCTGACCTCGACGCTGCCTCCCTATTTTAGGAAAAATTCATCTGGCGTGCAAAAAATAGTATATGGAAAATTCACTTAGCGTCTCGACGCTAGGCCTTGGGTTGGCAGTACTTTGCACAACGTTTTGATGCTCCTTGCTCGACTTTTTGGCTTGGATTTGAGGTCTACACGACGTTGAGATGCTCTCCACAAGGTTTAACCACTTGGCTTTGGGAAATTTGCTCAATTTTCTCTGGTTTTGCTCATTTACACTCCGAATTGGCTCAAAACCTCCACGATGGACCTATACACATACTTATTTAAAAGCATTTTTCGCAAGGAATTCGACGAAAATAAGCAAAATATGAGAAGATTACTATACAAGCATTTGATGCTATCATCCCTCAAACACTTTAGCTGAGAGGGCTTTTGTAAATGGATAAGCCATGTTGTGCTCTGAGGCTATATATGTGACGATCACGTCTCCCTGCTGTACAATTTCCTGGATGAGATGGTATTTGCATTCAATGTGCTTTCCTCTTTTATGGCTTTGGGGTTCCTTTCAGTTTGCAACTGCTCCACTGTTATCACAATAAAGAGTGATAGGTAGATGCATGTTAGGAACCACTTCTAACTCGGTTAGAAATTTCCTAAGCCATACTGCTTCTCTTGACGCTTCACATGCAACTACGTATTCAGCTTCTATTGTGGAGTCAGCTATACATCCATGTTAAATACTTCTCCATACTATCGCCCCTCTGTTAGGAGTAAACACAGATCCATATGTAGATTTCCTAGAATCTCTGTTGGTTTGAAAATCTGACTCAGTGTATCCGGTAAGGGTCAAATTCATAAAACCATACACTAGCGAATAGTCCCTCATTCTCCTCAGATACTTGAGGATGTTCTTAATGGCAGTCCAATGAGCCTGACCTGGATTGGACTTTGATGTGATGTGGACTGAAGATGGATATTTGGAAAATATGGTAAATAATAAATAAGAATGAATTCAGTCAACCAAGTGCAAGTATACACTATTGCATGTAGTAATAAAATCTCTGGAAGTATTCCAAAGGTATCGATCCCATAGAGACTAAGTTGGAAACACAGATTTGAAGAAGAATCTGCTCTTAAATTGCTTTTGAAAGGTAACCAAAAGAAATAGTTGATGTTGGGTTTTGTAAAACAAATAACAAACAAGTAAAGAAATAACAATAATAATAAAGTAAGGTATTCAATATAGCTTCAACCCTAAGGCAAATAACTCTAATAATGGCTTATTTAACCTAAGTCTACTTATGCATTGGGTCAGGTTTAATTCCTATTTGGCCTTGCTCCCAAGAACCATTAGAAGGCTAAGCGAGTACCGTTATGCATATTTTTGTGACTTGACTCCAACATAGATTATTCATGCATGCAACCTATAACTCTATAGTTGTTATAAGGCAACCTTCCCCTATAACACCGAATACACTCTCTCGAGCCTTTTCTCCTATATCACCTTTATGAGAACCTATATTGTTTGGTCCTTTCAGACTTAAACTTGAAGGGATAAAAGCCCTACGCAGCGGAAAGAATCACCGAACCTACTCATAGTCTTTGATTTTTATTTGAAATACCAATACAATTTACAAAAGTTTACAGCAATAAAACTATGTTTACAGTGCTGTACAACGGCTATAAATATGCTTAATAATAGCCTAGATCTAATCTAGATGATCCTAATGATCAAGGTTCAAGAATACTTACTATTGGAAGAAGCCTTGACCGAAAAATTGACTTTTTCACGATCTTGCAGAAAATTCCAGCAACCTTCCCTTGTGCGAACACCACCAATTAGTTACACCGGTATATCTCTAAGACTTCTTGAAGCAGGAGACTAGTGGAAGTCTTTTAGGAGAGATCTCTGAGAGAAGGAGAGTGAATAAGATACCTTTCACCCCACCCAAGGGGTCCTATATATAGGTAAAGACCAAGACCTTTTCCTAATAGGAAAAGGTTATGATAAGTTAAAATCTACTATCTTATTCATATCTAATTTTAATAAATAATTAATTAATTCTATAATTAATTAATTACCCAATTAAATATCATATATTCAATCTTAGGGATTTTATTAAAATTTAAATTAATATGAACTCAATTCATATTAAATTTATTTGAACTCTTTCAAATATTTTCTCTCAAGAATTAATTTTTGAAATTAATTCAAAAATTATATTACAATGTTTCATAAACTTTATATTATAATGTATCAACATACATTATACGAACTGATAGCGAGCATAACTAGCCATTTTTCCCTAAATAATGAAGTTAGTCTTTTATATTTAATTGGCCAAAATTATGGATTTTTGTGTTCTATTTGTAGGAATCATGTTTGGGAGTTAAATTGAGAAATTGGAGCTAAATATGTGTTCGGGACATGAAAATTGGCTAAAGAACGAAAAAGATTCAAGTTAGAAGAAGTCAAAAGAGAGCCATCCGCAAACCAGCGTCGGGACGTTGCTCTTGGAGCGTCTCGATGCTGCCTTTCCTTTTCTGATTCAGGCGGCAAAAGGTCATAGCGTCGCGATGCTGTCGACAGATTTTCTATAAATTCAACACTTTCTTGCACGGCCAACGGGAGTCCAATTGGTTAGATTTTAGCCCTAATTTCGACTAGAGACCTTTGGTGGGAGCTGAAACAAGGCCAAGGAGCGGGAATCAAGCGAGAATATGTGGAGATCGTGATGGGGACGTGCCGGTTTCGACGGATTCGAGTTTTCCTTTCTCTTTCCCTTACCTCTTGTAGTTTTTATGGCTTTTCTTTCAATTAGTGTTTGTGGTTTAAAGACTATGAAGTGCTAGTTGTTTGTCTTAGGGATTGATGTAGTTGTTTTAGTTTGTTGGATTAATTTGTGGTATGAATATGCATTTATTTTACCTATGCAATTATGGTTAAATGCTTTCAATTACTTGATCACTAGTTGAATGATTTGAGTGTTGAATCTTGCTCGGGAGAGGGGATTTGGCCTAAGACTTACTTTATTTAATTGCATGACTAAAGTAGATATCTAAGTTTGTGACGGGATTTGGAATAACTTTAGAAGTTGCTTGAAGAACTAAACTCAAAGCCTTGCATGTTAATGAACTTAGATAGGGATATCAAGTTGGTTGCATGCATGAGAATCAATTATGCTCGGGAGAGATAATTGTGATAAAAGGTTCCTAGACTTGGTAGAATAATTGCATGCTAAGTTCATCCCATTAATTAATCCTCAATCTCAACAATGAAATAAATTCCCTAAGAATCTTTCCATTTGAGTCTCCACCTTTATTTTATGCTTTTTGTCTTTAGATTTATCTTTATCATTAAGTTTTGCTCCCTAAATAAAATTGGATAAAAGTCTTAACGGTACTTTATTTACTAGAAAACCAATCCAGAGGACGACACTCGTTTTACACGAAAACACTATATTATTACTTGACCCGTACACTTGCGGGTAGCAATTTGCGCATCAAGTTTTTGGCGCCGTTGCCCGGGATTGGCTTATTTAGTTAAATTAATATTGTGGAAAAATTGTTCGGTCTTAATTTAGGGTGTATTTTTATTTTGTAGATAGATTGCATTTTTTTCCTTATTTGTTTTCTTTCCATATTTGTTATTTTCCTATTTTAGTTCTTTCCTTATTTGTTTGAATCTTTTTCCTTAATTGTCTTTTCCTTATTTTTTTTTTTTTTCTTTTTGATTTCTTTCCTTTTTTGTTTGAGTCTTAGTCCTTTGTTCTTGTTGGGTTATTATTTGATTGGAAGCCTAATTATCATTGTTGCTTTAATTGATTTGAATGACTTTTTATTCAACACCATATTCCAATTCTTCATCTTCAAGTTTTACCTGTTTAAAAGAAAATTCTTCCTTAGAAAGCATAATTCAAAATTATATTGAGGAGTCTAGAGCGAGGAGTCTAAAATTTGATGAAATTATAAAAGGACTTCAGACCCCAAAGGAAGTTAGTGAGGTGGGATCCACTTCCATAGGATGTCTAGTGAGTCATGTGGCCGATGATTCATTGGCACCTATCCAGGAGCATAATTCTTTCGATTTTTCTATGGTTGAGCATTTAGGGGTGAGTTGCATGAATAGTGGGGAAGAATTGGAGAGTTGTAGCACCTATCAAGAGCATGTTTGTGAGGAAGAAAAAGAAAATGAGCTTGCAGTGACAGAGGAAGTTCAGGAGGTAGAGTTTGAGGTTGAAAAGCTTTCGTCTGTTTTATCTTCTTCATCCTTTGTAGATTTTGATTGTTCTTTTTTCTATTCTCACGAGTCAGTTTTAGAGTCAGAGTCTCTTTATTTTGATATTTCTCCTTTTATGCTTATTTTGTTCAAAAGTTCAAAAAATAATCATATTTCAGGGGCCCATGAGAAGCTAGTAAGTTTGCTAGCGATCGTTGGTTTTATCGATTCAAGAAACAAGGGCCCAAAGAAATACGAGAATTTTTATGTACCTTGACAGACTGCACGAGCACGTCGAGCTGAAGACGATAAACAAGCGCTTATGGGAGGCAACCCAAGTTACTTTGTTATTGTTTCTTATGTCTGTGTTGTTTTTGTTTTGTAGGAGTTCCCGTGCTCTTGTCTGTGCCAAGCATTCATGAAAAGGTCATCATTCCAGGGCAGTATTGTTTACCCCTTCCATTCTTTTGTTGTTCTCATGCTTATGTATGCTTTAGATTTCTATAAATTGAGGACAATGCATGCTTTAAGTTTGGGGGTGGAATATCATGTTTGTGGAGCCCTTGAGCATCTGAGTTCGGGCTATAGTTTTGAGCTTTCTTTGAATTGAGCATATGGTTGTTTTCTGGATGCTATTTTTGCATGACTATGATTTCCTAGGATAGGTTTTCTTGTCAATCTTTAAGCTTTCGATGAGTTGTAAGCTAGAGTGCCCAAAAAGGGAGACTTTTTAAACTTTTTCTAGGAGATGTCTTTCATGAGTAGAGTATTTGTCTTGGCTAGATTTGGATTCGAATGCTTAGGAGCGAATTATTAGATTCATATGCTTGTTGTCACCTCGATAGGTGTAGGGAAGAGCTAAAGAGTTAATTTTTTTTGCAAATTAGCATGTTTGATTTTGCTTAGGAGGAAAGAAAAGAATATATGCTTATCATGCTCATAAAGAAAAATCATTCGTGTTGTTACAAATTGAAAGAAGAAGAAAAATTATGCCATGGCCTGTGCACAGTTTGCAATGAGTAATAAAGATTTAGGCAAAAAGAGCTACCCCTGTTGTGATCAATTAGGCCAACCAGAGAAAACTCAGGTTAACGGTCACTGCAATAGGTGTGTGAAAGATAGTGCCACATATAAATGCTTGATTTAATTTTCAATTATAAGCACCTAAGTATGGAGGAAAACAAACTAATTTGTTCCATTGACTCGTTAGTGAATCCTTAGTGCCAGTGTAGAGGGAAGATGAGTTGAGAGTTTAGCAATCAAATCCCGGGCTAGTAGAGTCTGATCTCGTTATGTTAGATCTCGCTTGTGCAAGTTAATTTTGGAAAACTTTTGATTTGTCTCCCTCATTGATCCTTATGTGCATGTCTCTTGATTGCTTGACAATTGACTTTTGAGCCTTGAGGATTGAGTCATGTTTGTTGCATCCATTCTTCCACTGTATGCTTGATTTTTAGTTTGCTCGAGGACTAGCAAAAGCTTAAGTTAGGGGGTATTTGATAGCGAGCATAGCTAGCCATTTTCCCCTAATTAATTTAGTCTTTTATATTTAATTGGCCAAAATTATGCATTTTTGTATTCTATTTGTAGGAATCATGTTTTGGAGTTAAATTGAGAAATTGGAGCTAAATATGTGTTCGGGACATGAAAATTGGCTAAAGAACGAAAAAGATTCAAGTTAAAAGAAGTCAAAAGAGAGCCATCCGCAAACCAGCGTCGGGACGTTGCTCTTGGAGCGTCTCGACGCCGCCTTTCCTTTTCTGATTCAGGCGGCAAAAGGTCATAGCGTCTCGACGCTGTCGACAGATTTTCTATAAATTCAACACTTTCTTGCACGGCCAACGGGAGTCCAATTGGTTAGATTTTAGCCCTAATTTCGACTAGAGACCTTTGGTGGGAGCTGAAGCAAGGCCAAGGAGCGGGAATCAAGCGAGAATACGTGGAGATCGTGACGGGGACGTGCCGATTTCAACGGATTCAAGTTTTCCTTTCTCTTTCCCTTACCTCTTGTAGTTTTTATGGCTTTTCTTTCAATTAGTGTTTGTGGTTTAAAGACTATGAAGTGCTAGTTGTTTGTCTTAGGGATTGATGTAGTTGTTTTAGTTTGTTGGATTAATTTGTGGTATGAATATGCATTTATTTTACCTATGCAATTATGGTTAAATGCTTTCAATTATTTGATCACTAGTTGAATGATTTGAGTGTTGAATCTTGCTCGAGAGAGGGGATTTGGCCTAAGACTTACTTTATTTAATTGTATGACTAAAGTAGAAATTCTAAGTTTGTGACGGGATTTGGAATAATTTTAGAAGTTGCTTGAAGAACTAAGCTCAGAGCCTTGCATGTTAATGAACTTAGATAGGGATATCAAGTTGGTTGCATGCATGAGAATCAATTATGCTCGGGAGAGATAATTGTGATAAAAGGTTCCAAGACTTGGTAGAATAATTGCATGCTAAATTCATCCCATTAATTAATCCTCAATCTCAACAATGAAATCAATTCCCTAAGAATCTTTCCATTTGAGTCTCCACCTTTATTTTATGCTTTTTGTCTTTAGATTTATCTTTATCTTTAAGTTTTGCTCCCTAAATAAAATTGGACAAAAGTGACGATACTTAATTTACTAGAAAACCAATCCAGAGGACGACACTCATTTTACACGAAAACACTATATTATTACTTGACCTGTACACTTGCGGGCAGCAATTTGCGCATCACGAGCCCCCTAAATAAATTGAACACTTTCAATTTACAATTTATACTTAATTGCCTCAAGTTTCTTTACGAGCTACCAGTGGGACCTAATGGACCTATAGATCAGAAGCTCCAACGATACGAGACTAATTGGCTAAACTCATTAACCAAGTTAGTCTTCATTCGTTAATTGTGGGTCACTCCACTAAAGACCCACAGCTGCACTCTTCTCACTGCAGAATATTTCTGTGTCCACGGATATTGACCAATAACGGAAAGTCAGTCCTACACGTGTGATCGTACCCTAGCTAGGTCAAATTACCGTTTTACCCCTGGGTTACAGCTTTGTCCTTAAGTCCCCAGTGCTCCTCTAATGAACAACCTGTTTGAGGTCCAACCAACAAACAGAAATCCCTCTCGTGCCATAGAGAGGGCAGGGCCCATTGTTCAAGTCTCGAAGACACCACTTAAGGGAACACACCTTTACTTACCCTAGAGTTGGGAAGGAGTGAATTCCATCTTGTGTGATTATGTTCCCAGCTCCCCACTCGGTATTGTCTCCATAATGGTAGGCTTATTTAGTCGGCGTGCAGGCCACTCTCACCCATACAAATCAAAGGACAACCCCTCGTGAACAGGAGTCCATAGTCCACTTAGGATTGAGACCGAGTTGCCTAGGTCATCCTAGTGAGATAGAAACCGAACTGGCTAACAGTGTTAGAGCTAGTGGTTAACTATCTCGCGGTCCGATCTTGTGCAAACTCATTGCACAGGATACCCCCACTCGCATGTCCACTACACGAACGCGTTGGATCATTGCGTTTGTATTATAATACAAAGCGGGTCGTATCCATAGTGTCACCAGGATACGGTACCCAGTCTTATCCTTATACTATAGACCCCTTTAGGCTGTAACGTGAACATTGATCCCCGTATGTCCCTAAATACTAGTTCAAGCCTCATACTAACAGCCTAGGATGTTTAGTTTATTGGATTAGGGTTAATAAGACAAGATTCACTCGATACAAACAAAATAAATCATTTTATTAATTGTTCGGTCAAATTTTACATTTACTATCTACGAGTTTTAGGGCATAAAACCCAACAAAACTCACATAGCATGCAAATTCTAAGTGATCAAGTTAAACTCAGCAAGATTTAGAATGATAATCAATAAAGGATGACAAGCAATAAATAGAACTTAGGCAAATAAGCACTTTCAAAGCCATTTAAACCATAAGGTAATTCACTATATCGAACCCCTCAATGGAATTTAGCTACGCATGATGGAATACAATGCAAATGAACAACTTTTCATTGAAATAATGAATAAAGAATACAAAATAATGAAAAGAAACAAGTGCTGGAAAAATATTGTGCAGTAGCTAGGTTTTTTCACTTTATCCAATCATTCTAGAGTTCTCACGACACTCTACTCTCCTTTTACAAGGTGGGAATAGGGTGAAATCTCTACAAACACTCGGGTTTGATGTCTAATTAAGGGTTAGAATTTAGTCTTCTAGCAAGGACCTCAGGCATCCTTACTCATGGGCGTCTACTACGGTTCTGTCACCACCCTCTTCTTCCCAGTGAGTTCTGCTTGAATTTCCCTTCGAATCGTGACCTTTTATAGCATGGGGAGTGGTTGAGGAGTGATGAAAATGGTGCTAGCAGGTGGCCCAGTCAGTTTCAGAGTCAAAACAGCTGGTTAGGTGCGTAACACACTCGTTCAAAACGACCCACGACGGACTCGGAACTGTCTGCCTCTGCCCAGAAATGCGGTTGCATTTCATTTTAGCCTTGCCAGAAATGCGGTCGCATTTCTGGGAATTTTTCCAGATTCCTCTGTTTTCTGCAAAACACCAAAACCATGTCAAATTCTTACCAACATGAGTTCTTTTAAGCAAAAATATGCATAATTTAACATACATGACTAACAACATCCTAACTTATCAACTTTAGCACTTTTTAGGCTCGGGAATAGTGTTTTTGATCTAAAACATTCAAGTTTTGACAAGAAAATGAGCTAAATATAAGGGCATAATAGGTATATTTTTTTACCCTTATTAGAATACAACCAAGATAAGAGAATTGGGATATTATTAATATGTAACAATTTAGACCGACTAATTACCGAGTACCGAATCCTCAGAAAATAGTTTAAATTCAGGCAAGATAATTATCTAAACACTAAAAATACTTAAGATGGTCATTATCTAGGAATCACAACGCAAAGAGAGATAGAGCCAAGAATAAACAAAGCAACAAAACAAATTTTGATCAAGCATATTTTAATCACAATGAGGGATAACAAGTTGAATGAGAGTTCGGGTCTTGAAGTCCAAAATTTAGTCTAATAGATATTCGATCACTAACTATTATATCCACTAGTTATAAATCTAGAACCTTCTTGATGACATAGGATCTTCTATCGGTTTCCCCTAATTCTAATTAACACATTTCAATAACCTAAGTGTCCTTAGCGCTATTAAATGAGCTAATTATGAAGTCCTGGTTCATTATAGATTTCTAGGCCCAACCAACTACTCTCACTATCACTACGAGCAATTAAGCCTAGTTGAATGGGCTATACTCTGACTTAGTTTCTCTCCCTCGAGTTTCCACTAAGTAACGGTTCAATATAAATTTGGCTAGAATTTATAAAGCATTATGAACACCCAAACAAATAACTAGCAAGAGGACACAGTAGGAAGTAATCGAAATATCATTCAACTATATTTCTTCATTCAAGACTCGAATGCCGAGCGTTTAGCTATACATTGTCAAAATTAAATCCAAAATTTCTAGCATGTACATGATTAAAAGCTATACATGGACAAGGAAATGGAATAGAAACTAAACCGACATCGAATCCCTTATTTACGCCCTTAATCCGTCGTGAGTCAAGCCTCGATTGGAACCCATCACAAGCTCCCGATCCTCCCCAAAGATGCCCAAACAAAATTAGAATCTTACTCTTACTCTCTCCCTCTAAATGGCTCAAAGAGCCTTCAATTGGTTAATGCTTGATCCTCCAAACCGAGGCCAGATGTTGCTTTAAATAGTGTTCCAACGTGAACAGCGTCGAGACATCGTGACGTTATTGACTTGATCCCCAAGATACCTCAGCGTCGATATACCAAGGGCAACATCGAGACGCTATCCTCGGCTGGGAAACTCTAAGGCTCGGATTTTTGGCTTGTTAGGCTTGATTCCTCCGGTTCTTTGACCCATTTTCTTCATCTTCAAGGCCTTGGGCTTAATCTCTTGACCCAAGCTTTTGACCTTCTCGAATATCTCTTTAAATTTGGGACAATTCATCTCCACAATATCCAAGATTTCTTCTAAATACTCAAAGGGACTAAAAATCTAAAATTAACAAATTTGATCATTAAAAAACCAAAAAATCCTTGCAAAAAGACTTGAATTTAGGGATACAATGTTAGCATTTTTGCATGCTAACAAGTCACGAAAATCATGCTAGCAGGTAGCCCAATTAGTTTCAGAGTCAAAATAGCTGGTTAGATAAGAAAAAAACTCATTCAACGCTGACCCGCAACGAACTCGGACTTTTTGTTTTTGCCTAGAAATGTGGTCACATTTCATTTTGCCTTGGCAGAAATGCGGTCGCATTTCTACTGTTTCTTTGTTTTTCCTCTGTTTTCGTGCAACATGTAAAAATGGGTCAAATTCCTATAAAATGAGTTCATTTAAGAACAAATAAGCATTATTTGACAAACATGACTCTCTAAGATTCAACTTACCAACTTTGACACTTTTTAGGCTTAGGATAAGGTAATTTGACCAAAAACATACAAGTTTAACAAGAAATAAGCTAAAAATAAGGGACACAATAGGTATATTTTTTTGCATTTATCATACCCCCAAACTTAACTTATTGCTTGTCCTCAAGCAATAGAAAATCAGAATGCTAGAGATCAAATAATCGCAAATCAAAATGTCGGAGATAAACAATATGAAATCAAGTAAACATGCTTTTCAAGATAGTTTTCTAAAAAGTTGTCTTTTAGGAGAGGTTTCTACTCTAGTGCCAGTCACAACTTCTGAGTCTTCTAGGCATAAGGATTTTTATTTTTCTTTCTCAAAGAAAAACTCTCCCTAATCCATCCTAACCAATATGCTTAAACTATCTAACTCCTATCCATAGAGCTTAGGGTAATCCTTTTATTTAAAAAAAACTGTACTTGAGGTAATGAACATATATGAGTATTTTCTTTTCTTTTTCTATCTCCCCCAAACTTGTTTGACTGCTAGGGCTCTTTTATTCAACTTTTCTGTTTCTTTTTCCCAGAGAGAATCTTTGTCGTCACCTTCACCTTCGTTCTAGTTTATCAACACTTTGTGGTGAAGATATCTAGCTAGGAGCAAGATCGCAAACTTAGACTAATACTCACTTCCCTAAGTTAACCTTTCATGCAGTGGCAAACCATGAATGTCATGAATGCCTTTGGCTACTCAGTAAACTCTAGAAAGGAGAAGTAACTCTCGGTTTTCTAATTTTTTAAATGAATAGCTTTCTCTAGAGCTCATATTCTTCTTAACAACAAACTTACAAAATAAGTACCCCCCAAACTTAAGATAGGCAATATCCTCATTGACTTTTGTTTTCGGGATATAGGACTAAACATAAGGCTTTTTGTTTTCAAAACATCAAGACTAAACTCTCCTAGTGTGCTAGAAAGGTCAACCATGAGGAAGTTTAGACTTAGGAAAATTCTGTAAAGAAAAAGACTAATGGAAAGCCTATGACTAGAAAACAAATAGGTTGTGATGACGACAGTTTTGAGATAGGAAATATGCTCTAGTTATCATCATTAAGGGCTGAAAAGAAAACTCACATGAAATCATATTTATCAAAAACATTTTCCAAGCAAAAAGTTTGAACAAAAGTTGGTTTTTTAAATTTTCACTAGTTGGCCAAAAATTGACAGCAAGCAGTTTTTTTCTTTAAAGCTCTAAACCAAGTCATGCTAAACCTAAATTAGCAGCCAACAAAAACTAATACTAATGGAAAACATCAAACTAAACAAACTAACACCTAACCAAAATAATGTAATCAGCAACTAATCCAAAAAATAGAAAACTACGGCCTCGTTTGATAACCATTTGGTTTTTTGTTTTTGGTTTTTGGTTTTTAAGCTTATAAACACCACTCCCAACTCTAAGTTTCTTTGGCTTTTCACTTACCTTATTCCCATGTTTTCAAAAACCAAGCCAATTTTTTAAAACTAAAAAAAGTAGTTTTCAAAAACTTGTTTTTGTTTTCAGAATTTGGTTAGGAATTCAAGTGTGTCTTTAACAAAAATGAAAACCATGGTGAGGAAATTTAAAGAAAGTAAGCCTAATTTTCAAAAACCAAAAACCAAAAACGAAATGGTTATCAAACAGAGCCTACATGATGGAAATTAAAAACAAACAACTAACAAACATAAACATAAACATAAGTGCTAAAATCTAAACAAAGCATGTAAAACATAAGGGGAACAGAAAAAACTCCCTTATTCCTCCTCTGAGGAATCATCATCTTCTTCTTCTTCTTCAGATTCTGTGGGGTCTCGAGGCAGCAAGCTCTATGAAAACTCGGGAAAGACAGGGGTGATGCTCGGGGCAATAGAGAGGTAGAACTCTTTAATGACTTCATCTCTCTCTTTAGCGTAGACCAAATATGTCTTCAAATGGTGTTCCATGCGGTCTAGCTGTTTCAGACCAAACCCAAGAGCCTCTGATGATGGTGCAGGCCCCGAAACAGGGGTGGATGGTGGAGGTGAAGCGGTTGTTAGTCTCGGTGAAGAAGTGGCCTAGGAAGTGGATGCCTTGTCCTTTCTCTATGCATTATAGAGCTGTAACTTCCCTATCAATGGAAGATCAATGGTTGGCTTGTAGAAGTGATACTCCTTATTCTTTCCTGGAGCGATCTTTGCTCTTTGGTAAAGTTGGGTGATCAATGACCCAAAGAATAACTTCTCTGCTCTTTTTCTCCCACAAGAGAGAATCTCCACACGGATTATGCTGCTGATGTTCAACTCCAATCCCTTTGACAGACTGAAGTTGTCAAGTGATAGCGAGTATAACTAGCTATTTTTCCTAATTAATTTAGCTAGTCTTTAATATTAAATTTGCCAAATTTATGCTTTTTATTGTTCTATTTGTAGGAATTAAGTATTGGAGCTAAATTGAGAAATTTGAGTTAATCGGGCATTCAAGATGCGAAAAGAGGCCAAAGAAACAAAGAGAATCGAAGTTGGAAGCATGACTAGGAAATCGTTATGCATGACTAGGATTAATCTTGAGATAGGGAGATAATAGATAATTCTAGAAATCGTTAAAAAGTACTAACCTTAAAGCCTTGCATGTTAATGAATTTAGATAGGAATATTGGATTCTTTGCATGTGAGAGGATTATGTATGCTTGGGAGAGATATGTATGATTGTAGTATTCCTAGATTTATGAATCTTAGCATGTTAATTATCCATCAATTAATCTATAATCCCAATTGGTGAAATCAACTCACTAAAACTTTTGCCATCAATTGATTGTCACACTTTTAGCATTGTGTTAATTTTCATTCTTTATTTCACTAAGTTTGGTTCCCTAAATAAAATTGGACTTGCGTATTTTCAGTAATTAAATTGATTAGAAACCCAATCCTGAGGATGACATTCGAATTAAAGTTCACTATATTATAACTTGGCTCGTACACTTGCGGTAAGCAAATCGTGCATCATCAAGGCTTCAGGTCAAATAAAATTTACAATCACCGTACACTAAACTACTTTGCAGCAATAGTGATTCGAGTCAAACACAGGGAGCGCAATTATAATTTTTCTAACTTAGATTTATTGTGACAACCAAACTAATGGGTGGTTTGAGATGTGAGAGATCGAAATGAAAGGAAAGATAAATTGCGAGAATTTAAATGGTGGAAAATAAAGTGCAAAAATTAAATAGCAGAAAAATAAAGGGGAATGGTTGACAGAACCTCAGATTCATGTAATCGATACATTCGGTGTTTGTTTGGATGGATCTTAATCACAGATTATCTAATAATTAAATTTACGTTTTAAGCCTAATGTACTCCTGAAAAAGCCAGAGAGTCATAATATCCCTAATTTATTAACTCGACCAATGCATCGAAGCTAATCTATTTGATTACTAATTAACCTGGCCGAATTAACTAGGTACAATTGCATTATGATTAGGATAGTTAAATAACTAATTTTATAACTAGGAAAATCCTAAATTACAAAATTAAACAAGTGTCAAATTCTAGGCTAACATGAAATTTGCTATAGATTTCGGAATAACACGCCTAAAATAGAGCCACATGCTTCACCTATTGCTACCAATAGCTAATATGGTTAAAATGATGGCAATCGGGGTTGTCAATCCCTTCTATCAATTCTAATCACGAATGAATAGAATTCAACACACATAAACAGTAAACTCACAATAAAAAACTCAAAATCTCATAAGGATCCAAATTCTCACCTGAAATCCTTCCTAGACATATGTGGGACAGTAAAGTTAAATAGAGTTTCTGAAGATGCCATTCGCTTACGTTTATTTCTTTTTTCTTTGTAGGACAAAGCTTGTGACTGGTTGCAATCGATTCCACCTGGAAGTTGAAGGGATAAAAGCCCTTTCGCAACGGAAACGTACAGAACCTTAACTCGTTTTTAATTCAGAATAAAATACCGTATGTTGGCAAATTAAAAAACAGCAGTAAAATCAAAATAAAACTACTGAATTTTAATAATAAAACATGCTAATCCTCATTAATAAACCCTAGATCTAATCTAGGAATGGATCCTAACGATCCTATATTAAGGAACACCTACCGTAGATGAAGTCCTTGATCGTTTCGCCAAATTCCCTTCAAATTTCAGAAAATTCCAGCAGCAAAAGGTCTCCTTTTTCGCTGCAAATCCTTACGAACACCACCAAATAGGATTCACCAATATCCTCCTAGAGAATGGAGTTGAGAGGTTTGTGGGAACCAAGAAAATTCACGGAGTTTTTGGAGAGTTGTTCTCTGTATTCACTAGAGAGGAAAAAACACAGAGAAAAAAACTTCTGAGAGAGGGAGAGAGACGCACGAGAGAGCGAGTGATCTGAGAGGCCAAATTGGGATTAAACCCTAACTGAACTACTCAGTTACGTAAAGAAGCTAAACCTTCTCCTATCCTCACTCTGCATCGTGCGTATTGCAAAATTAGTGGGTAGGATTAATTCTTATCAGTTATCTTTAACTGATAAGAAAAAATTAATTATTAAATTAATAATAATTAATTAAATAATATTAAGAATCCCAATTTATCTTAATATTATAAACATAAATCACATTTATGTCAACATCCCACATAACCTATAGTTTTAATGTAAAGTAATTAAATCAAATTTAATTTAATTAAATTAAAACTAAAAATATTAATCGATTCATCAATTAATTAATATTATAATTAAATATCATATACTTAATTATATTTATCTCTCATAAACTATAGTTTTAATGTACATCAAATGTGCATTAATTATAACCTATAGTTTTTTTTTTTTTAATATGAATCCAATTCATGTTTAAACTTAACATTCGAACACCTTCGAATGTTCTATTCCCCTTTAGAATTTTACCTCAACGCCCCTAATGAGCTACTGGTGGGACCTATTGGACCTACAGATCAGAAGCTCCAACGATATGAGATTAATTGGCTAAACTCATTAACCAATTTAATCAATATTCGTTAACTGTGGTTCACTCCACTATAGAACCACAGCTGCACTCTTCTCACTGCAGATATATTTCTGTTTCCACGGATATCGACCGTCAACAGCAAGTTAGCCCTTCACGTGTGTTCGTACCCCAGCTACGTCAAATTACCGTTTTACCCCTGGGTTACCTCTTCATCCTTAAGTACCAGTGCTCCTCTAATGAACAACCTATTTGAGGTCCAACCAACAAACAGAAGTCCCTCTCGTGCCATAGAGAGGGTAGGGCCCATTGTTCAAGACCTGGAGACACCACTTAAGGGAACACACCTCTACTTTCCCTAAAGTTGGGATGGAGTGAATTCCATCTTGTAAGACTATGTTCCCAGCTCCCCACTCGGTCTTGTCCCCAAAATGGTAGGCTTATTGAGTCGGCGAAAAGGCCACTCTCACCCGTACAAATCAAAGGACAATCCCTCATGGACAGGAGTCCATAATCCACTCAGGATTAAGGCCAAGTTGCCTAGGTCATCCTAGTGAAATAGAAACCGAGCTAACTAACGGTGTTACAGTTAGTGGTTAACTATTTCGCGGTCCGGTCTTTGTGCAAACTCATTGCACAGGATACCTCCACTCGCATGTCAACTACATGAACACGTTGGATGATTACGTTTGTATCAATATACAAAGCGGGCCGTATCCATAGTGTCACCAGGATAAGGTACCCAGCCTTATCCCTAAACTACAGACCCTTTAGGCTAAAGCTTGAACATCGATCCCCGTATGTCTCTACATACTAGTTCAAGCCTCATTCTATTAGCTTGGATGTTTAGTTTATTGGATTAGGGTTGATAAGACAAGATATAATACAAACATGAATAATACATCACATTTATTAATGTTCGGTCAAATGTACATTTACTATCTACGAGTTTTAGGGCATAAAACCCAACAGAAGCATCACTACAACTGAGTTCCCAATTACATGAAATTCACCTAGTCGAACATCGAGCAAGGCGTCAAGGCTCAATCAACCACCCAATCTAATCTAATCCTTAGCTAAGTACAAGGGAAAATAGATGAATTACAAGAGAATACCAGAAAAACGACTGAGAGAAAAGGAAAATTGGAGAATTGATGACCTAAAACGGAAAAGGATGCTATTTAAATAAAATCAACAGCGTTGAGGCACTAGGCACAATGCCTCGACGCTGCACGGTGATAACATACAATTATGCTATCTTTTTCCTAGTTATTTTGGCTAGTTTTGTGTGTTAATGGTGAGCTTTAATGTCTTTTTATGTTAATTTTGTAGCAAGCCGAGCTCGTGAAGCAAAACTGGGAATTTAACTAAATTCTTGATAAATTTGGAGGCTTCGGACTATAAATGAAGAAAGGAGAAGATTTCAATTGGAGAAGAGGCCCAAAAAGCCCAAAAATTGAAGAATTGAAGGCCAAATGTGCGTCCATATGAGGCTTTTAGAAGGACCAACATCGAGACGCTGTCCTTAGAGCGTCTCAACGCTGGTTGGAGTAAGCGGCAAGAATCATATGTCACAGCGTCGCGATGCTGCGCGACTTGGGCAACAAGTTGTCTCCGGTTGTTCACCAATAAATAGACCATTTTACAATGGTTGAAGGCATCCAATTTTGGGAGGTTCTCCCCTAGCCCAATAGAGAGAAAAAGTGAGTAGAATTGAGAGAATAAAGGTGGAATTGATCGGGATTCCAAGGTTCGAGGCTCGAGGTGATCATGACGGGAGCTTTGGATCAACACGTACAACGGTTATTTCTTCTTTATGTCTCTGTAATTTCTCAGTATTGTTGAGTTAGGACAATGGATCAAGATTGTTGGGCTAGAATTATTCCCATTTGTGAGGAGATCTTGAGACCTAGGGTTGTTAATTTAGCTAATTGGATTATGTAGCCTAATTAATTGGATATTGTAATGAATTTCTTCATATTTCATCTATGCAATTCATGCTTAATGCTTTTAATCCCTAGATCACGGATTGATTGTTTTGTTGATCTAAATTGATACTCGACAGAGAGAAGTTAGATTAGATCTCAATTGCATGGCTAACGATTGCTTGGAACACGAAAGTGAAAAAATTTGTTAGAAATTGATGACGAAGTTGCTTAATGTCATCATATAATTAACTAAGGAAATTGACACATAAATTAGTTATGTTAGTATGAGATGTGGAGGAGCTTGAGGGAGAAATCCACTTAAATTACTTCTAGATTTATGAAATTGAAGATTAGTATTTACATATATCTATTTAAATTGAGCTACAAATTCAAAAAGCTAGTTAACACCCTAGGTCGAATTCCCTTATTAGGATATTTCCATTTATTTGCATGTTCTTTTTGCTACTTGTTAGTTTCTTTAATCATTGGAATTGAGACTCTAAATAAAATCGAGCATGATGGTTCTCGGTAATTAATGGATTTAATTCAAATTCCCTGAGGATTCGATACTCGGTAAAACCTACCGTTTTATATTACTTGTGGCAACCGTACGCTTGTGGGCACCCAACACACGGTGTCTGCCTTGAAGGAATTAAAATCCTCACAGCGGAAGCATGTATCAGATCGTTTCATTCTTAATTGGATTTCCATGGAAATACCAGTACATTGGCCATATACTAGAAACAATTTCTACGAATACTAACAAATTAAGCATGCATAAAATATTCTAAACTCTATAGAGTTTTAGGCAACTTACGTGTTGGAAGAAATGACAGCCCGAATCCCAATGAACACCACTAATAAAATTCACCCACTATGACTCTGAGTCTGAGATCTTGATTGTGGGATCAAATTGGTCTTGGAAGGGAACAATTTTTACGACAAGAATGTGGCTATATTGCACTTGAGAGATTGAGAGAAAAATGAGATTTACTTTTGAGACCTCTCTTTTCTTTTTCTTTTTCTTTTTCTCTTAGAACCATGACTTTTTGTGTTTTTCTCCATATGAGAGAGATGGAGGTTATGGGGGAGTTACACGTGTAACTCCCCACCCAGGTTCAACTCCCAGCAGTGCTCGGAGTTACCTTTAATTCAAATTAATTTTAATTAATTAAAATTAACATCAAATTTAAATTTAATTTAATTAATTACTTTGATGAATTAAATTTAGTAATTAATTCATATTTAATTACTTATTTCACATAACCTATAGTTTTAATTCAATTTAATTAAATCATATTCAATTAAATTAAATTAATCAATCAATTAATTCATAATTAATTAATTGTTGAATTAAATATCACATATTTAATTAGGTTCATATTTGAATCATATTCAAACATACATCTCTCTCTTTTAACCTACAGTATTAATGTGTGCATCCAATGTACATTAATTATAAACTATAATATTAATTTAATTAAATCATATTTAATTGAATCAAATTTAATTAATTAATTCTCCAATTAATTAATTCCTAAATTAATTAAATATCACATATTTAATTAACTTCACATTTGAATCATATTCAAATGCATATTTCTCTCGTAACCTATAGTTTTAATATGAATCTCATTCACATTAAGTTTAACCTATAGTTTTAATATGAATCATATTCATATTTAATATTTGAACCCCTTCAAATATTTAATTCTCTCATTAATTAATTTTGAATCACATCTAAAATTAATTTTATATTATAAAGTTTAATTAACTAATTAAACTTATATTATAATGTATCTCTGAACATTATATTAATTGTATTAAATACAATTAGCTAAAATTTCCTTAATATTCAAGACTAAATCATCTCAGTACTCGTTACGAGCTAGCAGGTGGACTTAATGGACCTACAGATCAGAAGCTCCATCGATACGAGATTAACTGGCTAAACTCATTAACCAAGTTAATCAACATTTGTTAACTATGGGTCACTCCACTAAAGATGGACAATTGCACTCTTCTCACTGTAGAATATTTATGTGTCCACGGATATCGACCAATACAATAAGTCAATCCTTCACGAATGTTCGTAACAACAGCTGTGTCAAATTACCGTTTTACCCCTGGGTTACCTCTGGATCCTTAGGTACCACTGATCCCTCTAATGAACAAGTTGTTTAGGGTCCAACCACTAAACAGGAGTTCCTCTCGGGCCAGGAGAGGATGGCGTGCCTTTGTTCAAGACCTGGAATCAGCCCTTAAGGGAACACACATCTACTTACCCCAAAACGGAAAGGAGTGAATTCCATTTTGTACTGTTATGTTCCCAGCCCCCACTCGGTCTTGCCCCTGAGATGGTAGAATTATTGAGTCGGCGAATAGGCCACTCCCACCCATACAAATGTAAGGACAGTCCCTCCTGAAAAGGGGTTCATAACAAACTCAGGATTGGGATTGAGTTACCTAAGTCATGAAATAGAAACCTAAACTAGTCAACGACGTTACATATAGTGGTTACTATTTCGTGGTTCGGTCTTATGCAAACTCATTGCATAAGATACCCCCACTCGCATGTCTTTTACATGGATTCTTTGGATCAGTACATCTGTATCAAATACAAAGTGGGTCGTATCACATAGTGTCACCAGGATAAGGTACCCAACCTTATACCTATACTATAGACCATTTAGGTTGTTACTTTAACACCGATCCTCGTATGTTCCCACATACTGGTCCAAGTTTCATTTAAACAACCTTGTATCTTAGTTTATTGGATTTAGGGTTTATTGATGAGAACTCGATTAGTCAATAACAAATTACTGAATCACTCCAATAACACTTTATTGAGATCGATTAATTTGTTTCATTTACTATCTACGAGTTTTTGGGCATAAACCCCAACAACTTCCACTTGAACTAAAACTCTAGTGGGCAATGTACATCATTAATCATAATTAAATGAACAATCATTAAAGTAGGAATAATGGATTGTATTAATACTGTATAATACATGAAAAGTACAAATACAGGTAAATACAATAAACTAGGGCATTCACAATACCCATTACACTTCTCCCACTTGCCCTAGATTATTCTATGTATATATCTCGCAGACCTAGACTCTCTAGATGACCCTCGAATACTTTAGCCTTGAGAGCCTTCGTAAATGGATACGCAATGTTGTGCTCCGAAGCTATCTTTTGGACGATCACGTCCCCTCGTTGCACGATCTCTTTGATGAGATGATATTTGCGCTCTATGTGCTTGCCTTTCTTGTGGCTGCGAGGTTCTTTAGAATTTGCCACTGCACCACTATTATCACAATAAAGGGTGATTGACAAGTTCATATTTGGAACAACTTCCAAATCCATCAAGAACTTCCTAAGCCATACAGCTTCCTTAGCTGCTTCACAGACAGCGACATATTCGACCTCCATGGTGGAGTCTGCAAAGCATCCTTGTTTGATGCTACGCCAGACTACAGCTCCCCCATTGAGGGTAAACACTGACCCTGATGTGGATTTCCTAGAATCCTTATCAGTCTGAAAGTCAGAGTCTGTGTATCCTGTAAGGATCAAATCCTTAGCGCCATACACAAACTGATAATCACTCGTTCTACGAAGATACTTGAGGATGTTTTTCACTGCAGTCCAGTGGTCAAACCCTGGATTAGACTAGTATCTACTATCCCAACTGTATAGCATATGTCAAGCCTAGTACACAACATGACATACATAAGGTTGCCCACAGCTGAAGCATAAGGGATCCGTCTCATGTCCTCAATTTCTTGAGGTGTCTTAGGACACTGTTCCTTAAACAAATGAACTTCATGCCTGAAGGGTAATAAATCCCTCTTGGAATTCTGCATCTTATATTTAGACAACATCTTGTCTATATATGATGCTTGAGATAGGGCTAACGCTCTTTTCTTACGATTCCTTATTATTTGAATCCATAGAACATACTGAGCTTCACCCAAATCTTTCATTTGGAACTCAATCGATAGCTAGGTTTTAATGTCAACTAGATATTCTACATCATTCCCAATGAGTAGAATATCATCTACATACAACACTAGAAAAGCTACTGAACTGTTGATAATCCTTTTGTAAACACAAGGTTCATCAATGTTCTGGTCAAAGCCATAAGATTTTATCACTGTATCAAACCTTATATTCCAAGATCTGGAAGCTTGCTTCAACCTATAAATGGATCGTTTAAACTTGCAAAATTTTTGCTCCTGACTTTGAGCAATGAACCCCTTTGGTTGAGACATAAAGATGCTCTCTTCAAGATTGTCATTCAGAAAAGTAGTCTTGACATCCATTTGCCAAATTTCATAGTCATAAAATGTGGCAATGGACAAGAGAATCCTTATCGACTTTAACATGGAAACTGGAGAGAAGGTTTCCTCATAGTCCACCCCCTCCTTTTGGGTATAACCTTTTGCCACAAGTCGAGCTTTTAAAGTTTGTACTTTCTCAGCTGCATCTCGATTTCTATTGTAGATCCATTTGCACACTATAGGTTTAACCCCTTCAGTTGGTCTACAAGATCCCATACTTGATTGAAGTACATAGACTCCATCTCTAGGTCCATAGCTTTGACCCACTGGTCTTTATCCACATCATTCATGAAGGTGTACATATTACACATGCGGAAGCAATTGAAGATCGAAAGCACTTAAGACATTCAATTTTACTCCTAAAGCATGCATGTTCTAGAAAAGACAGAATAGAGAGTTTAGAAAACACCAACCTTTGTAGCTCACTTATGATGAACTCCTTGTGGTGTTTGCCTCTCCTATGCTCCTTGGACAACCTCTAGAGTCTTCCCTACTATACTCCGGGCCAAGAACGACTTGTGGGAGTCTATATAAGATAGGGAATGGGAAGGGAATGCTTGAAGCATCAAGCAATGGAGAAGAATGAGAGATGAGAGAACTTTGAGTCCAAATTCCAGCAGCATAACATTAAGGAAATGGCTCTCTTTTTGTTTGAATATGATTCAAACTCCTTTTAAAGACTTTCTCCATGCAAAGCCAAGCCTCAAGACACAAGACACATGGTGTATTTGCAAGCTCAAGTGGATTCTAGGTGTACATTACACAAGACATGCAACAATGCATGAGTGAGTTGTCTTTCCACTTTGAATGATCATGCATTAAGTGGATTTCCAACTAAATCCACTAAATTCAAATTGAAATCAAATTTCAAGCTTGCAAATTACCCCCAATTTCAATTCTAAATTGAAATTGATTGCTTGGTAATTAATTTGAAAATTTTCAAATTAATTTTGATATGATTAATCTAATTAATCTTTGTTATCTTGTGCAATTCCATATATATGATTCCTAATACATATATATAGTATTCAAAACACTTTTAAATACTTCATCTCTCATTTTCTAATTTAATTCATAATTAAATTATTGTGTCAAACACAATTTACGATAATACCCTTTTTCCCGATTTTGAACGATTCAAAGCTTCCTATCTTTTGTTCTAGGCTTAATTCCGATATGAGCTAGTAGGGGGACCTAATGGACCTATAGATCATGGGCTCCAACGATTCGAGGCTAACCGACTAATCTCATTGTCTAAGCTAGCCAACATTCGTTAACTATCGGGACACTCCACTATAGCCCGATAGTTGCACTCCCCTCACTATAGATATATTTCCGTCCACTTGATTTAACCATGATTAGTAAGTCGATCCTTCACAGGTTGTTCGTAGCTATAGCTAGGTCAATAAGCCGTTTTACCCCTATAGTACTTCTAGTTCCTTAAGTCCCACTGATCCTCTAATGAACAATTGGTTTATGGTCCAACCAATAAACCGAGTCCCTCTCGGGCCAATGAGAGGGCGGGATCCCTTTGTTCAAGCCCCGGAGTCAGCACTTAAGGGAACAACCTCTCTACTATCCCTTATTCGGGTAGGAGTGAATTCCTTCTTGCACGACTATGTCCCCAGCTATCTACCCGTTCCTATCCCTGAAATGGGAGGCTTATTGAGTCGGCGATACTGAGCCACTCTCACCTATGCAGATCTAAGGATAAGCCTGAATAAACAGGAGTTCATAGTTAGCTCAGGATTAAGATCGAGTTACCTAGGTCATCATATGAAATAGTCAGTCTCGTCAGTAAACGGTGTTATAAAGCGAGAGTGACTTATTTCTTGGTCCTGGTCTTATGCAAACTCATTGCATAGGACGCCCCCACTCGCATGTCTCTACATGGACGATTTAGGATCACATCGTCTATACCATCTATAAAGTGGGCCGCGTCTCATAGTGTCCCCAGAATAAGGTACCCAACCCTATCCCTATACTATAGACCGTTTTGGCTATTACTCAAGCTTGATCCACTTTTATGTCTCTACATAAAGCTCAAGTGTTCATCCTATAGCCATGGATCTTAGTTTATTGGATTTGAGTTATTATATGTGCAATTTACTTTATTCAGTAATAACTTTACTGAATTAATCTCGATAACGCCTTTATCGAATAAGTATATAATTCGTTTAACATTCACTATCTACGAGTTTTAGGACACCAATCCCAACAATCTCCCACTTGAACTAAAACTCTAGTTTAGTGGGATGTACTATAATCTATAACAGCAGTGGGTGAATAAATACTTGTATTAATAACAAAGTAAAAATACAATAAACTAGGGCATCTAAATACCCAGTATACTAAGGTATCGATATACCGGTTACAATTCTCCCACTTGACCTAGATTATTTCTCGTACATATCTCGCAGACCTAGACCTTCTAGATGACTCTCGAACACTTTAGCCGTGAGAGTCTTCGTGAATGGATCAGCAATGTTGTGCTCCGACGCTATCTTCGTGACGATCACGTCTCCTCGGTGCACAATCTCCCTAATGAGATGGTATTTCCTTTCGATGTGCTTGCCTCTCTTATGGCTGCGAGGTTCCTTTGAGTTTGCAACTGCGCCGCTATTATCACAATACAAGGTGATAGGCAGATGCATATTTGGAACGACTTCCAAGTCAGTTAGGAACTTCCTGAGCCATACTGCCTCTTTTGCTGCTTCGCAAGCGGCTACATATTCGGCCTCCTTGGTCGAGTCTGCAATGCATCCTTGCTTGATGCTGCGCCATACTATTGCTCCTCCATTTAGAGTGAATACTGACCCCGATGTAGATTTCCTCGAATCTTTATCAGTTTGAAAGTCAGAATCAGTGTATCCTGTAAGGATCAAATCCTTCGAACCATACACGAGCATATAGTCCCTCGTTCTCCTTAGATACTTGAGGATATTTTTAACGGCTGTCCAGTGATCGAATCCTGGATTGGATTGATATCTACTGACAATCCCTACTGCATAACAAATGTCAGGCCTTGTACACAACATGGCATACATTAGGCTACCTACTGCAGAGGCATAGGGAAAACGTCTCATGTCCTCAACTTCTTGAGGTGTCTGAGGACACTGTTCCTTAGACAAGTTAATTCCGTGCCTGAAAGGTAATAGTCCTTTCTTGGAATTTTGCATTTTATATCTAACTAACAATTTGTCGATATAAGACGCTTGAGACAGGGCTAGTGTTTTGTTCTTTCGGTTTCGAACAATTTGGATCCCTAGAACAAATTGTGCCTCACCCAAATCTTTCATTTGGAATTGAGTTGCTAGCCACAGTTTAATGTCAGTTAGATAACCTACATCATTCCCGATGAGTAGGATATCATCCACATACAGTACTAAGAAAGCTACGGAGTTGTTGATGATCCTTTTGTAAACACAAGGCTCATCAACGTTTTGTTCAAAGCCATAAGATTTGATCGCAGTATCAAATCTCATATTCCAGGATCTAGATGCTTGTTTTAATCCATAAATGGATCGCTTAAGCTTGCAAACTTTTTGCTCTTGATCCTGAGCTATGAACCCCTCTGGCTGAGACATGTAGATACTTTCTTCAAGATTATCGTTCAGAAAGGCAGTCTTGACATCCATTTGCCATATTTCATAATCGTAAAACGTGGCAATGGACAAAAGTATCCGGATCGACTTTAACATGGCAACAGGGGAGAAGGTTTCTTCATAGTCAATCCCCTCCCGCTGGGTAAAACCCTTTGCCACAAGTCGTGCCTTAAAGGTCTGTACCTTTCCAGCAGCGTCTCGTTTTCTCTTGTAGATCCATTTGCACCCTATGGGTCTAACCCCTTCAGGTTGATCTACAAGATCTCATACTGAATTAAAATGCATGGACTCGATCTCTAAGTCCATGGCTTTAATCCACTCGTTCTTGTCAACGTCATCCATTGCCTGTTTAAAGGTTAATGGATCCTCGATCCCGTCATCAGGTATGATGACTGGAGTTTCAGTTAAACCCAAATAGCGATCAGGCTGTCTAACAACCCTCCCACTACGTCGAGGTTCTCTTATTTCTTGAGAAGGACACGATTGACTCGAGGTGCCAGCATCATCAACAACTCTTGTTGATGTTTCTGTAGCTTCGTTAGATAGTTCACTTAAAACGACTTTACTTCGTGGCTTGTGATCTCTGAGGTGGTCTTCTTCTAGGAATGTAGCATTTGTCGATACAAGTACTTTATTTTCCTCTAGATCGAAGAAGTATCCACCTCTCGTTTCTTTGGGATAGCCTACAAATAGGCAAAATCTAGAACGAGGCTCCAATTTCTTTGGGTTTGCATCTAGCACGTATGCAGGGCATCCCCAAATTCTGAAATGTCGTAAACTAGCTTTACGACCTTTCCAGAGCTCAAACGGTGTTTCAGAAACACTCTTTGAGGGAACTACGTTCAAAATATAAACTGCAGTCTCTACTGCATAACCCCAAAATGAGTTAGGCAACTGAGCATAACTCATCATTGAACGAACCATGTCTAACAAGGTTCTGTTTCTCCTTTCCGATACACCGTTTTGCTGAGGTGTACCAGGGGCTGAGAGTTGGGACGTAATTCCATGCTCTATCAAATAGTCTTGAAAACTTGAGTCCATATACTCTCCACCTCGATCGGATCGAAGTGTTTTTATCGTCTTACCTAATAAGTTCTCAACCTCAGCCTTGTACTCTTTGAACTTTTCAAAAGCTTCGGACTTATGATGCATTAGGTAGAGATAGCCATACCTCGAATAATCATCAATGAAACTGATGAAATATTCGTACCCACCTCGAGCTCTAATGTTCATTGGTCCACAGAGGTCCGAATGAATGAGCTCTAGGGGCTCTTTGGCACGATAACCTTTTCCGGTAAAAGGTCGTTCTGTCATCTTGCCCTCAAGGCATGACTCACAAGGAGGCAACGAGTCATCTTCTAACTTGTTTAGAAGTCCACTCTTGACCAATCTCCCAATCCTATTGAGGTTGATATGGCCTAACCTCAAGTGCCAGAGATAGGTATCTTGAGAAACTTTTCGCTTTTTAGGTTGAGTCTCAGCGGTTTTAAACATCTCGTGATTTAAAATAGCTTTAGACTCAATTGGTCTTAAAACATACAATTTATTGAGCAAACATCAATACCTCTTTTAGTTATGAACGCTTCATTAACAGAAAAAGAAATTGAGTAACCTTGTTCTAATAAACAAGATAAAGAAATCAAATTTCTTTTAATTTTCGGAACTATGTACACATTATCTAATATCATGTAACGTTCCTTGGTGAAGAATAATTTTACATCTCCCACTGCAATAGCCGAGATGACTTCTCCTGTTCCAACTTTAAGAGTCATCTCTCCAGCTATTAGCTGTTGCCAGGAACTCATTCCTTAAAATGAAGAACATACGTGATTAGTGGCACCTGAATCGAGTATCCAGGAAGAATCGTCGTTTTCCACTAAACACGTTTCCAAGACTAATAAATCGCATTTAGAGTCGTGGATCATGTTTTTCTTGGCTATGCAGTTAGTTTGAGGACATTCCTCAGTTGAGACCAAACCTAAATTCTTTGCCACGAGTTTAGCGTTTAAGTTAGTATTCTTAGTCGTATGTACTAAACCGTTGAATTTGGCATTTGACAAAGCACATACGTTTTTCGACATATTGCTGAAACAAACAAATTAATCTCTATTAGAAACATGCACTAAACCCATTAATCACATTTATCCAATCAGATTTAGCAAAAGCAATCATCGACCCATATATACAATTGATTTATTTGCAACGATACTTCAGGGGTTTAGAATAACCGCTACCGTAGGGCAGTCAGCTACTCCTCCTCTGAATCGAGACAATCTCGGCCAAATACTATTCCCAGAATAACTCTTACTCCAATAGTTATTAGCTAACGTTAATTTGGTCAAGACCATCTTGTAAGTGTTACCCATCATTTTCAGATCGCAGAGGACGGCCCCAACAATGCCACCGTAGGGAAGAGCTAATGTTGGGAATGGCCCTAGGAAACCCTATCCATTTTTGGAGTTTGCGTTGTTCCGAATCCCATGCGCAAGCCCTCCGTAGGGTGATCGCTCCCAGGGCGACTCGCAGGCAGCGCATAGGAATCTCACGGTGCAACCTAATGATGGAGACCGCAGGATACGTTTGACACGTTTCCTTCTCCCACTTACTATGAACACTTTCCCCATTCACCTTGATATTAACCCATGCAAACACCATCCGTAGGGGGACGCTCCCAGGGCGCCTCGAGGCCAAGCATGGATCTCACGGTGTGAACTCAGGGGGACGTGAGAGTAGAAACTTAATATGAATATTTCGTTTCTATACTTTTCCTCCCACTAAAGTGTTGTAAAGATTTAGGGTCTTATTACTTAGGTAAATTCCGGCTAAATGAATCTATCTAAGTCTATGCCTTATTAAACAAGGTCTTTACACTAAATGTCTAGGTGAATTAAACTCTTTTAATAACCTAGTGACATTGCATGCTAGTAAGACTTTGGTTAATTCAACTCAGGTTCCGAACCATTTGCCGGGAGAGTTCCCTTATAACCAAGGTCTTATGTCCTACTTACTCAAATTTTAAAACTATTTTAAAAAACTAAGTAAGACATATTTCTAATCCTATTAGAAAAAGGCGATCTTAGGTCTATTTCATTTTAAACCATTTAAAGAATGATAAGATCCTAAGATCCTATGTTAGCATGCAACTCTTTGTTATAGATTTTACGGTTTCTATTCATCAACTTTTATAACTCTTATAACTTTTAATGAATAAACCCTATAACATGCTTTCTAATGGTGTTTTAAAGCATATAACAATCAATCATTCAAGTTATAAGAAAAGCACCATTTAGAAACAACCTATGTCTAGGTTTGTATAACCCTTTATACTACGATGTCTAGGTGATAACACTTTAAAACCTCACACCGCTCACGCATGCTCATAAAACTCGAGTTAACTTAACTCAAGAACCGACTCAATGCCCAGGTAGGAGGTGTTTCGTAAACCGTCAACTTAAATACCTCCAGCCTTAGACAGCATTTTGTCGGGTGAGTTCTCTCGTAACCGTTGTTTTACAAGATATCGACCTAAACTATGCAAGTTGATCGAATTGTTGAAGGTTCATTAACCTAAGTGAGCATGCACTTAATCTTGTTATAGATTTTAGATTTCTATCTCTTTTTATAACAATTATAAAAACAATCCATAACAAGCCTAATTTGAGAATAACACTTATAATCAAACTAATGAAATTTCATGCTTCATGCTTGGTTAATTTTATCAATTAATAATTATAACTATTATAAGAATAATCAATTTTAATTAACCATTCAAGCATGAATCTCCCTAAATTAATACAACACTTATATTAATTAAACATGAAATTTCCCTCATGCATTTGAATTAATCAATAACACTTATTAAAATTAAACAAATGCATGAACATGCTTTCCTATGGTGGGGTTTTAAAACTATATGGCATGCTCATAATGCACATACATCCATTTAATTAAATCATACATTCACAATGCATAAAGTAATTAAATCAAGCTAAAATGGAATAGTTTGGCAATTTTAAAAAAACACAAGCAATTTCACTAATTATTACAATAATAATTAATAAATAAACTTGCAACACGCCCGAGCTTCACGAACCATCCCGAACCGCTCATCCAAGCAATGAACCAGCCATGCAATGAGTGAAATGAGGCTGCAACAGACCGAGCCGGACCAAAAGGCAGCACCTGAACCGGAATTAAAAAAAAAACTGCTGCTGGAATTAAAAAAACAGCTTGCTGGAATTTTCATTTTCTGCTGCGTCTTCTCCGGTTTTTCTTCAATTTTACAGCCTATATGGACTCTAATGACTCTATAAAAATTACAGACTATAGTACACACATTAACGCTGTTACATATCCGAGCAATTACAATTTCATGAAGGTTTGAATGCTCAAAAAATTGCCAAACCAGAACACTTCCATTTTAGCACACAGAAAATTCAATTTCAAAATGGTACCCACCAAAGCAAAATTAAAATGAATTAAGTGCTCTAATCATGCTCTGATACCAATTGAAGGTGTACATATTACACATGCGGAAGCAATTGAAGATCGAAAGCACTTAAGACATTCAATTTTACTCCTAAAGCATGCATGTTCTAGAAAAGACAGAATAGAGAGTTTAGAAAACACCAACCTTTGTAGCTCACTTATGATGAACTCCTTGTGGTGTTTGCCTCTCCTATGCTCCTTGGACAACCTCTAGAGTCTTCCCTACTATACTCCGGGCCAAGAACGACTTGTGGGAGTCTATATAAGATAGGGAATGGGAAGGGAATGCTTGAAGCATCAAGCAATGGAGAAGAATGAGAGATGAGAGAACTTTGAGTCCAAATTCCAGCAGCATAACATTAAGGAAATGGCTCTCTTTTTGTTTGAATACGATTCAAACTCCTTTTAAAGACTTTCTCCATGCAAAGCCAAGCCTCAAGACACAAGACACATGGTGTATTTGCAAGCTCAAGTGGATTCTAGGTGTACATTACACAAGACATGCAACAATGCATGAGTGAGTTGTCTTTCCACTTTGAATGATCATGCATTAAGTGGATTTCCAACTAAATCCACTAAATTCAAATTGAAATCAAATTTCAAGCTTGCAAATTACCCCCAATTTCAATTCTAAATTGAAATTGATTGCTTGGTAATTAATTTGAAAATTTTCAAATTAATTTTGATATGATTAATCTAATTAATCTTTGTTATCTTGTGCAATTCCATATATATGATTCCTAATACATATATATAGTATTCAAAACACTTTTAAATACTTCATCTCTCATTTTCTAATTTAATTCATAATTAAATTATTGTGTCAAACACAATTTACGATAATACCCTTTTTCCCGATTTTGAACGATTCAAAGCTTCCTATCTTTTGTTCTAGGCTTAATTCTGATATGAGCTAGTAGGGGGACCTAATGGACCTATAGATCATGGGCTCCAACGATTCGAGGCTAACCGACTAATCTCATTGTCTAAGCTAGCCAACATTCGTTAACTATCGGGACACTCCACTATAGCCCGATAGTTGCACTCCCCTCACTATAGATATATTTCCGTCCACTTGATTTAACCATGATTAGTAAGTCGATCCTTCACAGGTTGTTCGTAGCTATAGCTAGGTCAATAAGCCGTTTTACCCCTATAGTACTTCTAGTTCCTTAAGTCCCACTGATCCTCTAATGAACAATTGGTTTATGGTCCAACCAATAAACCGAGTCCCTCTCGGGCCAATGAGAGGGCGGGATCCCTTTGTTCAAGCCCCGGAGTCAGCACTTAAGGGAACAACCTCTCTACTATCCCTTATTCGGGTAGGAGTGAATTCCTTCTTGCACGACTATGTCCCCAGCTATCTACCCGTTCCTATCCCTGAAATGGGAGGCTTATTGAGTCGGCGATACTGAGCCACTCTCACCTATGCAGATCTAAGGATAAGCCCGAATAAACAGGAGTTCATAGTTAGCTCAGGATTAAGATCGAGTTACCTAGGTCATCATATGAAATAGTCAGTCTCGTCAGTAAACGGTGTTATAAAGCGAGAGTGACTTATTTCTTGGTCCTGGTCTTATGCAAACTCATTGCATAGGACGCCCCCACTCGCATGTCTCTACATGGACGATTTAGGATCACATCGTCTATACCATCTATAAAGTGGGCCGCGTCTCATAGTGTCCCCAGAATAAGGTACCCAACCCTATCCCTATACTATAGACCGTTTTGGCTATTACTCAAGCTTGATCCACTTTTATGTCTCTACATAAAGCTCAAGTGTTCATCCTATAGCCATGGATCTTAGTTTATTGGATTTGAGTTATTATATGTGCAATTTACTTTATTCAGTAATAACTTTACTGAATTAATCTCGATAACGCCTTTATCGAATAAGTATATAATTCGTTTAACATTCACTATCTACGAGTTTTAGGACACCAATCCCAACAATTCATTGCCTGTTTAAAGGTCAATGGATAATCAACTCCATCATCAGGTATGACAGTCGGAGTTTCTGCTAAACCCAGATAGCATTCATGCTGAATAACAACCCTCCCACTACGTCGAGGCATTCTCAACTCTTGAGAAGGATGGGCTTGACTAGATGTACTGGGCTCATCTACAACTCGTGTTGAAGGTCCAGCCTCTGTATTGGGCTCATCAACAACCCTTGTTGGAGGTCCAGCCTCATCAACAATTCTTGGTGATGAGTTTGTAGTTTCACCAGAAAGTTCACTTAACACTATCTTACTGCGTGGCTTATGTTCTCTAACGTGGTCTTATTCCCAGAAAGTAGCATTTGTTGATACAAACACTTTATTTTCTTGTGGATCGAAGAAGTATCCACCTCTTAGTTATTTTGGGTAGCCTACGAATAGGCATAATTTTGAACGTGAATCCAATTTCTTTGGGTTTGCCACTAGCACATGTGCAGGGTAGCCCCAAATTCTGAAATGATGTAAACTAGCTTTATGCCCTCTCCAGAGCTCAAATGGTGTTTCAGAAACACCTTTGAGGGAACTACATTCAAAAATATATACTGCAGTCTCTACTGCATAACCCCAAAAAGAACTACACAAGTGAGCATAGCTCATCATAGATCGAACCATGTCCAACAAGGTTCTGTTTCTCCTTTTTAACACACCATTCTACTGAGGTGTACCAGGTGCTGAGAGATGGGACGTGATTTCATGTTCCATCAAATAGTTTTGGGATTCTAAGTCCATATACTCTCCACCTCGATCAGATCAAAGTGTTTTAATGGTGTTACCTAACAAGTTCTCAACTTCAACCTTCTTGAACTTTTCAAGGGCTTCAAACTTATGACTCATTAGGTATAAATAACCATACCTTGAATAATCATCTACGAAAGAGATGAAATATTCATACCTTCCTCGAGCCCTAACATTCATTAGACCACAGAGATCCGTATGTACGAGCTCTAAGGGCTCTTTGGCACGATAACCTTTTCCAGTAAAAGGTCGTTTGGTCATTTTACCTTCGAGACATGACTCACATGGAGGTAAAGTACCATCTTCTAACTGGCTTAGAAGTCCGTTCTAAACCAATCTCCCAATCCTTTTGAGAGTTATGTGACCAAGTCTCAACTGCCAAAGATAGGTACTTTGAGAAACTTTTTGCCTCTTTGGTTGAGTCTCAGCTGTTTTAAACATCTTATTGTTCAAAATAGCCCAAGACTCTATTGGTCTTAAAACATATAAGTTGCTCTCCATTTTTGCAGAACAAATATCAACACCCCTTTTAGTAATGAAAGCTTCATTTACAGAAAAGGACACTGAATATCCTTGTTCAAGCAAACAACAAATAGAAATCAAATTTATTTTTATCTTGGGAACTATATATACATTATCTAACAACGTATAACGTTCATTGGAGAAGAACATCTTAATATCTCCCACTGCTTTAGCTGAAATGAACTCTCCAGTCCCAACTCTGAGAGTCATTTTCCCAGCATCTAATTGTTGCCAAGAGCTCATTCCCTCAAAGGAAGAGGATACGTGTGAGTGGCACCTGAATCAAGGATCTAGGCTGTATCATCATTTTGCACTATAAACGTTTCAATGACCAATAAATCACATTTACAGTCATTGGGATTTGCTAAGCAGTTTATGTCCTATTCATCACGAACAATTTCAGATGAATTAGACATGTGGGCTTGAGGACAATCCTCAGTTAAGACCAATTCCATATTATTTACCATGCAATTAGTGTCTAATTTCAATTTCATAGTTGTATTAGATATACCAGTATTATAATTGGCGTTATTTAAGGCACTCATAGAACAGTTCATGCTGAAAAACAAACAACTTAATTTAATTAGTTTTGTTGCATTAACCCATTACACAAAATAACATTATTTTTATCCAATCAATTTAGCAAAAGTAATGATTGACCCAAAGAATTAAACATTTATTTTGCAATGATATTTCAGAGGTTTAGAGCAACAGCTACCGTACGACAGTCAGCTACTCCTCCTTTGAATTGAGAAAATCTCAGCCAATCCCTGTTACTAGAATAACTAATATTCCAATAGTTCTTACCTACCGTTATTCGATCAGGAAATCATTAACACCTTAACAATTTCCTGTAAATGTGACCCTCCATTTTTCAGATCTCAAAGGTCGGCCTCAACAATGCTACCGTAGGGAAAGTCAAAGTTGGAAATGGACCTAAGAAACCTGATAACTCTCTAATAGGGAGTTATTTAGGCCTTATTTCTATAATGATTTGTGTGTCATTTGTGCTAAATAGGGTTGTTTTTAGATAGATATTATCTGTTTTAGCCCATTTGGAATAATGGAAGCTTTGGAAGTTATTTTGTGCAGAATATATTGCTGAGCAACTTGAAGGAGCAAAAGCTGTGTTGGAGCAAAGCTGGGAGCAAAACTGCCACGTCACAGTTCGTTAGCCAATTTAATGAACTGAATTCTGTTAAGCTAATCTCAGGATAAAGGAGCAAGGAGAGTCATCCACGTGTCCAAATTGACCTAATTAGGGCTTGCTATCACTCTATAAAAGCAGGAGCCGTCTCAAGTTAAATTCATTCCGTCCTTGGGGAGGAACATTCCACTCTTGGAAAGTTTACTTCCATCTTTGGGAGCCGAATAGAGGAGAGAGATTGGAGACCATCAAGAAGACCATTAACTACAAGCTGATCAAGGGAATTAATATTTTCTTGCATTATTTTGTAGTTATGGATATGCTTACTCAGATTGTAACGTGTATTTCCATGCATTTTATGAACTAAGTACCTTTAGGCGTTGGTTGGGGAACATGTAGTTGTCGTGCTTAATTTCTAGTAATAAATATTGATTTGCTGCATCTTGATTAATTGTTGTGTTCATTTCTATTTTATGCCCGCCTGGCCAGTCGGTATGAATACCTCTCTCTAGTTTCAGGGATGATTTAGGGAGTGTGTGGCGGTTAATCACACTAGATCATTGTGTATTGGTGAACGCCAGTGACTAAGCTAGGGATAGCCAGTTGCCTAGTGCTTGATTCGGTAGAGCTTCATTGGAGTTGAAACACATTCTAAAAAATCTGGAGTTCCGGGAGGAATCTTCTAATAAGACTGCGAGAGTTTTGCATCATCAATAATATTGCTAGAGCATCTTTTAAAACAATTACTAAATCCTGACCAGTGCCTGTTTCTAATATGTCTGTCTATTTGTTTACTTTATGTTCTGTCATTTCTTTTGCTTCAGCATTATATCAAAACCAATCATTTTACCCACTTTTGAAACCATTGAAAAACTAAACAAAATAGTAAAGTGAAAGCTAATTCAGACCCTGGATTCGATAAATACTTATTACTTGTTACGGACTGTGTATACTTGCACAGAGCTCTAGAGTCTTTTTGTATCTTATTTTTACTCACTCTTGAAATCCAACAAGTTTATGGCGTTGTTGCCGGGGACTTGAATAAGTTTTTATCTGATCTATTTTGTGTATGTGTTTTAGTGGTTTGGTGCTAGAACTTTTTGATTGTTTCTTTTGTTTTTGCAGGTGTAAGTTTGGTGCATGAGCGATCCACCTGGGGTGAGGTTCGAGCTTGATCCAGAAATCGAGAGGACATTCAGGAGAAGAAGGAGAGAGCAGCGTAGACAGCAAAATTCAATGGCTGATGTGCCGCGTCTCCCGCAGGGTCCAGAAGATCCAGCGAACCCCCAGCAGAATCGTTTGCTGCAGCAAAACCAGCAGCTGGAGCAAAATGGACAGCAAAATAATCAGGCTGAGAATCTTATCTTTGTAGCAAATGATAGGGTCAGAGCCATTCGAGCGTATGCTTTTCCAATGTTTGATGAGTTAAATCCAGGGATTGCACGTCCTTACATTGAGGTAGCAAATTTTGAAATGAAACCGGTAATGTTTCAGATGTTGCAAACCGTGGGCCAATTCCATGGTTTGTCATCTGAAGACCCTCATTTACATCTTAAGTATTTTCTAGGAGTTAGTGATTCTTTTGTAATTCAAGGAGTGCTTAGAGATGCCCTTAGATTAACTTTGTTCTCGTATTCTCTTAGAGATGGAGCAAAGGCATGGTTAAATTCTTTTGCTCCAGGATCAATTAGAACATGGAATAAATTAGTGGAAAAGTTTCTTAGTAAATATTTTCCACCAAATAGGAATGCTAAACGCTGAGGAGTGAAATAGTAGGGTGTAGGCAACTTGAAGATGAGACTTTTAGTGAGGCTTGGGAGAGGTTTAAGGAGCTTTTGCGAAAGTGTCCCCACCATGGTTTACCTCATTGTATCCAAATGGAAACATTTTACAATGGGTTAAATGGAGCAACCCAAGGTATGGTTGATGCTTTAGCTGGAGGGGCCCTTTTGGCAAAAACTTTTAATGAAGCCCATGAAATTTTAGAAAGAATATCAACCAATAGTTGTCAGTGGTCAGATGTTAGAGGCACAAATAAAAAGGTTAAGAGTGTGTTAGAGGTTAATGGTGTGTCCACCATTAGTGCTGATATTGCAATGTTAGCTAACGCTCTTAAAAATGTGACAGTGGTTAGTCATCAACAGCCGCCAGCTGTGGAGCCTGCTGCAGTGGTGAACCAAGTTGCAGAGGAAGCATGTGCCTATTGTGGTGACGAGCACAACTACGAGTTTTGCCCCAACAATCTAGCTTCTGTGTCTTTTGTAGGTAATCAGAGAAATAACCCTTATTCTAACTTTTATAATCCAGGTTGGCGCAACCACCCCAACTTCGCATGGGGAGGACAAGGAAGTAATATGCAAGCACAGCCAAAGGTGAACCAGCCAGGATTGCTAAAGCACGGGTATTGCCCCAACAAAATAAGCAGACGTTGTCCCAGAAAATTTCAGAGAGTTCTCTGAGGCGATGATGAAACAATATATGGCTCGTACAGATGCCACAATTCAAAGTAATTCAGCTTCAATGAGAGCCTTGGAATTGCAAGTGGGTCAGCTAGCTAATGAGCTAAAGGTAAGGCCTCAAGGGAAACTTCCTTCAGATACTGAACACTCTAAAAGGGAAGGTAAGGAGCAAGTAAAGGCAGTGACTCTTAGGAGTGGTAAGCCACTAGAAGAGAGAAAAGAGCCTAGTAAACCCCAGAATGTAGAAAATAATTGTGATAAAAATGTTGTTGAGAAAGAGTTGGAGTTTAGTCAGGGTGCTGGAGGCAGCAATAATAATGTTGGAGCATCTGGTTCTGTTCCAGATGTGGAACCACCTTATGTGCCGCCCCCACCTTATGTACCACCTCTACCTTTTCCACAAAGGCAAAGGACTAAGAATTAGGATGGTCAATTTAAGAAGTTTTTAGAGATTCTTAAGCAATTGCATATAAATATCCCGTTAGTAGAAGCTACTGAGCAAATGCCTAATTATGCTAAATTTCTTAAGGATATTTTAACTAAAAAGAAGAGGTTAGGTGAGTTTGAAACTGTATCTCTTACTGAGGAATGTAGTGTTATTCTTAAGAATGGGCTACCAACCAAGGTTAAGGATCTAGGGTCATTTACTATTCCTGTCTCAATAGGTGGAAAAGAGTTAGGTCGAGCACTCTGTGATTTAGGTGCAAGCATTAACCTTATGCCTCTTTCGGTCTATCGAAAGCTAGGTATTGGTGAAGCTAGGCCTACCACAGTCACACTGCAATTAGCTGATAGGTCTATCACATATCCTGAGGGTAAAATTGAGGATGTCTTAGTGAAAGTAGATAAATTCATATTTCCTGTTGATTTTATTATTTTTGACTATGAGGCTGATAAAGATGTCCGAATTATTCTAGGTCGTCCATTTTTGGCTACTGGTAGGGCTTTGATAAATGTTCAAAAAAGGGAATTAACCATGAGGGTTTATAATGAAGAAGTAAAATTTAATGTGTTTAAGGTCATGAAGTATCCAAACGAAATGGAAGATTGCTCTTTCATTAGGATTCTGGAGAACACAATTGTTGAGACAACAATTCAAGATTCGGCAAACAAACATTTGGAAGATCATGGAGAGGTTAGTGTAGAGGATTTTGAAGTTTGTTCTTTAGAAATAAAAAATGACAAAGAAATGTTTAGGTGTGAGGATGTTTTTTAGTCTTTAGATTTAGATCAAAGGAAGGCTCCTCCTATTAAGCCATCCCTGATTGAGGCACCCACTTTAGATTTGAAGCCCTTACCGGATCATCTAAAGTATGTGTATCTTGGGGAGGGTGAGACGTTGCCCATTATTGTTGCATCAGATTTAATGTCGGAGCATGAAGAGGCCTTAATAATATTGCTGCAGCAATATCGCAAGGCAATATGTTGGACATTGGCTGACATTCAGGGAATTAGCCCATCTTTTTGTATGCACAAAATCACTCTAGAGGAGGATAACACTAATACTAAATCACTAATGAAATTGACAATCATACATAAATACCATATTTTATAACTATTATAACATACTATTATGCATGATTCATGCCTAACCTATGGTGGGATTTTAATCTATATGACATTCATAATGAACATAATTAAAATAGCTAAGTAGACCGGTATTTGGCATCTTAGGGCATAAATTAACTTGAAAAATTACATTAATAATTCAAATCTAGCCCTAAACCGCCCTGAGCTGCACTCGAACCACCTTGAACCGGATCAAACCGAGCCAAAATGAACCGAACCAGGCTGCTTGAACCAAAAACACCAGCATGGTCTCGATTCCCGTGGTTAGGTCTCAGTCTCGATTCTCGATTCAGTCTCGGTCTCGATTTTCAATTCAATCTCGGTCTCGGTTTCGATTCTCGATTTGGTCTCGATTCTCAATTTCCATCTTCATCTTCTGTTTTACGATTTCCAGCAGCTTTCTTCACATAAATTCATCCCGATTGCAGCAACAGTTCACCAAATCGACTCCAATTACATAGACACAGACTTTACATGACTCGATTTACATGCTAAAACACCAAAAAACACAGGAGCCTTTACGTTGATCTCATCAATAAAGCAGTAAGTCTAATGCCAAAACACCATAATTATCTACCAGCAAACCTTAACATCCACAATGCAGTAAGGCTACTCACCAATTCAATCAATGCAAATTTCTAGAAACAAAATTAAAAGAATGATCGGTCCCTGAGACCAATTGAAGTAATTAAAATCCTCGCAGCAGAAGAGTGTATCAGATCATTTCGTTCTTAATTGGGTTTTCATGGAAATACCAGTACATTGGCCATATACTAGAAACAATTTCTACGAATACTAACAGATTAAGCATGCATATAATATTCTAAACTCTTTAGAATTTTAGGCAACTTACGTGTTGGAAGAAATCATAGCACAATGCTCCAAGTCACGTTCACTTGTATAGTAGCCCAAATCCTAACGAACACCACCAATAGAATTCACCCACTATGACTCTAAGTCTGAGATCTTGTGGGATCAAATTGGTCTTGGAAGGGAACAATTTTTACAGCAAGAATGTGGTTGTATTGCACTTGAGAGATTGAGAGAAAAAATGAGATTCACAAAACCATGACTTTCTGTATTTTTCTCCATATGAGAGAGATGGAGGTTATGGGGGGAGTTACACGTGTAATTCCCAACCGAGGTTCAACTCCCAACAACTGTTGGGAGTTACCTTTAATTAAAATTAAAATCAAATTTAAACTTAATTTAATTAATTACTATAATTAATTAAATTTAGTAATTAAATCATATTTAATTACTTATTTCACATAACCTATGGTTTTAATTCAATTTAATTAAATCATATTCAATTAAATTAAATCAATCAATTAATTAATTCATAATTAATTAATTGTTGAATTAAATATCTCATATTTAATTAGGTTCACATTTGAATCATATCCAAACATACATCTCTCTCTTTTAACCTATAGTATTAATGTGTGCATCCAATGTACATTAATTATAAACTATAGTATTATATTGATGAAATCATATTTAATTTAATAAAATTTAATTAATTAATTCTCCAATTAATTAAATATCACATATTTAATTAACTTCTCATTTGAATCATATTCAAATGCATATTTCTCTCGTAACCTATAATTTTAATATGAATCTCATTCACATTAAATTTAACCTATAGTTTTAATATGAATCATATTCATATTTAATATTTGAACCCCTTCAAATATTTACCTACAGGTCAGAAGCTCCAACGATACGAGATTAACTGGCTAAACTCATTAACTAATTTAATCAACATTTGTTAACTGTGGTTCACTCCACTAAATATCGGCAGCTGCACTCTTCTCACTGTAGAATACTTGTGTGTCCACGAATATCGCCCAATACAGTAAGTCAATCCTTTACGAGTGTTCGTAACACCAGCTGGGTCAAATTACCGTTTTATCCCTAGGTTACCTCTGGATCCTTAAGTACGACTGTTCCCTCTAATGAACAAGTTGTTTAGGGTCCAACCACTAAACAGGAGTTCCTCTCGGGCCAGGAGAGGACGACGTGCCTTTGTTCAAGACCCGGAATCAGCCCTTAAGGGAACACACATCTACTTACCCCAATAGGGAAAAGAGTGAATTCCATCTTGTACTGTTATGTTCCCAGCCCCCACTTGGTCTTGCCCCTGAAATGGTAGGATTATTGAGTCGGCGAACAGACCATTCTCACCCATACAAATCTAAGGACAATCCCTCCTGAAAAGGGGTTCATAACAGACTCAAGATTGAGATTGAGTTACCTAGGTCATCCTATTGAAATAGAAACCTAAACTAGTCAACGACGTTACATCTAGTGGTTACTATTTTGTGGTCCGGTCTTATGCAAACTCATTGCATAGGATACCCCCACTCGCATGTCTTCTCTATGCATGCTTTGGATCAGTACATTTGTATCGAATACAAAGTGAGTCGTATCACATAGTGTCACCAGGATAAGGTACCTAACCTTATCCCTATACTATAGACCATTTAGGTTTTTACTTGAACACCGATCCCTGTATGTCCCCACATACTAGTCCAAGTTTCATTTAAACAACCTTGGATCTTAGTTTATTGGATTTAAGGTTTATTAATGCAAACTCGATTATTCAATAACAAATTACTGAAACACTCCAATAACGTTTTATTGAGATCGATTAATTTGTTTCATTTACTATCTACGAGTTTTAGGGCATAAAACAAACATGGCTGATGATCGTAAAGCGCACGGGTCAAGTAATATAAAACGGTAAGGATTTACAAGTATCGAATCCATGGGGAATAGCGTAAACTTAGGCAAGACAATATTCTAAACACTAAAATTACTAAGAATGGTCATTATATAGGGATTTCAGTGCACAAAAAGACAAAGCCAGAAATAAACTAAACAATAAAGCAATTGTTGATCAAGCAGGATTTAAACACACCGAGGGATAACAAAAATGAGAGTTTGGGTCTTGAAGTCCAATACATAGTCTTATGGATAATTGATTACTAAATATTATGTCCACTAATTATAAATCTAGAATCTTCTTTATGACATAGGATCTCCTTTCGGTTTCTCTTATTTCTCATTTACTCAGTTTAATAACTTAAGTGTCCTTAGTGCTATTAAATGGGTTAAGTCTTAAGTCCCGATTGATTTTAGATTTCTAGGCCTAACCAACTACTCTCGCTGTCATTACGAGCAATTAAGCCTAGTCGAATGGGCTATGTTCTAACTTATTTTCTCTTCGTCAAGTTTCCAGTAAGTAACAATTCAGTATAAACTTGCCAAAATTTATAAATCATTACGATCACTGATAACTTGCAAAAAGCAAGTAATTTCTCACCTAAAATTAAATTAAATAAGGCTAGAAAAGAGTTGTGATGCGTCGAATGGACGCATAAAAGCTTAGTATTACAGTAATCGAATCTTCAAGGTGCATTTCTTTGATGCGGCGAGAAAACGCCTATATTTTATTATCTAACGCATGATTGGTGTAGTTTCTTCCCTTGTCCAAGTACCCGTATAGCGCAGACGCTGAACCAAGGATGTGAGAATGTACAATTGACACCCTGTTCGGCGCTGGACCTAACATGTGGCAGAGCTGCAAGTTGGGAATGACTAATTGGAGCACGCAAGCTCATTTCATGGAGAAGTTATCATCCTCGTGCCTATTTATTTTTCACCCAGTCGATCGAAGAAGAAGAGTGGAGAGAGACGAGACTAGTAAAAGAAGGAAAGATCCTCGATCAATGCAGCACTTTCCAATTGTAAATGTATTGCGCTATGTATTCATTTTGTAGCATGAGCTAATTTCCTTTATCAAGGCTTAACTTAGGCGCCCATGCGACGATAAACTGTTCTGTATGCGTTATGTTGTGAATGAATGAAGTTGATGCTTTCTACTTAGATGCTTTAATATTTTCATTACTAATTTCCGTCTAGCCAATCGGTTGCGGTAGTAGCATGATAAATCCCGAAAGGGTAACGCATGTGGAAATATCTAAGTAGAGCAAGTTAACGCATTACATGTAGTCTAGGTTGTGTTTGAATTAGAACTACCACAAGAGATAATTCATGAATGTGTTTAGATTGTTTTAGGAATAACTCAGTCACTTGCAAGTAAATAAGAGAACTGCGCTAACACATGAACTAAGTGAACAGAAACGTTCTTAGTCCTACGGCAAACGCATGTGTAATATCGAAAGGGAATCGGATGTTTATTTCTCACTTAAGCATCAATAGTAACTCATTCATAATATGCGTTGCAGAATAGTTCATCAATGCATGTGGTTGTTGCGGTGAAAGCCTTGATAGTCTCTTTCATCTGTTTCCTTTACCTCTATCGTAAGTAAATTTTAATTTTTCTCTGTAACAACATCATTACCGCAACTCATCTTTCATTTCACTCCTAGTGTTATGCTTCCGAGTATATGTTAATTAATATTGTTGAGATTTTCTTCTCCCATTCCCTGTGTTCTGACCCTGGAATGCTCCAGGTATTACTTGGTTGTGCATAATTTATACTTGGATTACTGCATAACAACGACACTTTCTCTAATCATTGTGCATAATAAGAAGCCATTATAGTATGAACCAATCACCGAAACGAATAATTAGTAAATGGACACAATAGAAGTAATCAAAATATCATTCAACTATGTATGTTCATTCAAGGCCCGAATGCCGGGAAGTTAGCTATACATTGTCATATTAAATCCCAAAATTTCCAGCATATACATGTATGAAAGCAGTAAATGAACAAGGAAAGGGTATATAACTAAACCGACATCAAATCCGTGCTTGCGCCCTTGATCCGCTGTAAGAAAAGCCTCGATTGAAACCCATCATAGCTCCCAATCTACCCAAAATATGCCCAAAAACTCTCTTCAACGCCCACTCTCACTCCCTTTCTCTAAAAGGCTCAAGGAGCCCTAAATGTTGCTGATAAAATGTTGCTTCGTGGAGAAAACCCGAGGCCAAATGCTCTTTATATAGTGCTCCAGTCGTGCCAATGTCGAGACGCTGATGTCACAGTGTCTCGACGCTGTGACGTATTTGTCTTGCCCTCCAAGTTGTTGCACTGTCAAGACGTCGAGGGCAACATCTCAACGTTGCCCCTCGGTTGGGAATCTGCAAGGCTACGACTTGGGCTGAATTGCGCTTGAAATCTACGAATCTTTGGCCCTATTTTCTCTCCTTCAAGGCCTTTGACTTTCATTCTTGACCCAACTTTAAACATTCATGATCAATTCTTCATAATTTGGGCCAATTCTTCTCGTCTTTCTCTAAAATTTCTTCAAAAAGCTCCAAGGGACTAAAAAGTTGAAATTAACATGATAAATCATTAAAACAACAATAAATCTACTTAAAACTACTTAAATTTAGGGATAAAATGTTAGCATTTTTGTATGCTAACACTGGCGCGCTGACGTTTCCATAGCATCGAGACGCGCTACCTTCTCGGGTGTTAGCGTATATTTTCTCCCAACTGCGTTGACTGCAAGTTGACTGATAAGTGCAAAAAATATACATATTTTGCCCCTTATTCTTAGCTTATTTCTTGTGAAACTTGTATGTTTTGGTCAAAATTACTATTCCCGAGCCTAAAAAGTGTAAAAGTTGGTAAGTTAGGTCTTTGAGAGTCATGTGTGTCAAATTATACATACTTGTGCTTAAAAGAACTTATTTTGGTATGAATTTGACTTAGTTTTGGTGTTTTGTAGAAAACAGAGAAATGCTGTTGAAATGCTATCGAAATGCGTCCACATTTCTGCTAAGGCAAAATGAAATGCGACCGCATTTTTGGGCAGAAACAGAAAAGTCCGAGTCCGTCACGGGTCGTTCTAAACGAGCTTTTCACACAACTAAATGGTTGTTTTGACTCCGAAAATGATTGGGCTACCTACCAACACCATTTTCGTGACTCCTCAACCACTTCCCACACTATAAAAGGCCTCGATTCGAAGGGAAATTCAAGCAGAACTCACTTGGAAGAAAAGTATGGTGACAGAACCCTGGCTCGAGGCCAATGAGTAGGGATGCCCGAGGTCCTTAGATGACTGGATTCTAACCTGAGTTAGACATCAAACCTTGTGGTTTGTAGAGAGTTTCACCCATTCCCACCTTGTAAAAGTGAGAGAGTGGAGTGTCTTAGCGAACTCTAGAAGGATTAAGTAAATAAAAAAACCCATAATATTTAGCTATCTCCTTTATTTCCAACTCTTAAATCTTTTCATTATTCTGTATTATTTACATTCTTATTTCAATGAAAATGTGTTCATTTGCTTTTTATCCCATCATGAGTAGCTAAATCCCGTTGAGGGGTTCAATGTGGTGAATTCCCTTAAGGTTTAAGGGCTTGAAAGTGCTTTATTTGCTTAAGTTGTGTTCAATGCATGTCATTCTTTATTGATTATCACTCTAATCTTGTTGAGTTTAATTTGATCACTTAGACTTTGCATGCTATGTGAGTTTGATCTCGAAAGGGACAAACGATATCGGTTCTCATAAAGGTGATATAGGAGAAAAAGGTCGAAAGAGATTGTTCGGTGGTATAGGGTAAGCTGCCTAAGGCACCTTATATCGACTATAGGGTTATAGGTTGCATTCGTGAATTTTCTATGTTGGAGTCGAGTCACAAAAATGTGCATAACGGTACTCGCTTAGCCTTCTGACGGTTCTTGGGAACAAGGGCCAAATAGGAGTAAAATCTGACCCAATGCATTGAATACACTTAAGTTAGATATTGCATGACTATGGTTATTACCTTAGGGATGAATCCATGTTGAATACCTTGTTTATTTCTTATCGTTATTTTTTTAGTTATTTGCATGTTTTATTTATCTTTTCAAAAACCCAATCAATCAACTTATTTTCTTTGGTTACCTTTTCAAAAGCAATCATTTGAGCAGTTTCTTCATCAAATCTGAATTTCCAGTTTAGTCCTCGTGGGATCGATACCCTTGGAATACTTCTAAGGTTTTTTTTTTTATTACTACGTGCAACAGTGTATACTTACACTAAGTGTTAGCTGGATTTATCTTTATTATTATTATTCATCTTATCTCACATTCCATCCATTCGGCTGACGATGCACCATTGACCGAGGGGAATTTTCGTCATTTTGCTTCTTTTATGCTCGATTTTGCTCTCGATCGGTGCCATTATCATATTCTAGACCTACATCAATATTATAGTCAAATTAAAACATTTTGCACACTGAATACAACGAAGATAAGCAATCTAGGAAGAAATTAATGTATAACAAATTAGCTCTATCAAATCACCCCCAACCTAAATCTTGCTAGTCCTCGAGCAAGCCTAAAATTACAGAATATGGATGATAGAGATTAAAATGATGCAATTTGTCATGATCAACTCCCTGTGAATATATTGTTGGGTTTTATGCCCTAAAACTCGTAGATAGTGAATGTAAACAAATTGTATACTTGTTTTCAATATAGTGTTATTTAGTTTCTACAACAAAATGTTATTGTTAAGTATTGCACAATATGACCTAAATCGAATAAACTAGGGTCCAAGGTTATTTGTATGTAACTTGAACATATATGTGGGGACATACGGGGATCAATGTTCAAGTAACAAACCTAAAATGTCAATAGTACAGGGATAAGGCTGGGTATCTTATCCTGGTAACACTATGTGATACGACCCGCTTTGTATTTGATACAGATGTATTGATCCAAAGCGTCCATGTAATAGATATGCGAGCGGGGGTATCCTATGCAATGAGTTTGCATAAGACTGGACCACGAAATAGTTAACCACTAGTTCTAACACCGTTAACTAGTTAGGTTTCTGTTTCAATAGGATGACCTAGGTAACTCAGTCTTAATTTTGAGTGTGTCATGAACTCCTTCTCACGAGAGATTTTTCTTTGATAAGTATGGGTGAGAGTGGCTTGTACGCCGACTCAATAAGCCTACCTTGTTGGGGACAAGACCGAGTGGGGGGCTGGGGACATGACAACACAAGATGGAATTCACTCATTCCCGCTTCTATGAGACGTAGATGAGTGTTCCCTTAAGTGGTGACTCCGGGACTTGAACAAAGGGATCATGCCCTCTCACTGGCCCGAGAGGGACTTTCTGTTTAATGGTATGACCATAAATAGGTTGTTCATTAGAGGAGCACTGGTACTTAAGGAGACAGATGTAACATAGGGGTAAAACGGTAATTTGACCCAACTGTGGTTACAAATACTCGTGAAGGATTGACTTACCAGTATAGGTCTATATCCGTGGACACATAAATATTCTACAGTGAGAAGAGTGCAACTGTGGGTCTTTGGTGGAGTGACCCACAGTTAATGAACATTGGTTAACTCGATTAATAAGTTTAATCAGTTAACCTCATATCATTGCAGCTTCTGATCTGTAGGTCCATTAGGGCCCCCTGCTGGCTCGTAAAGGGTAATTAGGAACAATTAGTCTTGAAATGAATTTGAATAATTCAAAATCCATTATGGGATATCAAGTTAATTGTATGAGATACAATTAATATAATGTATGTGATACGTTATAATATAAAGTTTAATTTAAGATTAAACTCTATTATTTGAGAGAAATACAGTTAAATACGATTTAATTGTAGGCTTAAATTAAATATGAGATATTTAATTTAGTAATTAATTAATTTGAAAATTAACTAATTATTTAATTTAATTGAATTTGATTTAATTAAAAACTATAGGTTATGTGGGAGATATTTATTTAAATATGATTTAAATGAAATTAATTACATTTGATTTAATTAATTAATTAATTAATTAATATTAATTAAATGAATCCACATCCTATTAGAATTGGGAAGAGTAACTAATTATTAATTATTAAATATATCCCTAACCTATTATGAATAGGAAAGGGATATGACACTCTATATAAAGGACATAATGCCTTCCCAATTGAAAGGACTCACAACTCAAGACTTTGCTCTCAAGCAAAATTTCTCTCTAAGAATTTCACAACATTCTAGTGAAATTCTTTTTCCCAATATTCAAGAACACCAAGTTCCACAACTTGGTTCTTAGTCCCAGAGATATAGCAGTGGAAGATCTCGGTTTTAGTGTCCTGATAACACCCAAAATGTGCTATCTTATTACTTCTAATTCGATCTTGTTAGTGTGCATTTGATGGTTTAAGTGTTTATTTTACAGGGATTCGAGCACAAGAGGACAATTAGGCCTATATTTCATTTTGACGCTAACTCGGGATTTTTAAAGTGTTTTCGAGCTATTTTGGAGTCCTTAAGATGACGTGGAGCCAAAGGCATCGACCGGAACACTTGGACATCATCTTTGGAGCCAAAGGGATCAAGCAAGATTTTGCATATTTTTGGAAAATCCGAGAGCAAGTGTCTCGACGCTATAATGGTGGTGTCAAGACATTGTCCCGTTTCTCAACCCGCAGGCGAAAGGGCCAACGTCGAGACGCTAGCCTTGGCGTCTGATAACTGCCTAAAAGGTAGTTATTTAGGCCTCATTTTTATATTGATTTGTGTGTCTTTGGTGCTTAATAGGGTTGGTTTTAGATATATACTACATGTTTTAACCCATTTGGAAGAATGGAAGCTTTGGAAATCATTTTGTGCAGAATATGTTGCTGGGCGACTGGAGGGAGCAAATTCTGTGCTGCAGCAAAGCTGGGAGCAAAACTGCCACGTCACAGCTCGTTAGCCGATTTAATGAACCAAATTCTGTTGAGTTATTTTCGGGATAAAGAAGCAAGGAGAGTCATCCACGTGTCTAGGTCAACCTAATTCAAGCCTCCTCGCCTTCTATAAAAGGAAGTAGCCGCCCAAGTCAAAATCATTCCACTTTTGGGAGAAAACATTCCATTCTTGGGAAGTTCCTTCCACCTTTGGGAGCCGAATAGAGGAGAGAGATTGGAGACCACCTAGAAGACCATCATTGCAAGCTGATCGAGGAGATTAATATTTCCTCTTATTATCTTGTAATTATGGACATGCCTACTCAGATTGTAACGTGCGTCTCCATGCATATTATGAACTAAGTAGCTTAGGCGTTGGTTAGGAACAATGTGATTGTCGTGCTTAACTTTAGTAATATAAATTGATTATTGCATCTTGGTTAATTGTTGTGCTTATTTCTATTTTATGCCCACCTGGCCAGCCGGTATGAATATCTCTCTCTAGTTTCAGGGATGATTTAGAGAGTGTGTGGCGATTAATCAAACTACGATCATTGTGTATTGGTGAACGCCAGTGACTGAGCTAGGGATTGCCAGTTGCCTAGTGCTTGATCGGTCGTACTTCATTGGGGTTGAAACATATTCCAAAAAATCCGGAGTTCCAGGAGGAATCCGCTAATAATACTGCGAGAGTTTGCATGATCAATAATATTGCTAGAGCATTTTTTAAAACAATTACTAAATCCTGACCAGCGCCTGTTTCTAATCTGTCTACCTATTTGTTTACTTTCTGTTATGTCATTTCTTTTGCTTCAGCATTATTCTTATAAAAACCAATCATTTTTACCATCTTTGAAACCATTAAAGAATTATACAAAATAGATAAAGTGGAAGCTAGTTCAGGCCTTGGATTGATAATACTTATTACTTGCTGCGGACTGTGATTACTTGCACAGAGTTCTAGAGTCCTTTTATACCATATTTTTACTCACTCTAGGAAATCCAACAAGTTTTTGGTGCCGTTGCCGGGGACTTGAATAAGTTTTTATCTGATTTGTTTTGTGTATGTGTTTTAGTGGTTTGGTGCTAGAACTTTTTGATTGTTTCTTTTGTTTTTGCAGGTGTGAGTTTGGTGCATGAGCGATCCGCCTGGGGTGAGGTTCGAGCTTGATCCAGAAATCGAGAGGACATTCAGGAGAAGAAGGAGAGAGCAGCGTAGACACCAGAATTCAATGGCTGACGTGTCGTGTCTCCTGCAAGGTCCTGAAGATCCAGCGAACCCCCAGCACAATCGTTTGCTGCAGCAAAACCCGTCGCTGGAGCAAAATGAGTAGCAAAATAATCAGGCTGAGAATACTATCTTGGTAGCAAACGATAGGACTAGAGCCATTCGAGCATATGCTTTTCCAATATCCAGGGATTGCACGTCCTCAAATTCAAGCGACAAATTTTGAAATGAAACCGGTAATGTTTCAGATGTTGCAAACCGTGGGTCAATTCCATGGTTTGTCATCTGAAGACCCTCATTTACATCTTAAGTCTTTTCTAGGAGTTAGCGATTCTTTTGTAATTCAAGGAGTGCCTAGAGATGCTCTTAGATTAACTTTGTTTCCGTATTCCCTTAGGGATGGAACGAAGGCGTGGTTAAATTCTTTTGCTCCAGGATCAATTAGAACATGGGATGAGTTAGCTGAAAATTTTTGAGTAAATATTTCCCACCTAATAGAAATGCTAAATTAAGGAGTGAAATAGTAGGGTTTAGGCAACTTGAAGATGAGACTTTTAGTGAGGCTTGTGAGAGGTTTAAGGAGCTTTTGCGAAAGTGTCCCCACCATGGCCTACCACATTGTATCCAAATGGAAACATTTTACTATGGATTGAACGCGGTAACTCAGGGTATGGTTGATGCTTTGGCTGGAGGGGGCCCTTTTGGCAAAATCTTTTAACGAAGCTTATGAAATTTTAGAAAGAATATCTACTTATAGTTGTCAGTGGTCAGATGTTAGAGGCACAAATAAAAAGGTAAAGAGTGTATTAGAAGTTGATGGTGTGTCCACCATTAGGGCTGATCTTCCAATGATTGCTAACGCTCTTAAGAATGTGACAGTGATTAGTCTTCAGCAGCCGCCAGTTGTGGAGCCTGCTGCAGTGGTGAACCAAGTTGCAGAGGAAGCTTGTGTCTATTGTGGTGAAGATCACAAATACGAGTTTTGCCCCAGCAATCCAGCTTCTGTGTTTTTTGTAGGTAATCAGAGAAACAACCCTTATTCTAACTTTTATAATCCAGGTTGGCGCAACCACCCCAACTTCGCATGGGGAGGACAAGGGAGTAATGTGCAAGCACAACAAAAGGTGAACCAGTCGGGATTTGCTAAAACGTAGGTATTGCCCCAGCAAAATAAACAAGCTTTGCCCCAGTAGAATTTGGGGAATTCTCTCGAGGCAATGATGAAAGAATTTATGGCTCGTACAGACGCCGCAATTCAAAGTAATCAAGCTTCAATGAGAGCCCTGGAATTGCAAGTGGTTCAGCTGGCTAATGAGCTAAAGGTAAGGCCTCAAGGGAAACTTCCATCAGATACTGAACACCCTCGAAGGGAAGGTAATGAGCAGGTAAAGGCAGTGACTCTTAGGAGTGGTAAACCCCTAGAAGAAAGAAAAGAGCAAAGTAAAACCCAAGATATAGAAAAGAATTGTGATAGAAATAATGTCGTTGTTGAAAAAGATTTGAAGTCTGGTCAGGGTGCTGGAGGCAGTAATAAAGATGCTGGAGCATCTGGTTCTGTTCCAGATGCGGAACCACCTTATGTGCCGCCCCCACCTTATGTACCACCTCTACCTTTTCCACAAAGGCAAAAGCCTAAGAATCAGGATGGTCAATTTAAAAAGTTTTTAGAGATTCTTAAGCAATTGCATATAAATATCCCCTTAGTAGAAGCTATAGAGCAAATGCCTAATTATGCTAAATTTCTTTCGGATATTTTAACTAAAAAGAAGAGGTTATGTGAGTTTGAAACTCTATCTCTTACTGAGGAATGTAGTGCTATTCTTAAGAATGGGCTACCACCCAAGGCTAAGGATCCAGGATCATTTACTATACCTGTGTCTATAGGTGGAAAAGAGTTAGGTAGAGCACTCTGTGATTTAGGTGCAAGCATTAACCTTATGCCTCTTTCGGTCTATCGAAAGCTAGGTATTGGTGAAGCTAGACCTACCACAGTTACACTCCAATTAGCTGATAGGTCTATCACATATCCTGAGGGGAAAATTGAGGATGTCTTAGTAAAGGTAGATAAATTCATATTTCCTGTTGATTTTATTATCTTAGACTATGAGGCTGACAAAGATGTCCCAATTATTCTAGGACATCCATTTTTGGCTACTGGTAGGGCGTTAATAGATGTTCAAAAAGGGGAATTAACAATGAGAGTCTGTAATGAGGAAGTAAAATTTAATGTGTTTAAGGCCATGAAGTATCCAGACGAGATGGAAGATTGCTCTTTCATTAGGATTCTAGAGAACACAATTATTGAGACATCAATTCGGAATTCGGCTAGCAAGCATTTGGAAGATCATGGAGAGGTTAGTATAGAAAATTTAGAGGTTTTAGAAAGAAAAAATGAAAAAGAATTGTTTAGGTGTGAGGATGTTTTTGAGTCTTTAGATTTAGATCAAAGAAAGGCTCCCCCGATTAAGCCATCCCTGATTGAGGCACCCACTTTAGATTTGAAGCCCTTGCCGGATCATCTAAAGTATGTGTATCTTTGGGAGGGTGAGACGTTGCCCATTATTGTTGCATCAGATTTAATGCCGGAGCATGAAGAGCCTTAATAAAATTGCTGCAGCAATACCGCAAGGCTATTGGTTGGACATTGGCTGACATTGAGGGGATTAGCCCATCTTTTTTTATGCACAAAATCACTCTAGAGGAGGGATCCTTTAGGAGTATTGAGCAACAAAGAAGGCTTAACCCTGCAATGAAAGAAGTGGTTAAAAAGGAGGTGATTAAATGGTTGAATGCTGGCATCATTTATCCAATTGCAGACAGCAATTGGGTAAGCCCTGTCCAATGTGTTCCTAAGAAAGGAGGTGTCATTGTGGTGAGCAATAAAGACAATGAGTTGATCCCAACTAGGACAGTAACTGGCTGGAGGATTTGCATGGATTACAGGAGGCTTAATAAAGCCACCCATAAGGACCACTTCCCTCTACCATTTATTGACCAGATGTTGGATAGGTTGGCTGGTCAGGCCTACTACTGTTTCTTGGATGGTTATTCTGGGTATAACCAGATTACTATTGCTCCTGAGGATCAGGAAAAAACCACTTTCAACTGCCCATATGGGACGTTTGCTTTTAGGCGAATGCCTTTTGGCTTTTGCAATGCTCCAGCAACATTTCAGCGGTGTATGTTAGCAATTTTTTCTGATATGATTGAGTCCACTGTGGAGGTATTCATGGACGATTTTTCAGTTTTTGGAGGATCTTTTCAGAGTTGTTTAGATAATTTAGGTCAGGTGTTAAAGAGATGTGAGGATACCCATCTAGTTCTCAATTGGGAGAAATGTCACTTCATGGTGAAGGAGGGCATAGTGTTAGGTCATATGATTTCTAAGAATGGTCTAGAAGTTGATAGAGCAAAAGTTGAGGTTATTGAAAGATTAGAACCACTGAATTCAGTGAAGGGGATTCGGAGTTTTTTAGGTCATGCTGGATTTTATAGAAGGTTCATAAAGGATTTTTCAAAAATCAGTAAACCTCTTTGTAACTTATTGTGTACTGATCATGTTTTTGACTTTGATGAAGATTGTAGGAAGGCTTTCGAAGCATTGAAGGCTGCTTTAATCTCAGCACCCATTCTTTGTGCACCTAATTGGAATTTACCATTTGAGGTAATGTGTGATGCGAGTGATGCTGCAGTAGGTGCAATGCTGGGGCAAAAGCAGGGCAAATTTATCCATCCTATATATTATGCAAGCAAGGTTTTAAATGAGGCACAAGTCAACTACACAACGACTGAAAAGGAGTTGTTAGCTATGGTGTTATCCTTTGAGAAATTCCGGCCATATTTGGTTGGATCCAAAGTCACGGTGTTCACGGATCATGCAGCAATAAGGTATTTAAAGGCTAAGAAAGTTGCAAAGCCTAGACTAATTCGTTGGATTTTATTATTGCAGGAGTTCGACTTAGAGATAAAGGATAAAAAGAGATTAGAGAATGTCATTGTAGATCATTTGTCTCGTCTTGATCCACCATCATCTTTGCTGAAGCAATCTGCCATCTCAGATTCTTTTCCAGATCAACAGCTTTTTGCTGTTGAGGTAAAGTTAGTAAAGGAGATCCCCTGGTATGCTGATATTGCCAATTTTTTGGTCAAGGGAGTCACTCCTATTGATATGGATTGGAGGCAGAAGAAAAAGTTTAAGCATGATGCAAAGTTTTTCTATTGGGATGAATCATTTATGTATAAGCAATGCTCTAATGGTATTATTCGTAGGTGTGTTTCAGGTGATGAAGCAAAGGAAATCCTGGAGCAATGTCACTCTTCGCCGTATGGAGGCCATTTCAGCGGTCAGAGGACAACTATGAGGATTTTGCATTGTGGATTCTTCTGGCCTACCTTGTTTAGGATGCCCATTGGTTCTACAAGAAATGTGATGCTTGCCAAAGGAGAGGAAACTTAGGGCCTAGAGATGAAATGCCTCTTACTTACATTTTAGAAGTTGAATTATTCGATGTATGGGGTATTGATTTTATGGGGCCATTTCTCCCTTCTAATGGCAATGTTTTTATCTTATTGGCATTAGATTATGTGTCCAAGTGGGTGGAGGCCATTGCATGCCATCAGAGTGATGCCAAGACAGTTTCAAGGTTTCTCCAATCGCACATCTTTGCGCGGTTTGGGATACCTAGAGCTCTAATAAGTGATGAGGGTACACATTTTGTTAATAATATCTTAACTAAGCTTTTAGCTAAGTATGGAATCAAGCATAGGATAGCTACCCCCTATCACCCACAGGCTAATGGTCAAGCTGAAATAAGTAATAGGGAAATTAAATCAATTCTAGAAAAAGTAGTCCATCCATCTAGGAAGGATTGGTCTTTTAGGTTGGATGAGGCTCCTTGGGCTTATAGGACAGCCTATAAGACTCCTCTAGGTATGTCTCCCTATCGGTTAGTATATGGGAAAGCTTGTCATTTACCATTAGAGCTAGAGCATAAAACGTTTTGGGCTTTGAAAAAATTAAACTTTGATCTGAGTCGTGCAGGAGCAATTAGGAGGCTGCAGCTTAACGAACTGGAGGAATTTCGCCAATTTTCTTATGAGAATGCGAAAATGTATAAAGAAAAGACTAAGTTGTGGCATGACAAGAAAATTAAGCCTAAAGAGTTTGTCAAAGGTCAAAAAGTTTTGCTTTATAATTCTAGATTAAAATTGTTTCCTGGGAAGCTAAAATCTAAATGGTCAGGACCATTTATTTAGATTGAGGCTTTCCCTAATGGAGCAATTACTTTGCAGGGTGAAAAGGATGAGAGAGTGTTCAAAGTGAATGGACAGCATGTTAAACATTATTGGGGAGAGTAGTTTCAGTCGAAATATCCTTCCCTAGAGCTGGTTGATGATTGAGTGAGCATGATTTTTGCGGGAGCAGTTCGCAGAGCAAAATTTTGAGCTCCCAGAATTTGTTGTGATTTTATTTTCGCCGTTATGATTTCGTTTAATTTTAATTTAATTGTAGTAGATTTGATTGCTTTAAATTCTGCAAGATTTATCTCTATTTGTGGTCATTTTTAATTGCGTAGATTTTATTTTATTTTCGCTAGATATTTTATTTAATTTGTTTAGTTTAGATTTGAATTTGGTTGAGTTTTATTTTCTGATTAAGATTTAATTAGATTTTGAATTTTGTATTTATTTTCAGTAATTTGAATTTCTGTTTAGGTTTAGATTTAATAAAGATTTTCTTGATTTATTCGGCTTCTAATAAAAAAAGATAAGATTTGATTTGAGCGGTTAAATTTGAATTTCCTGATTTGATTTTGTATCTGAGATTTTTCTGGAAAATAATCTTGTATTCAGAAAGATGTTGCGACAAAGTTATGGCTGAAGCAAATTTTCTGTCCAGATGGAAAGGGTTGTTGCGAATTAATTACTTTTACCGTTTGATTTTGAATTTTCTGTGGCCAGGTTAATTGCATGGATGCTGCCACGTGTCGCGCAGAGATAATCCAACGGTCTAGCCGTTTGGCAGCACACAATTATTTACCATGGGCGATTGAAATTCAAAATTTTACCGTTGAACGGTAATTCTATTTAATGAGGGCAAAATCTTTCAGTTATGATTTGATTTGTTGAAGCCCTATTTATTAATAGCATTCGGTAAGTTTTTTTCATTTCATCTTCTTGTTCGTCCCTTGCCATTTGTATTCTTTTTCTTTTTCTGTGTGCTGTAAGAATTCTTTTGAGTCTTCAATGGCTAAAACGATAGCAAGAAAAGAGAGAGATAATGAGGAAGAGGAGATACCCGTGACCCCCGAAGCACCGAAAGTGAAGGCAAAGAAGAAGAAGACACCAGAAGAAAAAGAAGCTAAAAGAAGAAGAAAACAGCAGAGGATGGAAGATCAAGAAGTTGCTCAAAAAGCGGCGGAGGATGTTATTGCGGAAGAAGGTCCGAAAGAACCAGAAGGACGGAATCAAGAGCAGTCTAAGCCAGGAGTTGCAGATACAGAGGAAGTTCGAGAAGACAATACAGAGGAAGTTCAAGAAAAGTAGGTCGACGGTGTGCAAGAAGAACAGGCAGAGGTTGCACCTGAAGATGTTAGTGAGCAAGAACAGGAGGCTCGTGTGGAGGTGATTATGCCGGAAGTGCCCAAACGCCGCCGCATAAAGCGAAAAGTGGGCCGTGTTAAGGTAGTCCGAGCTGATACCCCCTCACCTCCAGCTACTAATTCTGAAAGAGAGAATGCTGAGGAAGAAGAGCGTGAGAAGAAGGAAGCTGAGGATAAAGCAAGAGAGGAAGCAGAGAAAAAGGCTGAAGAAGAAAGATTGTGCAAGCAAAGGGCAGACAGGGGCAAGAGTGTTGCTGCAGCATCGGAGGAACCTAATGAAATAGAAGAGTCACAATTGCCGTATGATCGCTTTGTCAACAATCTTTCCAGAACAAAAAAAATGCAGAGTTGCTGAAAAGAGACTTCCTGTTTGAGAGGGGAATTAGTGGTGATCTTCTGCATTTTCTGAAGACCGGTATTGCAGACCACGGTTGGGAACAGTTTTGTTCAAAGCCTGAATCTATGAACGCGCAGGTGGTGCTCGAGTTCTATGCAAATATTGACAAAGAAGAAGGTTTCCTAGTGATTGTTCGAGGTATTGAGGTAGACTGGAGTCCTAGTGCTATCAATGCACTGTTTAACCTTCAGAATTTCCCCCACGCAGCATATAATGAGATGGCTGTAGCGCCATCCAATGAGCAGCTGAGTGACGCTGTGAGGGAAGTTGGTATTGTCACACCCCCTCCCGGACCACCTGCTAGCTTAGCCCGAAAGATAGCGTGAAGCCGACGGACATCGTCCTCCTTCAACGATACCCGCTGACCCTCCTGAACGTTGAACCTGATAAACATACTAATCGTAGATATAAAACATTCTACATGAAATAGAACACAGCGGAATCCCTGAAAAAAAAAACTTCCAACAACCACGAGGTGCCGCCCTGACATAACTTGGTGCGGATAATAACCTGATATAGATATCACAACCAAAAACATATACAACTAGGGTTTATACAACCACGACCTCTAGGACTAGATTATCCAATCCCTACAAAACATTTACAATATGAACAGACTCAATATACAACTCCACCCACGTACTGGAGCTTGTTATAGAACTTTCAGCAGACGTTGGCAGTGTATCAGGCACTGGGAGCTCGATCTCTACCTGAAAGTGGAAAAACATTTTGAAAGAATGAGCTAAGGAGCCCAGTGAGTGACTAACTTTAAAACTCTAAAACCGGAAGTCAAAACACGTGATAAACCTTTAAACGTATATATGTGCTCAATCAAAGCGTTTAACATAAACGTGTAAGGATAAAGGTTTTCCAAAACATCTTGCAAGTACGTCATTAAAAATCTAGCAAGGCATATTAAGTACATCAAACGTTTTAACTAACATGACCGATCTACGTTGTGTAGGGCACGGCCAGTACAACCAACGTTTACTAATCCTACGATGTAGTGGGGCCCGCCCAGCACTCCCATCGTCTTTGTCGTAGTGGGGCCCTCCTAGCACTCACGACAGCATCGTTGTCACGGAGTACACCCAACGTCAACAACGGAATATAACTTGTGTGCACACGGTACCATATAGCCTCGGGCTCAGTATCTCAGTCATGTAGTCAATAGAAATCTCAGAAAATCCCATGAAAACATTAGAACATGCCTGCTTATCATTATCTCTCGTAAAACTCAAGCTTACTCAGCTTGCTCGTGGAAAAACCGAAAATCTTTAAATAATTCTGGCTAATACATGCTTGGCTTAAAAGGATGTCGTTTCAACTATTTTTCAGAAACGAAATAATCACGTGCTCATTTATAAATCTCATTAGAAAATATAAGCTCATAACTTAAGCTTGAAACCATTCATAAAAACCATGTATCATTTATAGAAAAGCATGTAAAACATCTAAACGTGAACAACCGTTGGAAATAATTTTCGAAATTCATTTTGTCACTCACAGTCTTAGCTAGTTCCCTGGTCTGTAGACTCGACCTATTTCCTCTTGGCCTATCAAACAACCAAAACCGAGCATTAGAGCCATAGATAGTTTTGTCTTTCCATGCTCATGAATTTCTAAACAATTGAATTAAGAATCACATTACATTCTACTTCCAGATTTTCCAGATTCTATACCCTAACTTCCAACATCCATAACTTCCTCAATACTTAACCAAAATTAATGAAATACACATCAAACTCTTCATTTTCGAACACTCTACAACTTACCTGAAAAAATGAAAATGAGATTCCAAACCGATTTGTCCAGATATGCCCCGAACGAAAACAACACAGATTCGAGGCTGCCCTTTATCTTTCTCCTGAAAATAAACCTACTTCAAGTCATTTTTGGCTCACGCATTCTGCATGAAAGTTGTAGGAAATTGAATAATCTTTCCAACCATACCAAATAGAGCTTCTGATTCAACTTGTACACCCCATAATGCTCAGAACACCAGAGAACACCAGAGATCCTCCTAGTTTGCTCGAAAATCCTGTGCTCTGTTTTCCATTCAAAAATCCATTAACTTCTCATACGATTTAGCTCAAGCTTCCTTCATGAATTTTGTTAGAAAATGAACTAACTTTCAAGAAAATCAAACCTCGCCTCTTATTTCCTTCTGTGTAGCTCAAACCGAATAAAAAACCAGAGGTTGACAGTTTTGCACCCAGATTCTGCTATGGCTGGCTTTGCATGAGCTTTTCCTCTCTTCTTCAACCTCAAACCCTCAGCAATCTTCTTCTTCTTCTTCCCTCACTCTCTCCCACGAAAGCTCTGGAATTTTGGATGAAAAATGATGAGAAATGGGCCTGAAATGACTTAAGCACCAAAAGTCTTCTTTTTGTCCTTATCCTCTTCTCTTTTCTTTTCTTTTTCTTTTTCTTTATAAATTCCAAAATTATCAAAGACAACCTCAACCAAAAGCTTTTCCATTTTTCTTCAATAATGAAAAACAACAACTTAAATTCAACAATGAAACCACAATAGATGACAAGAGTAAATGATCCAAGGAAAGTCTCGGGTTTACAGGCATTGAAGGGGCACAGTGGCAACTGTCCAAGACAGGGAAAAGGACATTTCAGTCAGCCTATTTGAAGAGGGGAGCGAATACTTGGATGGGATTTATCAAACAAAGGCTGCTTCCAACGACTCATGACTCGACGGTTTCTAGGGAACGAGTGCTTCTGGCTTTCGCTATTTTACGGTCTCTCAGTATTGATGTGGGAAAAATTATTGCTGATGAAATATCGGGATGTTGGAAGAAGAAGGTGGGGAAGCTGTTTTTCCCGAATACCATTACCATGCTTTGCAAGAGAGCAGGGGTTCTAGGAATGAGGGAGATGTGATTTTGTTTGACAAGGGGATCATCGACACGCCTAACTTGGCACGGCTTCAGCGTACGCAAGAGGCACGTCAGGGTGGGCTTGTCTACGGCATCAACACGATTCTAGAACAACTCGCACTTTCGGCTAGCAGGCAGGAGTTTGCCGAGAGGCAAGCTTTAACCTTCTGGAACTATGTTAGAACTCGTGATGCCAATCTGAAGAAGGCGCTGCAGGAGAATTTTTCCAAACCATTTCCAGCCCTTCCAGCATTCCCTGAGGATTTATTGAACCCCTGGATTCTGCCACCGCATGTTGAGAGAGAATGAGAAGGAGAAGAAGATCCTGATCAGGAGGATTGAAGAAGGGAAATTTGGGCGAGCAAACTTTTTGATGAATTAATTTTGTTGCTCGAGCATTTCTGACCACATATTTTTCTATGTTTGCTTGAATTGCTTGTTTCTTTTTAATGTTTCTGCTTCTTGAATAAAAACTATATCTGCTTTGTAATTTCTTTTTCATATCTTTAATGAAATTTCCAGATGTTTTTGTTCTATAAGCACCGAGTTTCTCTAACTTAACTATTTTCTTCTGAATTTTTGAAGCTTGGACTGGTTAAGCTTAATTAGATCAAGATATTCTGATCTCCAGAAACCTTTTGCTTGAGCAATTCTTCTTGCCTGGTCGATGCTGCGGCAAAGAAGATTCTAAGGTAGTGTCGATTTATATGATCCGCTTTAAGCTTAATTCTAGTCACACGCTTAGATTAAAAATTCAGATAGAAAAGTTTAAGTTTGGGGGTATAATTGCAAAACTGATGATTCATTGGGGACAATGAATAATTAAAGTTTGGGGGACTTTTTGCTACTCCAATTGTTTTGCTCAAGCATTCCTCTCCTTCATTAAAAATTTTGTAAGGTTATTGAGAAACCGGGGACATTTGTGATACCCACAGTTTGTCTTCACGTCAAAAGGTGACCTAGGAAATGTGAAAAATGATGAAAAATTATTTGCTGAAAAAGTGATTGTTGAAAATTTTGCTGAGAAAATTCATGGAGCAAAAGTTTTGAAGGATGAATGATAGTCCAGCAGTTTTTCTGTCTCCCAGAACTTAGGTGAGCTTCATCATAAAATGTTGCCATTCTGAGGGGCAAGAGATGGAATAACTAAGGATTTTTGAGCTTAGCAAAGAGTATTTAGCCTAGTTGGTGATGAGTTTGAGGCAAGGGTATACTGCACCATAAAGTGGCTCGTCCCATGCTTAAGAACTTATGATTGTAGGGCTGCTTTAAGTTTGAAGAACAAAAAGATAAACCCCTTAAAAATGTGTTTTAATATGTCTGATAATAGAGCTAGGCTGTGGGAAGTTCTTAGAATTGAGTTAAAAGTGGTGATTATTTGTCCATGCCGGAAGAATTATTTTGCTGCAACAGTCCTTGGTTTTGCAGAATGCTCAGGTAAAGGTTGAAGGTAGTGTTGGATTATCTGTTTTGATTAAGCTATGCTTTGCCTAATGTTTTGAATTCTTGAAGGGAAGGTTGGTTAGTATTGCTCGGCACGCGCAATAGTTCAAGTTTGGGGGTGTGATAACTGCCTAAAAGGTAGTTATTTAGGCCTCATTTTTATATTGATTTGGTGTCTTTGGTGCTTAATAGGGTTGGTTTTAGATATATATTACATGTTTTAACCCATTTGGAAGAATGGAAGCTTTGGAAATCATTTTGTGCAAAATATGTTGCTGGGCGACTGGAGTGAGCAAATTCTGTGCTGCAGCAAAGCTGGGAGCAAAACTGCCACGTCACAGCTCGTTAGCCGATTTAATGAACCGAATTCTGTTGAGTTATTTTCAGGATAAAGAAGCAAGGAGAGCCATCCACGTGTCTATGTCAACCTAATTCAAGCCTCCTCGCCTTCTATAAAAGGAAGTAGCCGCCCAAGTCAAAATCATTCCACATTTGGGAGAAAACATTCCATTCTTGGGAAGTTCCTTCCACCTTTGGGAGCCGAATAGGGGAGAGAGATTGGAGACCACCTAGAAGACCATCATTGCAAGCTGATCGAGGAGATTAATATTTCCTTTTATCTTGTAATTATGGACATGCCTACTCAGATTGTAACGTGCGTCTCCATGCATATTATGAACTAAGTAGCTTAGGCGTTGGTTAGGAACAATGTGATTGTCGTGCTTAACTTTAGTAATATAAATTGATTATTGCATCTTGGTTAATTGTTGTGCTTATTTCTATTTTATGCCCGCCTGGCCAGCCGGTATGAATATCTCTCTCTAGTTTCAGGGATGATTTAGAGAGTGTGTGGCGATTAATCACACTACGATCATTGTGTATTGGTGAACGCTAGTGACTGAGCTAGGGATAGCCAGTTGCCTAGTGCTTGATCGGTCGTACTTCATTGGGGTTGAAACATATTCCAAAAAATCCGGAGTTCCGGGAGGAATTCGCTAATAATACTACGAGAGTTTGCATGATCAATAATATTGCTAGAGCATCTTTTAAAACAATTACTAAATCCTGACCAGCGCCTGTTTCTAATCTGTCTACCTATTTGTTTACTTTCTGTTCTGTCATTTCTTTTGCTTCAGCATTATTCTTATAAAAACCAATCATTTTTACCATCTTTGAAACCATTAAAGAATTATACAAAATAGATAAAGTGGAAGCTAGTTCAAGCCTTGGATTCATAATACTTATTACTTGCTGCGAACTGTGCATACTTGCACAGAGTTCTAGAGTCCTTTTATACCATATTTTTACTCACTCTAGGAAATCCAACTGCGTCTCAATGTCAGTGTTAATTATAAATACGAACCCTTCATTTTTTTAGCCGCTAGGTCATTTTTCCAGCCGTTTCAGACGATTTCTCTCTGTATTTTCCCATTCCTTTGAGTTCAGAAGTATTTCTTTCCAGGTTTTTCATTATTTCGAGATGTTTTCTTGTGCCTTTGTTGATTTACCTTGTAGCATGAGGGTTAAACCCCTTAGGATTGTTGGATTAGAGTTTCTTTAGATGCTTTGTAAGATTTAGTTGAGTTTGCTTAATCATACCTTCTGTTTTGTGAAATTATATGAGTTGCATCTTAAGTTTCTCTATTAAACCATCACGTTTGTATATCGGTTTGAGTCTTGACGTCCCTTAAATTGAATATGAGCGTGGTCTATTTGTTATTTTTAGATAGCCACTAGGTTGAGGCGAATCCATCGCTAGTTTGACGGTAGCCTAGCATAGACTTCCGATAGGCCTAAGAAACTAAGAGAAGTTAGGTTAATTTAATTAGAGAAATTAAATCCTAATTTAATTAACTAATTCTGGGCCTTGCACGTTCATGCAATTAATCAATTAGCAATTTAGAGGATTTATCGGATTGTTAATTTGGCTAATTAGATTTAGATTGAGGATTTTATCGGTCTAAGTATGAGAGGCGGCAGACGCAATTTATAATAATTAATTAATTAGGTTGTTTGTGGTCTATCGGGTAATCTAATTAATTTAGCACAGGTTGAGTAGGCGGGTGTTGGGTTCCTAGAGTGAGTAAAAATATGGTATAAAACGACTCCAGAACTCTATGCAAGTATACACAGTCCGCAGCAAGTAATAAGTATTTATCAATCCAAGGCCTGAATTAGCTTCCACTTTATCTATCTTGTGTAACTCTCTAATGGTTTCAAAGATGGTAAAAATGATTGGTTTTTATAAGAATAATGCTGAAGCAGAATAAATGACAGAATAAAGAATAAACAAATAGGTAGACAGATTAGAAACAGGCGCTGGTCAGGATTTAGTAATTGTTTTAAAAGATGCTCTAGCATTATTATTGATCATGCAAACTCTCGCAGTATTATTAGCGAATTCCTCCCGGAACCTTGGATTTTTTGGAATGTGTTTCAACCCCAATGAAGTACGACCGATCAAGCACTAGGGAACTGGCTATCCCTAGCTCAGTCACTGGCGTTCACCAATACACAATGATCATAGTGTGATTAATCGCCACACACTCTCTAAATCATCCCTGAAACTAGACAGAGGTATTCATACCGGCTGGCCAAGCAGGCATAAAATAGAAACAAGCACAACAATTAACCAAGATGCAATAATCAATTTATATTACTAAAGTTAAGCACGACAATCACATTGTTCCTAACCAACGCCTAAGCTACTGAGTTCATAATATGCATGGAGACGCACGCTACAATCTGAGTAGGCATGTCCATAATTACAAGATAATAAAAGGAAATACTAATCTCCTCGATCAGCTTGTAAGTGATGGTCTTCTAGGTGGTCTCCAATCTCTCTCCTCTATTCGGCTCCCAAAGGTGGAAGGAACTTCCCAAGAATGGAATGTTTTCTCCCAAAAGTGGAATGATTTTGACTTGGACGGCTACTTCCTTTTATAGAAGGATAGGAGGCTTGAATTAAGTTGACCTAGACACGTGGATGGCTCTCCTTGATCCTTTATCCCGAAAATAACTCAACAGAATTCAGTTTGTTAAATTGGCTAACGAGCTGTGACGTGGCAATATTTCTTCCAATTTTGCTGCAGCACAGAATTTGCTCCCTCCAGTCGCCCAGCAACATATTCTGCACAAAATGATTTCCAAAGCTTCCATTCTTCCAAATGGGTTAAAACATGTAACATATATCTAAAACCAACCCTATTAAGCACCAAAGACACACAAAGCAATATAGAACTGAGGCCTAAATAACTACCTTTTAGGCAGTTATCACACCCCCAAACTTGAACTATTGCGCGTCCCGAGCAATACTAACCAACCTTTCCTTCAAGAATTCAAAACTTTAGGCAAAGTATAGCTTAATCAAAACAGATAATCCAACACTACCTTCAACCTTTACCTGAGCATTCTACAAAATCAAGGACTGCTGCAGCAACATAATTCTTCCGGCATGGACAAATAATCACCACTTTTAACTCAATTCTAAGAACATGCCACAGCCTAGCTCTATTATCAGACATATTAAAACACATTTTTAAGGGGTTTATATTTTTGTTCTTCAGACTTAAAGCAGCCCTACAGTCATAAGTTCTTAAGCATGGGACGACCCACTTTATGGTGCAGTATACCCTTGCCTCAAACTCATCACCAACTAGGCTAAATACTCTTTGCTAAGCTCAAAAATCCTTAGTTATTCCATCTCTTGTCCCTCAGAATGGCAACATTTTATGATGAAGCTCACCTAATTTCTGGGAGACAGAAAAACTGCTAGACTATCATTCATCCTTCAAAACTTTTGCTCCATGAATTTTCTCAACAAAATTTTCAACAATCACTTTTTCAGCAAATAATTTTTCATCATTTTTCACATTTCCTAGGTCACCTTTTGACGTGAAGACAAACTGTGGGTATCACAAATGTCCCCGGTTACTCAATAACCTAACAAAATTTTTAATGAAGGAGATGAATGTTTGAGCAAAACAATTGGAGTAGCAAAAAGTCCCCCAAACTTGAATTATTCATTGTCCCCAATGAATCATCAGTTTTGCAATTATACCCCCAAACTTAAACTTTTCTATCTGATATTCCAAGATCTGGAGGCCTGTTTCAACCCATAAATGGATCGATTCAGTTTACAAACCTTTTGTTCCTTACCTTGGGTTATGAACCCTTCGGGCTGAGACATAAAAATACTCTCGTCAAGGTTGCCATTCAAAAAAGCTGTCTTGACATCCATTTGCCATATTTCATAGTCATAAAACGTGGCAATGGATAAGAGAATTCTTATGGACTTAAGCATAGCAACTGGAGAAAAGGCTTCTTCATAGTCCACCCCTTCTCGTTGGGTATAACCCTTTGCTACAAGTCTTGCTTTGAAAGTCTGTACTTTCCTAGCGGCATCTCTTTTCCTCTTGTAGATCCATTTACAGCCAATGGATCTAACCCCTTCAGGTGGATCTACAAGTTCCCAAACTTGATTGAAGTTCATAGACTCCATCTCAAGGTCCATAGCTCTGACCCATTCGTCCTTATCTACATCATTCATTGCCTGACGATAAGACAATGGATCTTCTACGCCGTCATCAGGTATGACTACTTGTGTTTCCGTTAAACCCAAGTAGCGGTTGGGCTGTATCACAACCCTCCCACTGCGTCGAAGCTCTCCCACTACGTGAGGAGGACTAGATTGACGAGAAGAACTAGATTCTCCAACAACTCTTGTTGAAGGACCAGATTCATCAACAACTATTGTTGATCCTTCTGTAGCTTCTCTTAATACTAACTTACTTCGTGGTCTATGATCTCGAATGTGGTCTTCCTCCAAGAAAGTTGCATTTGTCAACACAAATACTTTATTATCTTGAGGGTCATAGAAAAGACCACCTCTCGTTTCTTTCGGGTATCCAACAAATTGGCATATTCTAGTACGTGGTTCCAACTTTTTAGGATTTGTCACTAACACATGTGTAGGACAACGTCAGATAAGAAAGAAATGTAAACTAGGTTTACGCCCCCTCCATAACTCAAAAGGAGTTTCAGAAACACTTTTTGAGGGAACACTGTTGAGAATATGTACTGCAGTCTCTACTGCATACCCCCAAAACGAGCTAGGCAATTGAGCATAACTCATCATAGATCGAACCATGTCTAACAAGGTTCTATTTCTCCTTTCTGATACACCATTCTGCTGAGGTGTACCAGGTGCTGAGAGTTGGGATTGGATTCCATGTTCTATCATATAGTCCTGGAATCTTTGATCCATATACTCTCCACCTCGATCTGATCGAAGTGTTTTAATTGTTTTACCCAATAGGTTTTCCACTTCAGCCTTAAACTCTTTGAACTTTTCAAGAGCCTCAGACTTATGGCCCATCAGGTATAAGTAACCGTATCGAGAATAATCATCTATGAAAGAGATGAAATATTCAAAACCACCTCGAGCCTTTACATTCATTGGACCACAAAGATCCGAATGTATTAGTTCAAGTGGTTCTTTGGCCCTATAACCTTTTCCAGTAAAAGGCCTCTTGGTCATTTTACCCTCGAGACACGATTCACAGGGTGGTAAAGATGTATCTTCTATATCAGTCAGAAGTCCATTTTTAACCAAACGATCGATCCGATCGATGTTAATATGACCAAGACGCAGGTGCCAAAGATACGTATTGTTACTCAGAGGAGAAATCTTTTGCCTTTTGTTTTGCGTTTCGGCTGTTTTAAACAATTCATGACTTAAAATAGCCTTAGCATTAGTAGGTCTTAACACAAACAAATTATTCTCACGCTGAGCAGAACATATAAAAATACCATTTCTTGAAATAATTGCTTCATTAAGTTGAAAAGAAATAGAGTATTTTTGTTCTAACAAAGTAGATACAGAAATAAGGTTCCTTTTAATTCTAGGAACCAAAAACAAGTTCTCTAAAATTAAAAACTTATTTCTAAAGAATAATTTTGCAGCTCCCACTACACGAGCTGAAACGACCTCTCCTGTTCCAACCTTGAGAGTCATTTCACCATCTGCCAGCTGCTGAAAATCATTTCCCTGAAAAGAAGAGCAAACATGATTAGTGGCTCCCGAATCCAGTACCCAGGCAAACTCATCATGTTCAACGAGACAAGTCTCTAGTACCAGTAAATCGAATTTACCTTCTTTTTCTCTCTTCTTCTCTGTGAGGTAACGGGGACAGTTGCGCTTCCAATGACCATCTGCATTGCAATGGAAGCATCTGCCTTTGTCGGCCACGACCTTGGCCTTGCCCTTACCTTGCACAGCTTGTGCAGGAGCCTTCCCCTTGTCTCCCTTCCTCTTCTGGATTTGCTTCGATGAAGAAGCTTGAGGTACAGATTTAGTCCCCGAGGATGAACCCTTCAGGAACTTCTTTTTAGAATGGGCCACATTAGCCTCTCCTTTTACCACATTTTTGCCCTTGCTTTTTTGCAAGGACTCATAAATCTGTAACTTTGAGAGGAGGGTAGTCAGGTTGAATTGAATCTTATTCATGCTCGCGTTCGTCCTGAATGACAGATAGCTCGCTGGAAGCGAGTGAAGGATGAATGCAACCTGACTTCTCTCGCAGACTACCCCGCCATTTGCCTCAGCAATATTGAACTGGTTAATCATGTCCAGGACGTGTTCCCGAACAGATTGACCTTCTTGCATTTTGGCATCGAAGACGT